>QANY01009796.1:159838-688762 GCA_003255025.1 Datisca glomerata
AGAGAGGGAGAGAGAGGGAGAGAGAGGGAGAGAGAGGGAGAGAGAGGGAGAGAGAGAGATGGAGAGAGAACGGGAAAGGGAGATGGCAAGAGAGTGAGCGTGAGAAAGAGAGAGAGAGAAAGGAAAGGTAGCGAGAGTTAGAGATCAAGAGATAGATAGATAGAGAGGGAGGGAGAAAGAGTGAAGAGATATAGAGAGAGTAGTAGAGGCAGAGCGAGAGAGGGGGGAGAGTGTGTGTATGTGTGTGTGTGTGAGAGAGAGAGAGAGAGAGTGTGTGTGTGTGTGTGTGTGTGAGAGAGAGAGAGAGAGTGAGAGTGAGAAAGAGGGAGAGTGAGAGAGAGAAAGAGATAGGAGAGTAGGAGAGGTAGAGCGTGAGAGGGGGAGAGAGAGAGAGAAAGAGAGAGAGTGTGTGTGTGTGTGTGTTTGTGTGTGTGTGTGTGTGTGTTAGACAGTGAGAGAGAGAGCAAGAGCTAGAGAGAAAGAGGGAGAGGGAGAGAGCGAAAGAGAGAGAGAGAAAGAGAGAGTTAGAAAGATAGAGAGGGAGAGAGTGATAGAGAGAGAGTGTGGGTGACAGTGAGAGGTAAAGGGAGATAGAGAGAAAGAGAGAGAGAGAGAGAGAAGGAGAGTGGGAGGGAAAGAGAAGAGCAAGAGACAAACAGAGAGAGAGTGTATGTGTATGTGTGTGAATGAGAGGGGGAGGAGAGAGAGACATAGAAAGAGTGTTAGTTAGAGAGTGAGAGAGAGAACGAGAGAGAGAGAAAGAGGGAGTGAAAGATAGAAATAGAGAGAGGGAGAGAGTGAGTAAGAAAGTGAATGAGAGAAAGGGGGAGAGAGAAAGAGAAGAGGGGAGAGAGTGTGTGTGTGTGTGTGTGAGAGAGAGAGATAAAAATATACACAAATTGAGAGTGAGTGTGAGAGAGACAGAGAGAGTGTGAGTATGAAAGAGAGAGCGAGCGAGCGAGAGAGAGAGGGAGAGCATGAGAGAGAGGGAGAGATATAGAGAGAGTGCGTGTGAGAAAGAGATAGAGATGGAGAGAGAGCGAAGGAGAGAGAGGTAGGGAGAGAGACAGGGAGAGGGAGATAGCGAGAGAGAGTGAGAGAGAGAGGGGGAAGGACATAGAGAGATAAAGAAAGCGCATGCACAAGAGATATATAGATAGATAGTGAGGGAGGGAACAGAGAGAGCAAGAGAGGTTGAGTGAGTGAGAGACAGAGAGAGACAGAGAGAAGGGGGAGAGAGAAGGGGATTTGGAGAGAGAGAGCTAGATGGAGAGAAAGAGCGAGAGAAAGAGAAATAGAGAGATAGAGAGCGGGAGGGAAAGAGATAGATAGATACATCGATAGATAGAGAGTGAGAGAAGGAGAGACAGATAGAGAAAGAGGGAGAGAGAGAGTCAGAGAGAGGGAGAGAGAGGGGGAGAGAGGAGAGAGAGATATAAATATAGAGATCGAGAGATAGAGAGGGAGAGAGGGAGAGAGGGAGAGAGATAGAGAGAGTGAGAGGGGGAGAGAGAGCAAGAGTGAGAGGGGGAGAGAGAGAGGAAAGGTCATTGAGAGATAGAGATCAAGATATAAATAGATAGAGAGGGAGAGAGAGAGTGAAGAGATAGTGAGAGAGAGTAGGAGAGGCGGAGCGAGAGAGGTGGAAGAGAGACTATATCTGTTTGAGAGAGAAAGTGAGAGAGAGCGAGAGTGAGAGAGAGTGAGAGAGCGAGAGTGAGAGAGAGGGAGAGGGAGAGAGAGAAAAGGAGAGAGTGAGAGGGGGAGATAGGGGATAGTGTATGTGTGTGTGTATGTGAGAGAGAGGGAGAGAGGGAGAGAGAGAGAGGGAGAGAGAGAGAGAGCTAGAGAGATAGAGAGGGAGAGAGAGTGAGAGAGTGAGAGAGGGCGGGTGAGAGTTAGAGGGAAAGGGGGAGAGAGAGATAGGGAGAGTGGGAGGGCGAGAGAGAGGGAGGGAGGGCAAGGGAGAGAGAGGGAGAGAGAAAGAGTGAATGAATTAGTAATATATATATATATATATATATATATATATATATATATAGAGAGAGAGAGAGAGAGAGAGAGAGAGAGAAAGATGGAGAAAGAGCAAGAGAGATAGCAAGAGAGAGAGTGTGTGAGCAAGAGAAAGATAGAGAGAGAGAGAGAGAGAGATTGTGGAGAGTGAGAAAGCCGGTGAGAGAGAGTGTGAGTGAGTGAATGAGAGAGAGAGAACGAGAGAGAGAGAGAAGGAGTGAGAGAGAGTTTGTGTGTGTGTGAAAGTGAGAGTGAGAGAGAGAAAAAGAAGGGGAGAGAGCAATAGAGAAAGAAAGGGAGGGAGGGAGAGTATGTGTGTGTGTGTGTGAGAGAGAGAGAGATATGGAGAGAGAAAGATAGGGAGAGAGTGAGTGAGAGGGAGGGGGAGAGAGAGAGGGGAAGATAGGGAGAGAGGGGGTGAGAGAGAGGGCGAGAGTGTGAGAGTTAGACGAGAGAGACAGAGAGAGAAAAAGAGGGAAGGACTGAGAGAGATGGAGAAATGCGCGCACAAGAGATAGATAGATAGATAGTGAATGAGCGGGAGAGAGAGAAAGAGAGAGGGGGAGAGGGAGAGACTATGAGTAAGAGTTAGAGAGAGTGTGTGTGAGTGAGAGTTAGAGAGAGAGATATAGAGAGGGAGTGAGAGTGAAAGAATGAGGGTGAGGGAGAGAGCAAGAAAGATCGATAGAGAGAGAGAGATAGCAAGAAAAATCGATAGAGAGAGAGATGTATAGAGAGAGAGCAAGGGAGATGGAGGAAAACATCAAGTGAGAGATAGGGAGAGAGAGAGCAAGAGAGAGATAAATTCAGTGAGAGGGAGAGAGAGGTAGAGATTGAGATAGGCAGTAAGAGAGAAAGTGAGAGGGAGATAGAGAGAGGGGGAATAGAGAGAGAGTGTTGCGAGAGAGAGAGAGATAGAGAGAGCGCGTGCATGAGAGATAAATAGATAGATAAAGAAGAAGAGAGAGAGAGAAAGAGAGAGAGAGCAAGAGAGCTGGGGTGAGAGGGAGGGAGAAGGAGTGTGAGAGTGTGTCTGAGAGAGAGGGAGCATGAGCGAGAGAGAGGGAGAGGGGGAGAAAGAGAGAGAGAGAGAGTAAGATGGGGGAGAGAGAGAGAGATGGATAGAGACAGCAAGAGAAATGGAGGGAGAGAGTGAGAGAGATGGAGAGAGAATGAATTAATTAAAAAGAAAGATATATATATATATATATATATAGACAGAGATAGCAAGAGAGAGCGAGAGATAGGGAGGGAGGGAGAGAGTGACAAAGACAAAGAGATAGGGAGGGAAGGAGGGAGGGAGTGAGAGAGAGAAAAGGGAGGGATGGAGGGAGGGTGTGGAGAGGGAGAGAGAAGGGGTGAGATAGAGAGAGAGAGAGAAAAGGAGCTGGTGAGAAGTGCGAGAGAAGTGGGAGTGAGAGAGGGAGAGCGGGAGAGAGATAGAAAGTGGGAGAGATAAGGAGAGAGAGTGTGTCTGTGTGTGTGTGCGTGTGTGTGTGCGTGTGTGCGTTCTTGCGTGTGTGTGTGTGTGTGACTGAAGAGAGAGAGAGCAAGAGAGTTAGAGTAAGAGAGAGAATGATAGAGAGAGAGTGTGTGAGCAGGAGAGATTGAGAGAGAAGGGGGATGAAGGGACCAAGTGAGAGGGAGAGATCGAGAAAGAGGGAGAGACTGTAAATGAATGAGAGAGAAATATATAGAGAGAGAGGGCATGATAGATGGAGAGAGAGACAGAAAGCGAGTGAAGGGTAGAGCGAGACAGTAAGAGAAAGAGTGAGAGGAAGGGAGAGAGAGAGTAAAATCTAGAGAGAGACTGTGTAAGTTTATGAGAAAGAGAGACATAGATAAAGGGAGAGAGAGTGTGTGAGGCAAGAGAGAGAGAGACAGAGAGTGGACGAGAGAGAGAGAGATAGAGAGCGCACATGAGATAGATAGTTAGATAGATTGAGGGGGAGAGAGTGCGAGATAGAGGGCGAGAGAGTGAGGCAAGAGAGAGAGAGAGGAAGTGACAATTAGAGAAAAAGAGAGAGGGAAGGTGAGAGAGAGTGTGTGTGAGAGAGAGTGAATTAGAGAGAGAGAGAGGAGAGAGAGGGAGAGCGGGCACCAGAGATAGATAGTTAGATAGATAGATTGGGAGAGAGAGTGAGAGAGAGAGCAAGAGAGGTGGAGAGAGAGAAAGAATGAGAGAGAGTTGAGGGAGAAAGAGATTTATTTGAGATAAAGCATGCACGTGCAAATGATAGATAGAGAGAGTAAGAGAGAGAGAGAGGTGGAGAGAGGGTGAGAGTGAGAAAGTGCAAGAGAGATGGAGAGAGAGTGTGGGGGGAGAGAGAGACAATGAGAGATAGATAGTTGTGTGTGTGTGTGTGTGTGTGTGTGTGTGTGTGTGTGTGTGTGTGTGTGTGTGAGAGAGAGAGAGCTGGGGGAGAGAGAGCAAGAGAGATAGATTGATAGATAGAGAGAGGTAGAGATAGAGAACGTTCACAAGAGATTTATATATAGATAGATAGAGACGGAGAGAGTGAGAGAGAGTAAGAGAGGTGGAGAGAGTGAGAGACAAAGAGATAGAGCGCGAGAGAGGGAGAGAGGGAGTGAGAGCAGAAGAGTGAGGGGGAGAGAGAGAGAGAGAGATAGAGAGAGTGTGAGAGCGAGAGAGAGGGAGGGAGGGAGTGAGTGAGAGAGAGAGAGAAGTGAGGGGAGGAGAGAGAGAGACGGAGGGAGGGAATGAGAATGAAAGGGTGAGGCAGACAGAGAGAGAAAGAGAGAGATAGAGTGAGGGAGGGAAAGAGTGAGAGAGAGAAAGAGAGTGGGAAAAGGAGAGAGAAGGAGAGTAATAGAGAGTGAGAGAGGAAGAGAGTGTGAGAAAGAGAGGGAGAGAAAGAGTGAGAGCGAAAGAGTGAGGGGCACAGACAGAGAGAGAGCGACAGAAGGGGGAGAGAGTGCGTGTGAGAGATATGGGAGAGAGAGAGAGGTATAGAGAGAGCCAACACACATGAGATAGATAGATAGATAGAGAGTGTGGGAGAGGGAGTGAGAGAGAGAGCTAGAGAGGTTGAGAGAGAGAAGGACAGAGTGAGGGGAAGAGTGAGAGAGAGAGTTCACGCAAGAGATAGATAGATATAGAGAGAAATGGGAAGATTGTGAGAGTGAAAGAGAGCAAGAGAGATGGAGAGAGAGCGTAATAGAGAGAGGGTGGAAGAGTGAAAGAGAGAGAGAGAGGGAAAGAGAGAGAGGGAAAGAGAGAGAGGGAAAGAGAGAAAGAGGGAGAATATATATAGAGAGAGAGAGAGCGAGAGAGAGGGAGGGAGGGAGTGAAAGAGATAGAGAGTGAGAGAGATAGAGATAGAGAGAGTGAGAGAGAGAGAGAGAGAGAGAGAGGGGGGAAAGAGATGAGAGAGAGAGAGAGAGAGAGCAAGAGAGGGGGAGGGAGACAGAGAGAGAGTGTGTGTGTGTGTGTGAGTGAAAGAGAGTGTGGGAGAGGGAGAGGGGGACTGACTTGGTGAGAGAGAGACAGTGCGAGAGAGAGAGACAGTGACAGAGAATGTGTGAGGGAGAGAGTGAATGAGAGAGAGATTGAGAGATCGAGAGAGAATTAAAGAGAGAAGGAGAGAGAAAGAGAGAGCAGGAAAAGTGAGGGCGCAGAGAGTGTGTGTGTGTGTGTGTGAGGGAGAGATAGAGAGAGCAAGAGAGAGATAGAGAGAGAAGAGGAGGGAGAGAGAGATAGAGAGAGAAGAGGAGGGAGAGAGAGAGAGGGAGTGAGAGACAGACTAAATGAGAGTGAATGAGAGAGATAAAGAGAGATGGGGAGAGAGGGAGATAGAGTGAGAGTCGAAGAAAGTGAGAAAAGAGAGGGATAGAGAGTGTGTGCATGTGTGTGTGAGAGAGAGAGAGAGAGCAAGAAAGAGGAGATAGAGAGGGATAGATAGTGTGAAGAGAGAGCGAGAGAGAGAAGGATGGGGAGAGATAGTTAAGGAGAGGGAGAGAGTGAGAGAGAAAGAGGGGGAGAGAGTTTGAGAGAGATAGCGAGAGAGATGGATGGAGAGAGATAGCGAGAGAGAGGGAGGGAGAGAGATAGGAAGAGAGTGAGGGAGAGAGAGTGAGAGAAAGGGGTGGAGAGAGATAGAGATAGCTAGGGATGGAGAGAGTTAGCGAGAGAAAGGAACAGAGGGATAGATAGAGTGAAGAGAGAAGGATGGAGAGAGAGAGAAGGAGAGAGAAGGGGAGAGTGAGAGAGAGAGGGGAGTGAGAGAGAGAGGGGAGTGAGAGAGTGAGAGAGAGAGGAGAGAGTGAGTGAGTGAGAAAGAGAAGGAAAGAGAGAAAGAGAAGAGGGGAGAGAGAGTGTGTGTGTGTGAGTGAGAGAGAGATAGAGATATATATAAATTGAGAGAGTGTGAGTGAGAGAGAGTGGGTGTATGAAAGAGAGAGCGAGAGAGAGATAGAGATAGAGAGAGGGAGAGATGGGGGAGAGAGAGGGAGAGCAAGAGAGAGGGAGAGAGATAGAAAGAGTGCGTGTGAGAAAGAGACAGAGAGGGAGAGAGAGCGAGAGAGAGAGAGGGAGAGAGAGAGATGGAGAGAGAGGGGGAGGGGGAGATAGGGAGAGAGTGAGCGAGAGAGAAAGTGAAAGAGATAGTGAGGTGAGAGAGAGAGGGAAGGACATAGAGAGAGATAAGGAGAGCACGCGCATAAGAGATATATAGATAGATAGTGAGCGTGGGGAGAGAGAGAGCAAGAGAGGTTGAGCGAGTGAGAGAGTGAGAGAGAGAGTATGAATGAGTGAGAGGGAGAAAGAGAGAGAGAGAGCGAAAGCTAGAGTGAGAGGGAGGGAGAGAGGGAGAGATTGAGAGAGAGAGAGGAAGATAGGGAGAGAGTGTGAGAGTTAGGCGAGAGAGAAAGAGAGGGAAGGACAGAGAGAGATAGAGAAATAGATAGATAGATAGATAGTGAAGGCGAGGGAGAGAGAGAGGGAGAGGGAGAGAGTATGAGTAAGAGTGAGAGAGAGTGTGTGTGTGTGAGTGAGAATTAGAGAGAGAGAGATATAGAGAGAGGGAGAGAGGGAGTGAGATTGAAAGAATGAGGGTGAGAGAGAGAGCAAGGATGATCGATAGAGAGAGAGATGTATATATATATAGAGAGAGAGAGCAAGGGAGATGGAGAGAAACATCAAGTGAGAGATAGGGAGAGAGAGGTAAATTCAGAGAGAGAGGTAAATTCAGAGAGAGAGGTAAATTCAGAGAGAGAGATAGAGATGGAGATAGGAAGCGAGAGAGAGTGCGAGAGGGAGATAGAGAAAGGGGATAGAGAGAGTTATGCGAGAGAGAGCGGGGAAGAAGAGAGAGAGCGCGTGCATGAGAGATACATAGATAGAGGGGGAGAGAGAGAGCAAGAGAGCTGGAGTGAGAGAGAGGGGGAGAGAGGGAGAGGGAGTGAGAGAGAGAGTAGGAGCAAGAGAGAGGGAGGGAGGGAGACAGTGAGAGAGATTTAGATATTGAGAGAGGGAGGGAGTGGGAGAGGGAGAGAGAGTGAATGATGAGATATATATATATATATATAGATAAAGAGGGAGAGGGAGTAAGAGAGATGGAGTGAGAGAGACAAGGAGATAGGGAGAGGGAGTGAGAGAGATTGTGAGAGAGAGAGCATGAGCAAGAGAGAGGGAGGGGGAGAGAGAGAGAGAGATAGGGCGCGAGAGAGAGGAAGGGCTGGAGAGGGAGAGAGAGTAAATGATGAGATATATATATATATATATANGACAGTGAGAGAGAGAGGGAAAGAGTGTGTGAGAGAGAGAAGGGAGACAGAGAGTGAGCTACAAAGAGAGTGAGTGAGAGAGAGAAAGAGAAAGGGAGAGAGAGATAGAGATAAAGAGTGTGTGTGAGAGAGAGAGAGAGAGAAAGAGAGAGAGAGAGAGAGGGAGGGGGAGGGAGGGAGGGAGAAAGTGAGAGAGGGGGGAGAGAGGGAGATGGAGGGACAAAGTTAGAGGGAGAGGGAGAGAGAGTGAATGAATGAAACGGAAAGACATATATATATATATAAAGAGATAACAAGAGAGATGGAAAAATAGAGTGAAGAGAGAAGGATGGAGAGAGAGAGAAGGAGAGAGAAGGGGAGAGTGAGAGAGAGAGAGGGGAGTGAGAGAGAGAGGGGAGTGAGAGAGTGAGAGAGAGAGGAGAGAGTGAGTGAGTGAGAAAGAGAAGGAAAGAGAGAAAGAGAAGAGGGGAGAGAGAGTGTGTGTGTGTGAGTGAGAGAGAGATAGAGATACATATAAATTGAGAGAGTGTGAGTGAGCGAGAGTTAGGGAGGGAGGGAGAGAGTGAGAGAGAAAAAGAGATAGGGAGGGAGGGAAAGAGGGAGGGAGTGAGAGAGGGAAAGAGGGAGGGATGGAGGGAGGGTATGGCGAGGGAGAGAAAGGGGGAGAGAGAGAATGATAGAAAGAGAGAGAGAGAGAGAGAGAGCGAGAGAGAGATGAGGGAGAGAGAGAAAGAAAGAGCGAGAGAGGCAGTGTTGGAGAAAGATTGAATGCGGTGGAGAGAGGGGGGGAGAAAGAGAGTGAGAGAGAGAGAGAGAGAGAGAGTGTGTGTGTGTGTGTGTGTGTGTGTGCGTGCGTGCGTGCGTGCGTGCGTGCGTGCGTGCGTGCGTGCGTGTGTGTGTGTGTGTCTGTGTGTCTGTGTGTGTGTGTCTGTGTGTGTGTGTCTGTGTGTGTGTGTCTGTGTGTGTGTGTGAGTGAGAGAAAGTGCAACATAGTTAGAGTAAGAGAGAGAATGATAGAGAGAGAGAGTGAACAATAGAGATAGAGAGAAAGGGGATGAGGGGTGAGAATGAGAGAGAGTGAGAGAGAGCGAAAGCGAGAGAGAGGGAGAGACATTAAATGAATGAGATATAGATATATATATAGGGAAAGAGAGATGGAGAGAGAGTGAGAGTGAGAGAATGAGAGAGAAGAAGGGAGAGAGAAGAGCGAGAGAGAGCGAGTGAAGGGTAGAGAGACACTAAGAGAAAGAGAGAGAGAGTAAAAGATAGAGAGAGACTGTTTGGATCTGTGTGACAGAGAGACACTGATAGAGGGAGAGTGAGAGAGTGTGTGGCAAGAGAGAGAGAGACAGATAGTGGACGAGGGAGAAAGAGGGGGGAGATAGAGAGAGCGCACAAGAGATAGATAGTTAGATAGATTGAGAGGGAGAGAGAATGCGAGATAGAGGGAGAGAGAGTGATGCGAGATAGAGAGATAGACAACGAGAGAGAGAGGAAGAGACACTTAGAGAAAAAGAGAGAGGAAGGGTGAGAGAGAGTGAAAAAGAGATACAATGTGTGTGTGTGAGACAAAGATAGAGGAGAGAGAGAGTAGGCGAGAGAGAGAGAGAGTAGGCGAGAGAGAGAGAGTAGGCGAGAGATAGAGAGAGCAAGCACTAGCGATAGATAGTTAGATAGATAGAGAGGGAGAGAGAGTGAGAGAGAGAGAGAGAGAGAGAGCAAGAAAGGTGGAGAGAGAGTGTGTGTGAGAGAGGGAGCTGAGGGAGACAGAGATTTATTTGAGACAGTGTGTGCATGTGCAAGTGATAGATAGATAGATAGAGAGAGAGAGACAGTAGGAGAGAGAGAGGTGGAGAGAGGGTTAGAGTGAGAAAGTGCAAGAAAGATGGAGAGAAAGAGTGTGGGGGAGAGACATGGAGAGATAGATAGAGAGAGCGGGGAAAGAGAGAGAGCAAGAGAGCGGGGAGAGAGAGAGCAAGAGAGATAGACAGATAGATAGACAGATAGATAGAAAAAGAGGTAGAGATATAGAGTTCGTGCATAAGAGATGGATATATTGATAAATAGAGATGGAGATAGTGAGAGAGAGCAAGAGAGGTGGAGAGAGAGAGAAATGGAGAGAGCGAGAGAGAGAGGGGGAGATAGATAGATAGAGAGAGAGAGAGCACGCGCATAAGATATATATAGATGGATAGAGAGGGAGGTAGAGTGACATAGAGAGCAAGAGAGGTGGAGAGAGAGGGAGAGAGAAAGCGAGGGTGAGAGATATTTATTTGAGAGAGAGTGTGTGCGCCTAACAAATAGAGAGAGAGTATGATAGAGAGATGGAGAGAGTGTGAGAGTGAAAGAGTGTAAGAGAGATGGAGAGAGAGAGATAGATATATAGATAGATAGAGAGGGAGATAGAGAAAGAGAGAGAGTTAGTGAGTGAGAGAGAGGGGGGGGTATAGAGAGAGTGAGCGAGTGAGAGAGAAAGAGGGAGTGAGAAAAAGAGTGGGGGAGAGAGAAAACAAGATCGAAAGGGGGAGAGAAAGAGACAGAGGGAGAGAGACTGAGGCAAGAGAGAGAGCACAAGAGATAGATAGATTGAGAGGGAGATAGAGAGAGCTAGATGGATAGAAAGATTAGAGAGAGTGATGGGGAGAAAGAGAGAGAGCAAAAGAAATAGAGAGAGTATGAGAGAGAGAGAGAGAGAGATGGAGAGAGGGTCAGAGGGAGTAAATGAGTTGGGGAGAAAGAGTGAAACAGAGAGAAAGTGAGAGAGATAGAGAGAGGGTGAGATAGAAAGAGAAAGAGAGAGTAAGAGAGATGGAGAGAGATTAAGAGAGTGCACAAGAGATAGATAGATAGAGTGGGTGAGAGAGGGAGAGAGAGTGGGATAGAGAGAGAGAAAGAGAGGTAAATAGAAATAGAGAGAGTGTGTGTGTGAGTGTGTGTCAGACAAAGAGAGAGGGAGAAAGAAAGAGAGAGTATGAGAGAGAGAGCAAGAGAGTTGGAGAGAGAAAGAGAGAGACAGAGAGAGAAAGAGAAAGAGAGAGAGACAATGAGAGAGGGGGGAGAGAGAGTAAGATAGACAGAGAGAGGGAGCCATAAGAGATAGATACATAGATAGATAGAGAGAGGGAGCGCACAAGAGATAGATTCAATAATAGATAGATAAAGAGGGAGAGAGTGTGAGTGAAAGAGAGAGCAAGAGTGGTGCGGGAAGAGAGAAAGATAAAGAGGGGGAAAGCAAGAGAGAGGGAGGGCGGAAGAGAGTGAGAGAGAAAGGGGGAGAGAGAGTTAGTGAATGAATGAATGAGATATATATATATATATATATAGAGAGAGAGAGAGAGAGAGAGTGTGTGTGTGTGTGTGTGTGTGTGTGTGTGTGTGTGTGAGGGAGGGAGAGAGACAGAGAAAGTGAAAGAGAGTGAGTGAATGAATGAGAGAGAGAGAGAGATCGAGAGAGATGGAAACAGACAACGGGAGAGAGGGAGAGAGAGAGAGCAAGTGTGAGGGAGAGAGAGAAAGAGAGATAGTGAGTGAGAGAGAGTGAGAGAGAGTGAAGAGAGTGTGAGAGAGAAAAAGAGAGGGTCCGAAAGAGAGAGAGAGAAAGTGTATGTGTGTGTGTGTATGTGAGAGAGAGAGAAAGAGAGAGAGGGAGAAAGAGAGTGAGTGAGTGAGAGAGAGGGAGAGAGAGCAAGAGAGATAGAGAGGGAGGGAGGGAAAGAGTGAGAGAGGGAGAGAGAGGGGGAGGGAGGGGAGGGAGAGAGGGAGGGAGGGAAGAGAGAGAGGGATAGAGAGTGAAAGAATGAGAGAGAGAGAGAGGTACATAGAGAGAGATAGCAAGAGGGAGAGAGAAAGGGAGAGAGAGAGAGACTTAGTGAGAGTAAGAGCGCAAGCTAAAGAGATAGATAGAGATGGAGAGAGAGTGAGAGAGTGAGCAAGAGAGGTGGAGAGAGAGAGAGGGAGTTAGAGAGGGAGAGAGTGGGAGGAGAGAAAGAGAGTGAAATATAGAGAGGGAGTATGAGAGATAGATAGAGATGGAGAGAGGGTGAGAGGGAGAGAGCAAGAGAGATGGAGAAAGAGGGAGAAAGAGATAGAGGGGGATAAAGATAGAGAGATACCGAGAGAGCGCGCACAAAAGATATATATGTAGATAGATAGATAGAGAGGGAAGGAGAATGGGAGAGAGAGATGTGGAGAGAAAGAGAGTGTGTGTGTGTGAGAGAGAGAGAGATGGAGAGAGTGAGGCGAGAGACATATAGAAAGAGAGTGAGACAAGAGACGGAGATAGGGAGAGAGAGAGAGCACTCACAAGAGGTAGATAGATTAATTAACTGATAGAGCGGAAGAATGAGTGAGAGAGAGCAAGATAGGTAGGGAGAGAGAAAGAGAGTGGGAGAGAGAGAGAAAGAGAGAGAATGGGGGAGAGATAGATAGATATATATATATACAGAGAGCATGTGCAAGAGATAGATAGAGAGTGTGCGTGTGTGAGAAAGAGAGAGGGGAGAGAGGGTGAGAGTGAGAGAGAACAAGAGAGGGGAGAGAGGGTGAGATTGAGAGAGAACGGGGGGAGATATATATATAACGCGCTCAAGATATTGATAGATAGAAAAAGAGTGTGTGAGAGAGACGGGGAGAGGGTGAGAGAGAGAGAGAGAGCAAGAGAGAGATGGAGAAAGAGAGAGATAAAAAAAGAGAGAGGGAGATAGAAATGTAGAGAAAGTGAAAGGGAGAGAGAGAGAAAAAGGGAGTGAGAGAGATAAAGGGAGAGAGAGAGAGAGACTTTGTGAGAGAAAGAGCGCACAGATAAAAGATAGATAGATATAGAGGGAGAGAGACAGTAATAGAGGTGGCGAGAGAGGGAGAGAGAGTGTGTGTGAGAGATGGAGAGAGGGCGATTGAGAGAAAAAGAGAGGGTGAGAGTTAGAGAGGGAGAGAGTGGGGGAATAAAGAGAGCGAATGATAGAAAGAGTATGAGAGAGAGAAGGAGATGGGGAGTGGGTGAGAGTGAGAGAGAGCAAGATAGATGGAGAGAGAGAGGAGAAAGAGTATACAAAAGATAGAGAGAGTGAGAGAGTAGAGAGCGCACAAAAAATAGAGAGAGTGAGAGAGAGTGTGTGTGGGGGGGTGAAAGTGACAGAAAGAAAGAAAGAGAGTGAGGGAGAAAGAAAGAGAAAGTGAATAGAGACACCGAGAGAAAGGGAGAGGGAAAGAGAGAGAGAGAGAGAGGGAGAGAGATACATAGAGAAATAGAGAAAAGGGAGGGAGAGAGACAGAGAGATAGAGGGAGAGAGGGATAGATAGTTAGAGAGAGAGAATGAGAGGGAGAGAGAGGGAGGGAGGGAGAGAGAGTGTGTGAGAGGGTGAGAGTGTGTGAGTGAGTGAGAGAGAAAGAGAGAGAGAGAGAGAGAGAGGGAGAGAGGGAGAGAGAGGGAGTGAGAGATAGCAAGAGTGAGGGAGAGAGAGGGAGAAAGAGAGGGAGAGAGAGACATAGAGAGGGGAGAGAGAGAAAGAGACATAGACAAAGAGAGAAGGGAGAGAGAGACAGAGAGAGTGAGAGTGAGAGAGAAAGAGACATAGACAAAGAGAGAAGGGAGAGAGAGACAGAGAGAGTGAGAGTGAGAGAGAAAGAGAGAGTGAGAGGGGGGAGGGAGAGTCTGGGAGAGTAAGGGGAGAGAAAGGGGGAGAGAGATAGGAAAGGAGGATGGGAGAGACATAGAGAGAGATAGAGAGATAGGGTGAGAGATGGAGGGAGGGAGGGAGAGACTGAGAGAGAGAGAGAGAGCAATAGAGAGCGAGACAGATAAAGAGAGAGCAAGAGATAGTGATTGAGAGAGAGAGTGAGAGAAAGATAAAGTGGGAGGGGGGAGGGAGGAGAGAGAGAAAGAGAGGGAGAGAGAGATAGCGAGAGAGAGATGGCAAGAATGAGTAAGAGATATATATAGAGAGAGAGTAGGAGGGAGGGAGGGAGGGAGGGGAAGAGAGAGAGAAAAGTGGAGAGAGAGATAGGAAAAGAGTGTGAAAGAGAAAGAAAGAAAGAGAGAGATAAAATGAGAGAGCAAGTGAGTGAAGGAGAGAGAGCTAGAAATATAGATAAATAGAGAAAGAGAGAGGGGAAAGAGAGAGAGCAATAGAGATAGAGAGAGATAGAGAGTGAGAGTGTACGTGAGAGAGAAACATAGAGAGAGAGAGTGTACGTGAGAGAGAAACATAGAGAGAGAGAGATAGATGGAGAGAAACTGCGAGAGCGAGATAAAATGAGAGAAAGAGAGAGTGTGAGGGAGAGCGAGAGCTGGGTGAGAGAGAGAGAGAGAGTGTGTGTGTGTGTGTGTGTGTGTGTGTGTGTGTGTGTAAGAGAGAGAAAGAGGTGAGAGTGTGAGAGTAAATCAAGAGAGAGAGATACAGGGATGGAGAGAGAGAAAGGGAAAGAGAGGGAGAGTGAAAGAGAGGGAGTTTGGGAGAGATAGCGAGTGAGAGAGAAAGAGAGAGAGAGATGGAGAGAGACAGTAAGACAGAGGGGGAGAGAGAGAGGAAAAATATGGCAAGAGAGAGATAAATAGGGAGAGAGTGTGTGAGTGAGACAGAGAAAGGGAGGGAGAGAGTATGTGTGAATGAGAGAGAGAGCAAGAAAGAGAGAGTGAGAGAGATTGTGTGTGTGTGTGTGTGTGTGTGAGGGAGAGAGAGTGTGAGTGAGAGAGAGAGGGAGAGAGACGGAGAGAGAGAAGGAGTGAGTGTGAGAGAGAGAGGGGGGAGCGAGAGAGAGAGATGGGAGATAGGGAGAAAGAGAGGGAGATGGAGAGAGAGAGGTAGAAAACGAGAGAGCGAGAGAAAAAATGATATAGAGGGAGATAGGAAGAGAGAGCTAGAGAGAGAAAGGGGGAGGGTGAGAGGGAGGGGGAATGAGAGAGAGCGCAATTGAGACAGAGAGAGATAGATAGAGAGAGACACACACAAAGTGAAAGAGAGAGAGGGAAGGAGGGTGTGAGGGAAAGAAAGAGAGAGGGTGTGTGAGTGTGTGTATGTGAGAGAGGGAGAGAGGGTGACAGGGTGATAGGGGGAGAGATAAAGAGAGAAAGAGAGTGAGGCGAGAGAGAGAGAGAGAGAAAGAGTGAGTCGAGAAAGGGAAAGAGCGCACAAGATATATAGATAGATAGATAGATAGAGATGGAGAGAAAGTGAGAGAGAGAGCAAGAGAGGTGGAGAGAGAAAGAGAAAGATAGAATGTGGGAGAGGCATATATATATTTGAGAAAGAGTGTTCACCCGGAAGTGATAGATAAATAGTGAGAGAAAGTGTTTGAGAGAGAGAGGGAGATTGAGCGAGAGTGAGAGAGAGAAAAGGAGATTAGGATAGATAGAGAGGATTGAGAGAAAGAGAGATAGAGGGAGAGGGTGAGGGAGGGAGAGAGAGAGAAGGTGTGTGAGAGGGAAATATAGTGAGTGAGTGAGGGAGATAGAGTAAAGTAAGAGAGAGATAGGGGGAGAGAGAGATGGAGAAGGAGATGAGGGAGAGAGAGGGGGAGAGGTAGAGAGAGGGGGAGTGAGAGAGAGAAAGAGAGCAGGCAAGAGATATATAGGGAGAGAGAGGGAGGGAGAGAATGTGTGAATGAGAGAGAGAGTGTGTGTGCGTGTGTGTGTGTGTGTGTGTGTGAGAGAGAGAGAGACAAAGAGAGAGACAGAGAGAGGGGAGGGAGAGAGAGACAAAGAAAGAGCGAGAGAGTGTGAGAGATAGAGATATAGAGACAAGGGGAGAGAGATAGAGAGGGAGGGAGGTAGGGAGGGAGGGAAGGAGATAGTGAGAGCGGGAATGTGTGTGTGTGTGTGTGTGTGAGAGAGAGAGTGTGTGTTTGTGAGAGAGTGAGGGAGAGAGCAAGAGAGATAGAGAGACACAGTATGATAGAGAGGGAGAAAGGGAGAGAAAGGGAGAAGGAGAGATTGAGACAGAGAGAGAGGGAGGGAGAGTGCGAATGAGAGAGAGGGTGAGAAAGTTAGAGAGTATGAGTGTGTGTGTGTGTGTGTGTGTGTGTGTGTGTGTGTGTGTGTGTGTGTGTGTGTGTGTGTGTGTGTGTGTGTGTGTGTGTGTGTGTGTGTGTGTGTGTGTGTGTGTGTGTGTGTGTGTGTGTGTGTGTGTGTGTGTGTGTGTGTGTGTGTGTGTGTGTGTGTGTGTGTGTGTGTGTGTGTGTGTGTGTGTGTGTGAGGGAGAGAGAGCGAGAGAGAGAGAGGGGGGTGAGAGAGTGGGAGATATGGAGAGAGAGTGAGAGAGGGAGATGGGGAGAGAGAGGAGGAGAGAGGGGGGAGAGAGAGTGAGAGAGCAAGAGAAAAGGGAGATAGGAAGAGAGGGTGAGAGAGAGACCGGGGGGAGGGTGAGAGAAAATGGGGAATGAGAGAGAGAGCAAGTGAGAGAGAGAGAGATAGATAGATTGAGAGAGAGCCACACACAAAGGGAAAGAGAGAGAGGGAGGGAGATAGTGAGTGAAAGAAAGAGAGAGTGTGCATGAGTGTTTGTGTGTGTGTGAGAGAGAGCTAGAGTGACAAGGAGAGAGTGTGTGTGCACAAGAGATATTTATATAGATGAAGAGGGAGTAAAAGTGAGAGAGAGAGAGAGAGAGCAAAAGAGATGGAGAGAGGGGAGAGAGTCATATATATTTGAGAAAGAGCGTGCGCACACAAGATATAGATAGATACTGAGAGAGAGAGTGTGAGATAGAGAGGGAGATGGGGTGAGAGTGAGAGAGAGCAAGAGAGATGGAGAGAGAGAGAGAGTAAGAGTGATAGAGAGATAGTGTATGTGAGAGTGTGTGTGTGAGAGAGAGATAGTAGGAGAATGAGTGAGTAAGTGAGAGGGAGAGAGAGCAAGAGAGAGAGAGAAAGATGGAAAGAGACCGCGAGAGAGAGGGGAAGAGAGAGGGATAAAGAGAGAGAAAGAGAGAGGGAGAGAAAGAGAGAGAGGAGAGAGAGGGAGAGAGGTGGAGATAGAGAGTGAGAGAGTGAGAGAGAGGGAGATGGGAGGAGAGAGACAGTGATAGAGATAGTGTGGGAGAGAGAGGGAAAGATATATATATATATATATNGTGTGTGTGTGTGTGTGTGTGTGTGTGTGTGTGTGTGTGTGTGTGTGTGTGTGTGTGTGTGTGTGTGTGTGTGTGTGTGTGTGTTTGTGTTCGTGTGTGTGTGTGTGAGTGAGAGAGAGTGAGGGAGAGAGGCACAGAGTGAGAGTGAGAGCTAGGCAGGGAGGTGGGAGGGAGAGAGAGAGAGAAAGAGAGCTAGGGGTGCAAGAGGGAGAGTGTGCGTAAGAGATAGGGAGGGAGGGGGCGAGAGAGAGGGATAGAGATAAAGAGAGCGAGAGAGAAAGGGAGGGAGAGAGAGATAGGAAGAGAGAGTGAGAGAGAGGGGAGAGGTTGTCTGTGTGTGTGTAAGAGAGAGAGAATGAGATAGAGATAGAGAAAGGAAGTGAGTGAGAGGGAGAGAGATAAAAAGATAGAGAGAGATATATAGGAAGAGAGAGTGAGAGAGAGAGTGATCGAGATTGGGAGAGCAAGTGAGTAAGAGAGAGAGATAGAAAGATAAATAGAGAGAGAGATAGAGAGACACAAAGAGAAAAGGAGAGAGGGGGAGAGTGTGAGTCAAAGAAAAAGAGAGAGAGTGAATGTGTATGTGTGAGAGAGAGGGGGAGAGTGAGTGAGTGAGTGACAGAGAGAGAGGGAGAAAGAGAGAGAGAGAGAATGCGTGTGTGTTCGAGGTGAGAAAAAGAAAAAGTGAGTGAGGTGAGAAAGAGAGAGAGAGCGAACAAGACATAGATATATATAGATCGAGAGGGAGAAAAAGTGTGAGAGAGAGAGCAAGAGAGGTAGAGAGAGATAGAGAGAGAGTGGAGAGAGATATATATTTGAGAAAGAGCATGCCGATGCTAGTGATAGATAGATAGCGAGAGAGGGTGTGTGAGAGAGAGAGAGCGAGATGGATTGAGAATGTGAAAGAGCAAGAGAGATGGAGAGAGAGAGGGGAAAGATAGAGAGTAAGAGAGAGTGTGAGAGAGAAAGAGAGAAAGAGTGAAAGAGAAAGATAGAGAGGAAGAGAGGGAGAGAGAGATAGAAAGAGAGTGAATGAGGGAGAGAGTGGGAGGGAGGGAGAGAGTGGGAGGGAGGGAGAGACAGTGATGGAGAGGGACTGTGAGAGAGAGAGACAGAGGGAGAGAAAAAGAGAAAGTGTGAGAGAGAGCGAGAGATGGGGAAGAGAGAGAAGGAGTGTCTGTGTGAGAGAGAGAGACAGAGAGAGGTGAGAGAGAGTAAAGCGAGAGAGAGATAGGGAGAAAGAGAGAGAAATAGAATGAGCGAGTGAGACAGAGAGAGAGATGGAGTGAGACAACAAGAGAGAGAGATATATAGGCAGAGAGTGTGTGTGAGAGTGAGAGAAAGAGGGGGGAGGGAGAGAGTGTGTGTGAATGAGAGAAAGAGTGTGCCAAAAAGAGAGAGAGTGTGAGAGAGAGTGTGTGTGAGGGCGAGAGATTGAGAGAGAGGGAGAGAGAGAGACAAATAGAGAGAGGGTGAGAGAGAGGGAGATGGGGAGATGGGGAGATAGATTGAAAAAAGGGCGAGAGAGAGGGAGATAGGAAGAGAGAGCAAGAGAGAAAAAGTGAGAAGGGTGAGAGAGAGAGACTGGGTGAGAAAGAGACTGGGTGAGAGAGAGACTGGGTGAGAGATAGATAGGTAGATAGAAACACACACACAAAGAGAAAGAGTGAGAGGGAGGAAGAGTGTGTGAGTGTATGTGAGAGAGAGAGAGAGTAGCACAGGGAGAGAGGGAGAGAGAGAGTGAGGTGACAAAGAGAGAGAGAGATAGAGGGAGAGAGTAAGTCGAGAGAGAGAGAAAGCACAAGATATATATATAGATAGAGAGAGTGAGAGAGAGCAAGAGAAGTAGAGAGAGAAAGGGGGAAGTATATATGACAAAGTGCATGTGCACACAAGAGATGGAGAGAGAGAGAGACGGAGAGAGACAGCGAGAGAGAGAGGAAGTAAGGGTGAGAGAGGGGGAAAGAGAGGGGGAGAGAGATAAAAAAAGTAAGAGAGGGATATATGGGGAGAGAGAAAGGGAGAGAGCAAAGGAGTTAGAGAGAGAGAGAGAGTGAGTGAGTGTGTGTGTGTGTGTGTGTGTGTGTGTGTGTGTGTGTGTGTGTGTGTGTGTGTGTGTGTGTGTGTGTGTGTGTGTGTGTGTGTGTGTGTGTGTGTGTGTGTGTGTGTGTGTGTGTGTGTGTGTGTGTGTGTGTGTGTGTGTGTGTGTGTGTGTGTGTGTGTGTCTGTGTGTGTGTGTGTGTGTGTGAATGTGTGTGTGAGAGAAAGATAGAGTGAGAGAGAGGGAGATAGAAAGAGAGTGAGTGAGTGAACAGAAAGAGAGAGATGGAAAGAGACGGCGAGAGAGAGATAGAGGGAGAGAGGAGAAATAGAGAGTGTGTGAGTTTGTGTGTGTGTGTGTGTGTGAGTGAGTGAGTGAGAGAGAGAGAGAGAGTAATAGGGGGAGAGAGTGAGGTGAGTGACAAAAAGAGAAAAAAGTGTGAGTTGAGAAAGGGAGAGAGATAGAGACAGAGAATGACAGAGAGAGCACAAGATATATATATATATAGAGAGAGAGAGAGAGAGAGAGAGAAAGAGGTGGGGAGAGACATATATATTAGAGAGTGTAAGAGATAGGGAGGGAGGGAGAGAGTGAGAGGGAGAGAGAGGGGGAGGAGGAAGGGAGGGAGGGGGAGAGAAAGAGAAAGATGGTGAATGAGAGCAAGAGAGAAAGGGGGAGAGAGATAGGAAGAGAGGGGGGAATGTGAGAGAGAGATAGAGAGAGCAAGTGAGTGAGAGAGAGAAAGAGAGAGCAAGTGAGTGAGAGAGAGATACACAAAGGGAAATAGAGAGAGGGAGGGAGAGAGTGAGTGAAAGAAAGAGAGTGGGAGTGTTAGTGTGTGTATGTGAGAGAGTGACATGGAGAGAGAGAGTGTTAGTTTGTGTGTGTGACAGAGGGAGAGAGAGTTACATATATATATATATATATATATAGAGAGAGAGAGAGAGAGAGAGAGAGTGTGTGTGTGTGTGTGTGTGTGTGTGTGTGTGTTTGTGTGTGTGTGTGAGGCGAGAGAGAAAGAGAGAGAAGAAGAGAGTGAGGCGAGATAGAGAGTGATAGATTTCACAAGAGATACATATATAGATAGATATAGAGGAAGAGAAAGTGAGAGAGAGAAAGCAAGAGATTTGGAGAGAGGGGGGGAAGAGAGATATATTTTAGACAGATGGTGCGCATGCAAGAGATAGATAGATAACGAGAGAGTGTGTGAGAGTGAGAGAGGAAGATGGGGGAAAGAGAGAGCAAGAGAGTGTGAGAGAGAGTGTGAGAATGTGTGTGAGAAAGAGAGATAGAGTGAGAGAGAGAGGGAGATAGAAAGGGAGTGAGTAAGTGAGAAAGAAAGAGAGAGAGATGGAGATAGACCACGAGAGAGAGAGGGAGAGAAAGAGAGAGAGTGTGAGAGAGAGCGAGAGAGGAGGGAGTGTGTGTGTGTGAGGTGAGAGAGAGAGTAAAGTGACAGGGCGACATGGGGAGAGAGGGTGAGAGAAAGAGAGAGAGATGGAGAGAGACACCGAGAGAGGGAGATGGGGGAGAGAGAGCAAGAGAGATATATAGGGAGAGAGAGAGATAAAGAGAGAGAGTGAGACAGAGAGAGGGAGTGAGAGAGAGTATGTGAATGTGAGAGAGAGAGAGAGAGAGCGTGTGTGAGGGAGAGTGAGTGAGCGAGAGAGAGGGAGAGAGGGCGAGAGAAAGGGAGATAGGGAGAGAGAGAACGAGAGAGAGGCAGATAGGGAGAGTGAGAGAGAGCGAGAGAGAAAAAGGGAGAGAGAGGGAGATAGGAAAAGAGAGCGAGAAAGAGAAAGGGGGAGGGTGAGAGAGAGAGGGACTAAGAGAGAGATAGAAAGAGCAAGTGAGAAAGAGATAGATAGATAGAGAGACACATACAAAGAGAAAGCGAGAGAGACAGGGAGAGGGAGAGAGAGTGAATGAAAGAGAGAGAGAGCGAGAAAGAGAGACGAAGGGAAAGAGAGAGAGGGAGAGAGTACAGGAAAATGGCCTTTTAGTGACCAAACTTTTAGCCACAATGGTAAATTCGTGGCTAAAAGTCAATTTTGGCATCCAAAATTTTATTTGGTCCCGCAAAACTAGATATTTCCCCTGAAAAAAAGGGAGGTTATACGCCACTTATTCAGTGGGATTTTGCCGACGAATATTTAAATTTGTCAACATAAGTGTTGTTTTTATCGACCGCATCATAATTTGGTCAGTAAAGGTCCAGCTACTGTCGACGAAACAAATTGTTCGTCATTAAAGGTCGAAGGAAAATGACATCATTTTTCGAGAGGAATAAAACCCTCTCATTCCCCTCATCTCTCCTCACCCTATGCATAGCCCATTTACCCTCTTACCCCCTTGTGATAGAGACCCCCTCGACAGGGCTGCTCATTCTTCTTCGTCGAGCTCTCTTCTTCTTCTTCTTCATCATTTTTCACCGAGGTTTAGGTAAGCAAACCTCTTCCTTCTTCTTTTTCAATAGTTCTTTCTGTTGATTAAAACCCTCAATCCTTCATTGTCACTCATTCTGTGCAAAATAGTTTTAAAATCTCTTGGCCATATATTGATTGTTATCTTAGGCATCTGGTGATAACGATCTCTAATACTAACATTGAGATTGTTTCCTTGATAAGTATATACCTTTGGGTCATAATTTCTTTTTTTTTTGTTGAAATATAGGTCACGAAATCTAGTTCCGTGAATGAAAGCTAAATTGAAATTTTGGACTTTTATCCAACTTCAATCTGAAACATTTGGAGTATGCATGCAGTCTTGTAATGTCCTAATATACTTTAATTGCTCTTGTTTGCATATACTAATTTCTTACTTTGTGAAAACCTCTCATTTTGAGGAATACCTCTATGTCAAGGTACAATTACATTATTTATAGATGATTCATGAGTTAATAATTAGAATATACTTTTACTTTTCTTTGCCAAAGTACTCAATTGTTCTTTTGTGCTTCTATATTTTATCTATTCATTTTGGAGAATATTTCAAAAACTAACTATACTGGAATGTATTAAAAGTTCTTAGAAACCTTTAAACTACTTATAAGAAAAAGGGAAAAACTATAAACTAAGATGCAATATGAATGGTGATAAGAAGAGAAATAATACAACTAAGAGAAACTTAGTCCGACGCTTATTGGTATTCTTAATTTCTTGGGCTCTCTACATTAACCTGATTGGATGAATTAATTGTCAGATCTCTGTGTGAGGGTGATTGGGTGGGGCATGGAGTAAGTCGACGATATCTAATGTTTTGTTAGTGCTATAAGGGTTGTTCTAATATCCAAAAAGGATTCTGATTCTAACGGAATATATGAATTTAGTTCTGCCTTCTTAGCTAAATGGGTTAAACATTTTTGGGTTTGTGTGTATTAACCTTGAAATTGAAACTTAATTTTTTTTAAAATCGATGGGCCTTTGAGATCTAAGCCAACGTCCTAGATCGAACATTATCATATTCATATAAAGACTGACCATTAGCTAATATAAAGATCTATCAATGCATTGAAATAGGAAGCAATAATGTTGGATCTTTTTAGAGTTGTCAGTCACCATAGGTTCCTGGACATTTTTTTTGTCATGGCCTGGACAGTGTTTAATGGAAGAGAATTTCTCAAGAAATAAAACCTTGAGCGAGTGAATCATTCCTTGTGTTCATAGCTTATATCTACACTCAGAGATGTAAATGAGAACCTACTCTACGGGAATTTGGGTTTATATATATTTGCTTATCTTATTGACGAAAGGCCCAAATCCCACATGTCTTCGTAATTGTTCTACATGCTTCTTTTACCATTTGACATGTAAGAGTTCAAATGATCATATAGGGAGGTCCCTCATCACCATTTCATATTTACTCTATTTTGAGTTGAAGTAAATCTATCTTTTATGTTTGATGGCTAAAATTACTTAAGAACCTCTTTATTCTTTCATTATAAATCATTGGTCGGTAGTATTTCAATTCTTTTTATTCGCGTATGTATACATATTTGACTTTGATACAAGGTTCGTATCTTCTTTCTAATTCTTAATCTTTCTTAGGATCAATTGAATCTTGTGCTATACATTTCTTGTCTCTTTCCTTTTCTTAGCCATCTAGAGTTTTGATATTGGACTAGATATTTTCATTCCTCTTCCAAATATTAGTTAGTTAAATAGCATCTATTCATATGACTTTAATTGAAAATGTTTTATTTGATTATGAATTAGTGGGATCTTTTGTTGAGAGTTTCTCCAAATAGTTATTTAATTTACAGAGTGATAAAATGGATAAGAGTTGGATAAAACATCCTAATAGATTGTCCAAGGAGTATATTGATGATATCTCATAGTTTATGAGCGTGGCCAGTAATTATCTCGATATAGAGGAGAAAAGCCGTTGTCCATGTAAAAAATATCTTAATTCAAGACAATTGTCTTTAATAGAAGTTAAAATACATTTGTGCCAATATGGAATGACATTGAGCTATGATCGTTGGGTGTTTCATGATGAAGAGATACAAAGATATCACCATTCACCAAATATGAAGATGAATAGTACTACATCTTGCCTTGGTGGTGATGATGATGATGGTGGTGATGATGATGAAGGTGATGAGATGAGAGAAATGTTAGATAACATGTGTGGTTTGTTGGGATGGAGATGATGGTGAACGAGTTGGAAAGAATAATACTGATAGAATAAATCTAAATGCAGAGACGTTAGACAGATTTAGCGATTTGTTTAGTGAAGCTGAAGAAGAACTTTATCCTGTTTGTCAAAAGTATACTTCACTATCTTATAATGTGAAGTTGATGCATATCAAAGTGCTTAATCATTGGATCAATAAGTCATTTGATCAATTACTTGAAGTTTTAAATGGTTCTCATCCAGTAGGCTAAAAAATTTCAGCCTCTTACTATGAAGCCAAAACAAATTAAGAGATTTAGGGTTGGGATATGACACCATTCATTCTTGTAATTATGATTGTGCTTTATTTTGGAAAGAGAATGAAGGAAAACACAAATGTCCTGAATGTGGTGAACCAAGTTATAAAATGGATGATGGGAAGGGTAAGAAAGTTCCCCAAAAAGTTTTGCGTCAGTTTCCTATTATACCCAGACTTCAAAGATTTTTTAAGTCAAAATACACATTATCCGATATGAGATGGCACAAGGAGAAACGTGTCAACATTGAAGGTGTATTGAGACATCCTGCTGATTCAAAAGGTTGGAAGGATTTTGGTAAGCAATATAGTTGGTTTGCAGAAGATGCTCGAAATGTAAGACCAGGACTTGCAACGAATGGATTTAATCCATTCGGAAATATGAGCAACTCCTATAGCATGTAGCCAGTCATATTAGTACCTTATAACCTCCATCCATGGAAGTGTATGAAAGAATCATTTTTTATGATGGCGTTACTAATTTCTAGTCCAAGATCACCCGGTAAAGATATTTATGTGTATTTGCATCCATTAATAGATGAGTTAAAACAATTGTGGGATGGGGTGCAAACATTTGATCACTTCTGGACAATTGTTTACTATGCATACTGCTGTGTTGTGGGCCATAAATGACTTTCCAGCGTATGGAGATTTTTCTGGTTGGAGCACAAAAGGGTACTTGGCATGTCTTGTTTGCAACCAAGATGCATCTTCATTGAGGTTGCGAAGTACAATATGTTACATGGGACATTGACGATATTTTCCTTGTGATCATAAGTGGCGGAGGAGTAGATTGCATGACGGTAAATAAGAGTTTCATGATGCATCAAGAAAGTTGATATGAGAAGATTGAGGCAATTAGATCAAATTCAATTTGTCAAGTTTGGGAAAAACCCAAATAAGTTAGTCAAAAAAAGAAAGCGTCCTTTAGATGGTCTTAATTGGACTAAGAAAAGAGTGTTTTTCAACTTTCATATTAGTCTAAGTTGAAAGTTAGACACAAATTGGATGTCATGCATATTGAGAAAAATATTTGCGATAATATATTAGGTACATTGTTACATATAGAAGGCAAAACAAAAGACACTTACAAAGCTCGATTTGACTTACCCGACATGAATATAAGAAAAGAACTACACCTTGAACTGAAAGAGAACAAATATTTTAAACCACCTGCGTGTTCACATTGATAGTAGAGGAGAGAAGAAAGTTTTGTGGTTTCTTAAAGTCAGTCAAGTTTTCAAATGGCTTCGCAGCAAACATATCACGATGTATCAACCAAGTTGAGGGTAAGGTTTCATGATTGAAAAGTCATGATCGTCATATTTTACTGCAAAGACTTTTACCAGTTGGGATTCGTGGTTTATTGGGTAAGGATGTGTGCACTGCTTTGGTTGAGTTGTCTAACTACTTCAAAGAATTGTGCTCGAAAACACTGAACACTACTGAACATTGAGGACTTGGATTTTTGTAGAGATGGAATAATTTTGATCCTGTGTAAGTTAGAAATGATATTTCCCCCGACTTTCTTTGATGTTATGGTACATTTGGTAGTTCATTTACCACAAGAAGTGAAATTGTGTGATCCTATTAGTTATAGTTGGATGTACCCAATTGAAAGGTATATCTCTCAACTTTTCATTTACTTACACATCAAATATTTCGTGCACAATGTAATTGCTATCATATGACATGAGTTTTCTTACACTTAAACGAGATGTTATGAAAAAAGCTCGTCTAGAGGGTACGATTGCAGAAGCCTACATTGTTAATGAGTTGTTGACTTTTTGCTCATTGTATCTCCATGGCGTTGAAACAAATTCACGTGGAATGAGAGGAATGATGATGAGTGCTTTGAAAAACTAAATTAGAGGTCAGTAGCTATCTTCACTCAACGAGCTTGTCCAATTGGTGGTAAGAAAATAGTTCAACTTTCTAAACAAGAATTAGAGATTTCCCAATGGTATGTACTGAATTGCGATGAGCTACAACTTTACTTAGTGTAAGTAAATAAATAACATTATTAAGTCTAATTTTCAATGCTTGTTTTTTATGTCACAAATCATTAAAATAAAATGATTAATATATGCAGAGAGCGCGTGAGAGAATTAAACAGAGTTAGTTGGGTTGACTTTAAGTTCAAGAAATCAAAACCAATTTTCTGAATGATTTAGAAATCGGGTATGTGTATATATTTGACTAAATATATATCATTAAAATTAGTACGGAAGTAACTAATACTTTTGTTATTTTTATTAGATCATTGAGTTGTGCGTCAAAGGTCATTAGAAACCACAAATGATTTATATGCTTTAGCATTTGGTCCAGATAATCGTGTCAGGTCATATTCTGATTGTATTGTCAATGACATCCGATACCATAATATAGATAGTGATCATCACCGGACAACCCAAAATAGTCGCTTAGTAGTTCCAGGAGAACATGATGGTGAAGAGACTGAATTATTTGGTAGGTTAAAAGAAAAGTTATATTATTTAGATGTGAATGGTTTGACACAAATGCAAAAAGAAATAGAGTGAAGAGAGATCTTAGTTTCACTTGTGTAAATGTGAGCCAAACTTGGTATGAAAATGAGCATTTTATTCTCGCATCTCAAGTACAACAAGTCTTTTATGTTGATGATTGTAAATTTGGAGTCAATTGGAAAGTGGTGCAAAAGGTTCAACATAGACATTTATGTGATGTTCTTGAGATAGAAAAAGATGAATTCATAGGGCCTACTGAAATAACGTTGCCATCTATCGATCTAGATGAGTAAGAAACAATGTAATTTCGCAAGCATGACGTGAAATCTTCTGAAATAGATGCAAATGTTATTGGAGTAGGAGATAGTAATATTGAAGATATTGATTTTATTTATGATGATGACAGTTTGGTTAATTATGATGACAATTCAGAGGATATTATACCAAGTGATGATGATATATAGATAATTTTAAAGTAACGGTGAGCCTGTTAACGTAAAATATTCGTTCATTTCTTCTTAAATTTGCTTTAATTTATTTTCTAAGCAATAACATGTATACGATCTTCTTTCATGGCATTTATCTTTATGAAGGTTAATGTCCCCCAGAAGAAATACTCCTCTTCCAAATCTAGATCCTGTTGTAGGATCTTCTACTGATGAAAATGGTTCCCAAACAGGTATATAAACTTTGTAAGAGTTCTTATTATAATGGTTTCTTATTCTTTGTTTTGTTGTAGGGGCTTCATCTTCTTCGGGGAGTGTGAGAAAGTTTCACGGATCAACAAGAGGGATTGAGTTGGAGAGGTTACTGAGCCAGTTTAGAAAATTACTAATCGATAATCCTCCTCCCGGTGTTGTTAGACCTGTTGGATAGTGAACCGTCCAATTCAACCTTGAGATTGGTGCCCTCATATGAAAATTCATACCATTTCAATATGAGAGTCGGTACAATGTTTCTAAAGAATTCATGGCAGTTATAATTGATAGGCTGCAAGTAATAATGATACATCTTTTTATTGTTATATTTTTTTATTGCGTGAGTAATAGTAAAAGATTATTGCAAGTCTATTTTATTTTTGAATCGACTAGTAATGTTATGATCTATTAGACTAAATTTGAAGCAGCGAACACATACAAGGGATACAAGTACACATCGCGAATAGTAGCACGACGACATCCTTATAAGGGTGTATCACAGGATGATTGAGATTTGTTATGCACAGTTTAGGACATGAAGAAATTTGGGTAATTCCTATTATCAAAGCTTATTTATTACGGTTTGATTATTTGACTAATTATTTCAATCATAAAACTCATTTATTATAAGCACGCTCAAAAACCAATTCTCAAAATCGTCAAAACCTTCCCTACAATCATAATGGAGGGAATGTATCTTTTCTTTATCATCGATATTGTCAGGTGGATAGAAATATTATTTCAGTACTCTTAATAATGTTTAGTATATAATAATTAATGACTCAACTTTGTTGCAAAAGGAAGCTTTAATTGGGGTAGCACCTACTTGAATTGAAATGTTTTACAACACGTATTTCAGTTCTAAAATAAGTTGGTAGAATGATACGGCTCACGAAAGATATGTTAGTAATCCCTCTAAAATATATTAATTGATAATTATGTTAGCTTCAATGAGTGTATGGGTGGGGGGACGTTATCACTTTGTATGTGAGCGTGCTAGATGATTTTTGAATATTTTCTTATTGATGCTCCTTGTCTAAATATAGTAGTGTTATTTTCAATGTGTGTGGGTATGGGGGGGGATTATCACCTTGAATCTAAGCGTGCTAGATGATTTTTGAATATTTTCTAATTGATGCTCATTGTCTAAAGATAATAGTGTTAGTTTTAATGTGTGTGTGTGTGGGTGTGGGGGGGAGGTCTTATCACCTTGTATCTAAGCGCGCTAGATGATTTTTGAATGCTTTCTTATTGATGCTCTTTGTCTAAAGATAATAGTGTTAGTTTCAATGTGTGTGTGGGTGTGGGGGGGCTTATCACTTTGTATCTGAGCGTGCTAGATGATTTTTGAATACTTTCTGATTGAGATCCTTGTCTAAAGATAATAGTTTTAGTTTCAATGTGTGGGTGGGTGGGTGTGTGGGTGNGGGGGGGGGAGGGGGGCTTATCACCTTGTATCTGAGAGTGCTAGATGATTTTTGAATACTTTCTTATTGATACTCCTTGTCTAAAGATAATAGTGTTAGTTTTAATTTGGGGGTTATCACTTTGAATTGGATTTTGCTGGATGTTTTTTCAATACTTTCTAATTGATGAATATATTTATCTTGAATTTGGCTCATTGTGATGTTACAGGAACGGACATGTGCTTTATAGGATGAGCTTATCCTGAGGTTGTTACACCTCACTCTAAAGAAGAGATAGGCTAAGAAGTTATCACCTTGTATCTGAGAGTGCTAGATGATTTTTGAATACTTTCTTATTGATGCTCATTGTCTAAAGATAATAGTGTTAGTTTTAATTTGGGGGGCTATCACTTTGAATCAAATTTTGCTGGATGTTTTTTCAATACTTTCTAATTGATGAATATATTTATCTTGAATTTGACTCATTGTGATGTTACAGGAACGCATGTGTGCTTTACGGGATGAGCCTATCGCTGAAGATGTTACACCTCGCTCTGAAGAAGAGATAGGTTAAGAAGTTCTCGGACGAAATAAAGGTCTTGGACATGGAGCCCCACCCACATCTTTCATGAAAAGGAGTCGAGTTGAAAATATAGAATTAAAGAAACAAATAAAGTTGATGGAGAGCCAACTACAAAGCTTAATCGCTTGGGCTCGTCAAAATGGTTTTTCACCTCCTGATGATGACTCAATAGCAGAAACATGAGCTTTGAAATATTTGTTAAGCTTTCTAGTTGTAACATCAAGCATTAAATACTCTTTTTTTTATTTTTCTTTGGATACATTTGTTAATCAAATTTTGTAATGAATTATGATTCAGAGATTTTGTAATCAACCACTACTAATTTGTCTTATTATATATATTAATGACTGATATATGTATTTCTTAAAAAATATCAGGTTTGATAGATTTTCTTATGATATTAATTGCTATTACAGGTGTATATGAAAATTATTCAGCATTTTTTGTTTAGATTCTGGTAATGTAAAATTTGGTCGCCCAAAACATTTCGAGAGGAAAAAATGATCGCAAAAGATTTTAGCCGACGAAGAGAAATATTAGTGGCAAAAGGTTTTTGCGACGAACTTTTTTTGTGGCAAAACCTTTTTGCGACCAATTTTTATTTTTGTCGCGATAATCTTTTGCGACCAGTTTTGTTTTCGTCGTAAAAGATCTAACACGATGAGTTTTATTTTTCGTCTTGCAAGGGACAAGGTTCACGACGAACATATGTTCGTCGCGTTAGACCTTTCGTGACCACGAGAAGGAGAGAGAGCGAGAAAGGGAGGAGGAGAGAGAGATAGAGAAAGACGGAGAGAGAGAGAGAGAGAGAGAGAGAGAGAGAGAGAGATTAAGAAAGATAGAGAGAGTGAGAGAGACAGAGAAAGAGGGAGGGAAGGAGGGAGAGAGGGGGAGGGGGGACTTGTTAGTTGTGGCCTAAACACATCCCATTGAGTCTTTTTGACTCCGCATGGCATTAGAAGCATCTAAAATGACAAAAACACTTCAAATTATTATCATGAATGTGTACTGAGTGTCAAAAGTCAGTTCGAGTGCATGTCATGTTTGGGCATAAACACGTCTCGTTGGGTCTTGTCAAATCCATATGACACTAGAAGCATCTAAAATGACCATAACACTCCAAATTATTGTCTCAAACATGTATTGGGTGTCAAAAGTCACTTCGAGTACATGCCATGCCCAAAAGATCCAAGTTTAGCCAAGTTCGTCTAGTTTCAGTGTATACACGCCCCATTGGATCATTTTGACTCTGTATGGCTCCAAACGCACCTAAAATGACCACAACACTCCAATTTCTTATGCCAAACGTGTATCAGGTGTCAAAAGTCAGCTCTAATACATGTCATGCCCAAAAGCTCCAAGTTTATCCAAATTCATCTAGTTTGGGCCTAAACACGTCCCCTTGGGTCTTTTTGACTCCAGATGGCACTACAGGCACCTAAAATGACCACAACAAACTAAATTCTAATCTCAAACTTGTATTTGATGTCAAAAGTCAGTTCAAGTACATGTCATGCCCAAAAGATCTAAGTTTAGCCAAATTTATCTAGTTTAGGCCTAAACATGCCTCATTGGGTTTTTCTGATTCTGTATGGCACTAGAAGCACAAAAAATGACCACAACACTCCAAATTCTTATCTTAAACGTGTATTGGGTGACAAAAGTTAGTTCGAGTACATACCATGACCAAAATATTCAAGTTTAGCCAAGTTCATCTAGTTTGGTCATAAACACGTCCCACTAGGTTTTTTGACTTTGTTACTAGAACATCAAAAATCATGAAAACACTCCAAATTCTTATCATAAACGTGTATTGGGTGTTAAAAGTCAGTTTTTATCCCATTGGGTCTAAACACGTCCCATTGGATCTTTTTGACTCCATACACTAGAAGAACCTAAAATGAGCACAATACTCCAAATTTTTATCCCAAACGTGTATTGGGTGTCATAAGTTAGTTTCAGTACATGTCATTCTCAAAATATCCAAGTTTAGCCAAGTTCGTCTAGTTTGGGCCTAAACAAATCTCATTGGGTCTTTTTGACTCCATACACTAGAAGTACCTAAAATAACCACAACACTCCAAATTCTTATCACAAATGTGTATTCGGTGTCAAAAGTCAGTTTCAATACATGTCATTTCCCAAAAGATCCAAGTTTAGTCAAGTTCATCTAGTTTGGGCTTAAACACGTCCCATTGGGTATTTTTTATTTTGTATGGCACTAGAAGCACCTAAATGATTACAACACTTCAAATAATTATCCCAAATGTGTATTGGGTGTCAAAAGTCAGTTCGAGTACATGTCATGCCCAAACGATCCAAGTTTAACCAAGTTCATCTAATTTAGGCCTAAACACGTCGCATTGGGTCTTTCTTACTCTGCATGGCATTAAAAGCACCCAAAATGACCACAATACTCTAAATTCTTATCTTAATTGTGTACTGGGAGTCAAAAGTCAGTTCGAGTACATGACATGCCCAAAAGATCCAAGTTTATCTAGTTTGGGCCTAAACACGTCCCATTGGGACTTTTTTGACTCCGTATGCTACTAGAAGCACCTAAAATGACCACAACAGTCCAAATTCTTATCCTAAATGTGTATTGGGTGTTAAAAGTCAGTTCGAGTACATGTCGTCCCCAAAAGATCAGACTTAGCCAAGTTGATCTTATTTGGGTCTAAACATGTCCCATTGGGTCTTTTTGACTCTGTATGGTACTAGAAGCACCTAAAATGATTAGAACACTCCAAATTCTTATCCCAAACTTGTATTTGATATCAAAAGTTAATTCGAGTATATGTCATACCCAAAAGATCCAAGTTTAGCTAATTCATTTAGTTTGACCCTAAACACCTCTCATTGGGTCGTTTTGACTCCATATGGCACTAGAGGTACCTAAAATGACAAAAACAATATGAATGCTTCTCCCAAGCTTGTATTGGGTGTTAAAAGTTAGTTCGAGTACATGTCATACCCAAAAGAACCAAGTTCAACTAGTTTGGGCCTAAACATGTCCCATTGGGTCTTTTTGACTCCGCATGGCATTAGAAGCACCTAAATTGACCACAAAACTCCAAATTCTTATCTCAATCGTGTATTGGGAGTCAAAAGTCAGTTCGAGTACATGACATGCCCAAAAGATTCAAGTTTAACCAAGTTCATCTAGTTTGGGTCTAAACACGTCCCATTGGGCCTTTTGGCTCCGTATGTCACTAGAAGCACCTAAAATGACCATAATAGTCTAAATTCGTATTCCAAACCTGTATTGGGTGTTAAAAGTCAGTTCAAGTACATGTCATCGCCAAAAGATCAGACTTAGTCAAGTTGATCTATTTGGGTCTAAACATGTCTCATTGGGTCTTTTTGACTCTATATGGTACTAGAAGGACCTAAAATGATTATAACACTCCAAAATCTTATCCCAAACTTGTATTTGGTGTTAAAAGTCAGTTCGAGTATAAGTCATACCAAAAAAATCTAAGTTTAGTCAAGTTCATCTAGTTTGGGCCTAAAGACGTCCCATTGGTTCGTTTTGACTTCATATGGCACTAGAGGTACATAAAATGACAAAAACACTCCAAATTCTTCTCCCAAACATGTATTGGGTTTCAAAAATCAGTTCGAGTACATGTCATGCCCAAAAGATCTAAGTTTAGTCAAGTTCATCTAGTTTGGGCGTAAAGACGTCCCATTGGGTCGTTTTGACTCCATATGGCACTAGAGGTACCTAAAATGACAAAAACACTCTTTCTCCCAAGAATGTATAGGGTTTCAAAATTCAGTTCGAGTACATGTCATGCCTAAAAGATCCAAGTTTATCCAAGTTCATCTAGTTTGGGCCTAAACACGTCCCATTGAGTCTTTTTACTCTATATGGCATTAGAAGTTCCTAAAATGACCACAACACTCCAAATTCTTATCTCAATCATGTATTGGGTGTCAAAAGTCAGTTTGAGTACATGACATACCTAAAAGATTCAAGTTTAGCCAAGTTTTTCTAGTTTGGGACTAAACACGTCCCATTGAGTCTTTTTGAAATTGTAAGACACTAGAAGCACCTAAGATAATCACAACGCTCCAAATTCTTATTCCAAACGTGTATTGGGTGTCAAAAGTCAGTTGGAGAACATGTCATGCCCAAAATATCCAAGTTTAGCCAAGTTCATGTCATTTGGGCCTAAACACGTCCGATTGGGTCTTTTTGACTCCACATGGCACTAGAGGCACATAAAATGATTACAACACTCCAAATTCTTATCCCAAAATTGTATTGGGTGTCAAAAGTCAGTTTATCATAGTATATTTATATGTAGATGAGATGCTCATAATATGAACAAATAAGGATATAATATCTTTTACCAAGAAAATGTTGAATTCTAACTTTGATATGAAAGACTTAGGTCTAGCGGATGTCATTCTTGGAATTCAAGTGAAGCAAACTTCTAATGAATATATCTTTACCCATCTTATTATGTAGAAAATGTCTTAAAGAAGTTTGGCCAATTTGAAAGCAAATCAGTTGTAACTCCCTTTGACTCAAACTTTAAATTGAGAAAGAATGATGGAGTTGGAGTATCTCAGTTAGAATACTCACAAATAATTGGTAGCTTGATGTATATCGTGAATTGCACGAGGCCTGAGATAGTATCCAGTAGGAAGGCTTGTAAGATATACGACTAATCCTAGATGTGATCACTAGGATGCATTATTCAGGGTACTCAAGTACTTGAAGTACATCATTGACTATGGATTGCATTGTACAAACCTGTGCTGGAGGGATTTAGTTATGTTAACAGATCTGGCAGTTTAGAAACTAAATTCACAAGTGGATATATTTTTACCCTAGGTGGTGGAGCTATATCTTGGATGTCCATGAAGTAGGCTTATATAGCTCATTTGAATATGGATAGGTGAAGCAAATCAAACCCATTTTCAGACAAAGAAGATAATTAGAATTCATAGCATTAGATAAGGCTGGTGTTCTAGAAGACATTCTAGCCAAATCCTGTGTCAGTCATATGCATACACTGTGACAATATAGTTACTACCTTTAGAGCAAAGAATAATGTGTATAATGGTAAGCCTAGACACATCAGACGTAGCATACTACCATTAAGTAATTGCTCTCAAATTGTGTGATTTCCATTTACTTCATTAGGTCAAAGAAAAATCTAGATCCTTTAACAAAAGGTTTATCAAAAGAGCTTGTAAAGCTAACATCGAGGGGAGATCCCAAGATCTATGTTCAATAGGTGAACTGGCAGGAATGCTTCACAATAACATATAAAGAAACTTTGTTTCTTCCCCTTCCTATGATGTAACGAAAGTCTGTTGTCTATCAATGTTATATACTTAGTATTTAATGACGTTGATATCTTATTTGCAAGAGGAATATAGATAAAATACTCTTAATTATTGTCACCTATATGAGAGTAGAAGTGATGTCGCTTCTGTGAGAGAGTGCAATGCTCAATCTCTCTAAAGCTCTCATGAAACAAGAAATGTTCAGGACGAAAATGAATAAAGCCGTATGAACTCAAACATATTAAGATGAGTTGTGTGTGAGATTTATTGTCTTGGTTTACTTCGTAGGAAGGACAGTTCAAGAATGCTATTCACTATTCTTTAAAGTAGATCTAATAAATCATCACTAAGATAGGTTCAAGTCCAAAAGATACATCTCTTGATGCAAAACTCATATGCTTCTTTCTCCCAATGTCGTTGTTCCCTTAGAGAATTTTCATTCATGTGGGAGATTATTGGAGTTATGGAGCTTTATAAGGTTAAGTTATGTGTGCATGAATGAAAATAAAGAAGAAAGAGTAGGTAGCTAAAAAGAAAAAATCCCACATTGCTTAGGCAAGATATCGAAGTATGGTTTATAAGTCTCTACCTTGGGCTTTAAGGCATGGCCCCCAGTGGAATCCCACATTTTGTGGGGGAGTCTTCAAGCCAACCATGGAGGGTGAAATTTGTCTTTAGATCATTGCCCAACAAGCCTCCATACATTTCATTTATATTTGTAATTTTATGCATAGAGTCTGTAATCTCTTGTACTGTAATTTTTAAGTCTCTTATTTCTGTTTAATATACAAGCGTTTCTGCTCAAGTTTTTCTATTCCTACTACGGATCTAATAACTATCTCATCCAAGGAAACAAATGTACTCGTAAAAGTGCCCATAAAAAAGACGTATATCAAAGTCTTGTTTAAAGCCTTGACAATTGCTTCACTATTAGTAAGTACACCTTTCATCCTGAACAAACCACGATGTATTTAACTTTGCATGAAAATGAAACCGATAAGGTTTTCTCAGTGACCAAAACCCAAATCTAGATCAATTGCAAAGACTAATCTAATTTCCGAAGAACTTCTTCACCTTTAAGAGGCTAAAACATTTTGTCGCCTTAATCGAGTAAGGATTGAGAAGAGGGAGAGGCCAACTTTAAGACCAACACCAATGGTGAATCCTTTAGCAGAAGCGATAACAATTCTCCACAGCTTCTCCAAGTCCTTCAAAGGCAACAAATCAAGCCAGAGCGAATGGGCAGAAGAGTGTATTTTATGAGAACTCAAATAAACTCACTTGTAATACTTTAACTATTGTATTCCTCTTAGTTCTATATTCAAATGAAATCACCAAGGCCTTTATATAGACTCTAAAACTTAAAAAAAACTGAAAAACAATTAAATATATCACCCTTTTGGCCTTTCATCTACAAAAACTCTTTACCTTTGATGTTTCTTAACTCCTAAATTTAAAACCTACTAAAAAATGACATTTAATGTTTATTCAACAAAACTCCCCCATAAACTTAAATGCTTCTACCATCCGTCATGCCAATCATTTTCTTGCATTTGTCAAGAAGTACTTTCGGTAGCAATTTTGTGAAGATATCCGCAACTTGATCCTGACTTGCCACATGCACCAACTCCATACTTCCTTCCTTCACATGATCTCAGATAAAGTGAAAACGAACGTCAATGTGTTTGCTTCTTTCATGGTTCATTGGATTCTTTGCCAACTCAATTACTGATTTGTTGTCAACTTGAATCACGGTTGCAGCTAGTTGCTTTAGCTCCATCTTGCTCAACAAATTTCTAAGCCATATCGCATGACATACACACCAAGATGCTGCCACATATTCAGCTTCACACGTCGAGAGCATCACGATCGGTTGCTTCTTTGAAAGCCAAGTAAATGCAGTATCTCCCATAAAGAACACATATCCCGATGTACTTTTCTGATCGTCTATGTCTCTGCACCAATCGCTGTCGGAGTAACCAACCAACTTGTAATCTTCTTCTTTCGAGTAAAACAACCCGAGTGACACCGTTCCTTGGATGTACCGTAGGATTCGCTTCACCGCCTTCCAATGTGAATAAACCGGCTCTTCAATGAACCGACTTATAATAGTGACACTTAATGAAAGATCTGGCCTTGTCATGTGAGATAGCGAAGACTTCCTACCAAACTCCGGTATCTACTCGCATCGACACGTTCTCCTCCATCTAACTTTGAGAGTTTTGCACCTGGTTTCATTGGTGTTGATACCGGGTTGCAATTTTCCATCTTGTACTTCTTCAAAATCTATTTTGCATATGTCTCCTGTGATACAAAAATACTCGTCTCTACTTGTCTAACCTCCAAACCAAGAAAAAACTTCATCAAGCCCAAATCTGACATCTCAAATTCCCGTGTCATTGTGCCCTTAAACTCTTCTATCATCTCATTATTGTTTCCCATAAAAATGAGGTCATCGACATAAAGAGCAACAAATAACACGTTACCTCCATTCTTCTTTGCATAAAGGGCATGCTCATAAGGACATTGCTTGAACCCGTTCTCCTTGAAATATGTATCGATACGTGTATTCCATGCCCACGGTGCCTTCTTCAATTTTAGCACCTTCTTCTCTTCTCCGACTTTCATGTACCCGGGTGGTTGTTCGATGTAGACATCTTCTTCGAGCACACCATTCAAGAATTCTGACTTGACATCCATTTGAAATATTGGCCATTTGAATTGAGCAGCTTGTGAAATGAGTAATCGGATTGTCTCCATTCTTGCAACAGGAGCAAACACCTCGTCATAGTCGATTCCTATCTTTTGCTTGTATCCCTTTGCAACAAGTCTCGCCTTGTACCATTCTATCTCACCTTGAGCATTCATCTTTTTCTTGAACACCCACTCCATACCAATAGGCTAACTGCCTTTCGCCAATTCTTCTAGCTCCCATGTGTTATTGCGGTCAATCGCCTTAATCTCCTCGTTCATGGCAGTTTTCCACTTCTTGTCTCGCATCGCCTCTTCAAAGCTGATATTTTCAGCATCTGCCAAAAGACATACAAGGTGTACCTCATTTGTCGAGTCATACAAATCTTGCAAACTTCACATTTTTGGTTGTCGTGGTTCATCTTCATCATCTGTAGTTTCAGAGTTTGTTGGTATACTTGTTGGTGCAACGACTGATGATTCTCCAACTTCGATGATAACCTCCGTCGAATTGTTCCAGTCCCACTCGCTTGCTTCATTTACTCGCACATCACGACTCATCATCACCTTCTTGCTTATTGGGTCGAGTAGCTTGTATCCTTTTGTCTTCTCATCATACCCAATAAAAATATACATTTTGCTTTTGTCTTCGAGCTTCGTTCTTCGTTGATCCAGTACGTGTGCATAAGCCACACTACCGAACACTTTGAGATGAGAAACTATCGGCTTTTGTCCGCTCCATGCCTCTTGTGGTGTTTGATCATCTAACTTCACATGTGGACATCAATTTTGTACATAGATGGAACATTGCACGGCTTCTACCCATAATGCTTTCGGCAGCTTCTTGCTCTTGAGCATTGAGCGAACCATGTCGAGAATAGTCCGGTTCTTCCTCTCGGCCACACCGTTTTGTTGAGGAGAGTATGGTGCGGTTAGAAATCTCATTATGCCTTGCTCCTCGTAATATTCCATGAAAGCCGTTGAAGTATACTCGCCACCTCTATCGGATCGTACGGCTTTGATGTGTCTACCAGCTACCTTCTCCACCATCACTTTGAACTTTTTGAACACCTCGAATGCCTCAGATTTTTCTTTCAGAAAATAAACCCAAGTTTTTCGTGAGAAATCATCGATAAAGGTAATGAAGTACCTTTTACCACTGAAAGATTTAGGGCCGATTGGTCCACATATGTCGGTATGAATCAACTCGAGAGTATGTTTAGCTCGATATTCTGCCTTCTTTTGAAACGAGGTTCTCGCTTGCTTGCCAAGCATACATTCTTCACAAAATTTGCCCTCATAGTCCATGTCCAGCAACCCGTGCACCATGTTCTTCTTTGCTAACTCTTTTAGACCACCTTGATGTAGGTGACCAAAGCGGAGATGCCACAACGACGCCTTGTCTTCTACGTTGACTCGCAAACATTTTTCTCACACGCTTATCAAATTCAGTTTGTACATCCGTTTTCTTCTCATCTCGACTAGAGCAACCAGACGTCTTTGCTTGTCCTTCAAGTGTAGTACTCGGTCTTTTAAAAGTATCGAGTAACCTTTCTCCGTGAGTTGCCCCATACTCAAAATGTTGGTCTTGAGGTCTGGTACGTAATAAACATCTTGGATTGACCCTATTAAGCCATCCTTTTGTAAGTAACAAACCGTACCTCGGCCTTTGACCTCCACCTTTGATGCATCTCCAAATGACACATGACCATCTTCAATCTTTTGCATCTCTTTGAATAGGTACTCCTGACTGCACATATGGTTGCTTTCCCCCAAGTCGAGGTACCACAGAGTGTCATTGTTGATGTTGACTTCATTTTAAGCCATCAAGAGAAGGTCTTCATTCGCTTCGTCTTCCAAGACTAGGTTGGTTGTTTCTTCCACCTTTTTATCGGCTCGACAATCTTTTGCAAAATGACCCATGTTACCACAATTATAACATTTGTCGGAGTTGCAATCCTTCGCATAGTGACCATACTTGTAACACTTGTAGCACTCGATGTTGGAATAGTTCGACCGGCCGCCTCTTCCTCGACCGCGTCCTCTTCCACGCCAATTTGGTTGGCTCGACTGTCCCTTCTCCTTATAGTACCTCTCATGACTGCTGCATTGACCACCGCGACCATTTTCACGACTTCCACGGCCACGCCCTCTACCTCAGAAATTTTGAGAATAGAATACATTTTCGTCTTTGATTGACGTCTTGGTTTGAAGTGCTTGCTCGAGTGTCTCCTCTTTTATTTTCTTCTTACATTGTTCGTGTGTCTCGAGAGAACCGGCAAACTCATCGACTGTGTTTAACAATCTTTGATAAAAGAATAGTGTATTTTAAAGTTCTTCAAATTACAGATTATAAAAATTTGAAAAGACTTAAAAATATAATTTACATTCTGATGAGATATATTTTACATTAACTTTCAGTATACAAAACGCATAATCACCGACATGAACTAAGAAGAAATAATGATAACTCTGAGCAATGCGGCTGATTGGAGTGCGTGGTTGGCGCCATTACCAACAACTTGGGGTATGAAATTTGGGACAGCTTTCAGATCTGGGAAGAGGTTAGGATATTAGAAATGGAAGAAGAAGTTCATGGTCACTGGGTTCTTTTTGTAAAGGGGAAGAGCTCTTATCTTGGATTCTTGGGTCACTTTTTCGTATGTGTATATTATCAAACAATTCGCGTGCTCCATCCGTCACCCTCTGGCCACGAAATCTCCAATCAGGTAGAAGTCAAATTTCTTTACCTGCTTAATCAGTGAAATATTTTAAATGTTGAATGTTTTAATCCGGCTCGATTTTTAGATATCTCAAATTTAAAGTGATTTTGTCGGGTTTATGTATTCGTGAACGTAAGTTTTATGGTATCTATTCGGTACTAATTATTTTCATCCATTATCGCTTCCCATCATTTTCCCTGGCTAGCAAATAAGAATTAGTTATTTTCATACATTATCGCTTCCCAGCATTTTTCCTGGGTAGCAAATAAGAATTGCATTATTAATGATACAAATTGTATATTATCATTATAGTATTAGTGCACCGTGCTTTTAGTCAAGTAATGGTTTCGTTAAGTTGCAGTTTGCGATCGTTGTATTAGTTTATTTTGAGGAAGTGTTAATGACTATTCTTCAATCATTACTAATTGTACCTACAAAAAGTTTGTACATAAATGAGAATGCTGCTCTAAAACCTCATTTTCCACTTTCTTGTCTGGATAGGTTGTGTGTGTTGATTTGTTGGCCTTTCTCCATTAGCAAGCTGGTATTAAACAGAAGTTTCGGTGGTATGCTCTGATGGCTCTATATATGCAGAATAATGAATTGTTACCAGAAAGAAGAGCTTTTGGTGTTCGTGGAGGAAGAAGATTTGGTAGAATTACAAGACAGATTTTCGTACTGGGTGCTTATGCTCTTAGCTCTCTTTCTTATTTATTTGGTAGTTTTTGGCCTGAGAATGCTCTTTCATGGTAAAACATTTTCACTCTTTTTCATGTTTAACCTAAACCTCATAGTTATTGGTCCATTAAACGAACTTTGTGAACATCAATATGTGGCAATCACACTTGGAAAATGATTATATAATAATCTGTTTAAGAAGTTTAGAGAATCTTTTATTGTGTGTTTCTGGTTAACAGTGTGATTTTTAGTTAAGATTTTGAGATATCCTAATAGGAGAAAGACATGGCTTAGAAAATTTTTGGTCTGTTTTGGGGACTTCAGTCCTCTTGGTTATCCATTTCACAAGTTGCAATATTAAGTTATCTTTAATCTCCATTGTAAATACTTTTCTATCTAACTTCTAAAATTATCAAGGGAAATATGTTTCTTTTTCTGTCTAGCTTATAATGGGAATGAATAATTTTACAATTTCTCATGATATTGTAATATTTTTGCCAATCTCGTTAATAACACAGATACTTAGCTTCACATGACTCTTTAAATGAATAGTGTGTATGACTCAGAGTTTATCCCCCAATAATGCCCCTTCAGATCTTCTTGCGAAGTGGGGTTTGTCGAATTAATTGACTATCTTTTAGACCCTAAAAATTTTGTGAACTTTAATCGATTCTCACTACAGTACATATACCAAGAGGAAAAATATTTTCAGAATGATTTATTTACACCTGATTTGGAGGACAACAGACCCTAGTGGAGAGAGAGATCATTTATGCAACAAATCAATCACTTCATTACAATTTTCAACATATGTTTACTAAAGGGTAAAGGGAGAGGAAAGAAAATAAACTTATATCTTTACTTACTCATGGAAAAGGAAAATAATAGTGGGTCTATTAAGTATTAAAATTTATTCCCAAGAAAGGGAAGTACACTCCACTTTAAATAAATTTACAAAAAAGTCATCCTCTTTTAATTAGTAAATTAAACCATTTCTTTTAATAAGGCTTATTATCCTACAGCACTATGACCTTTGGCGCTATAACAAGTCCTCCCTCACTTTTAAAATCTTGCACTAAATGCCCCTAACATTGAAATTCTTTTCGCGTCTAAAAAACTGATGAAAGTGATCACACGTGATTTTCACGTATTCTTTATTATGGGTAATGATGTAATTCACACTTATGTCCCAGCCCGCTAATTGTAATTTCTCTCTTTTCTCTATCTCTTCTGGCTTCTTTCTTCTCTCTCATTTAGCTTTTCTCTTTTCTCTCTCCATCTCTTCTCCCTCTCTCTAAGCTCAAACCTTTGTTTTTCTTTATTTTATAACAACGATTGCTTCTTTCCAGTAAAATCACAGATTCTTCGCCAACTGGGTTTTTCTTTTCCGCCTCGAAGCTATTCTCCAGCAGAAGCACCTAGACATTAGCCAGCAAAGAGTTACAAAGACAATCCACAAGGTTATTCAGCCAAAAAAAAAAGAAGAAAAGAATAAACCACTCCCTTTGCAATTCTAATCTTGCATACAAAAGAAATCTTGCATAAACAAGGTTACTCCAATTGCAATCTTGCATAAACAAGAAATCTTTCAAAGCCACTGCTAATTACTTGTTTTAGATTCACCACAGACCAAAGCACATGGTAAAAGAAACACAAAAACAACATTTAAAGACTAAAAATGAGCAATGGAGAAAATTAAAACAAGAGTATATATTCCTTATACCTCCCAATCTTCCTTTCTCCCTCTGTTTCTCTCTCCCTCTCTTGCTCTCTGATTCTCTCTCTTTATCTCTCACAGTTCTGTTTCTCTTCTCTTAGATTTTTCTCTGTAACTCTCTCTCTCTCTCTCATGAAGCTTCATATGAAGAATCAACATAACTAGTACCCTTGGCAGCCCTAAGATGTGGGTTTACTGAGGGTTGTCACTGTCTAGGCAGCTGAGGATACTCATTGTTTTCTCCATACTAGATCTTAATGTTCCTAAGACTTTACATGACTAAATGACTTCCGTTTGTACCCCATCCTGGCTTGAAATCCACCTCAAATCACAAAGCATGACACCGCATAATTTCAAAGTACTTCAAGTTAAGTTATGCACCAATAACTTACATGTTTCTAAGAGAAACCGAGCTATTAACACATAATGTTTCAAGAGATAAGGGCGGAGACGAGTAAGGATTTTTCTGAGGAATAGAAATACCAGATAAGTTCAACTCAAATTTTTTTACTTTTCTTTCCATTGCAAACCGAACCATCCGCCAATTTCACTCTCATAGCTCAAGTCTAAATCGAATCGGTCTTACTGATTCTACAATTGGAGAATCGGATAACGTTATTACTCGATTTACCCAATTTATATACGCACGCCTCTTGGTCTTAACTTCCTACTCCAAAATAGGTCAATCCCATCTAGCAACTCCTCGAAAGCCATTTGATACACCAGACATCATGCGGCAATTCGATGGTACAGTCCTCCGAAAAACCATCTTTCTTCCATAGTCCAAGCGATAAGCAACCAAAATATATTACATAGATCAATAAGCAACCATTTAAATTAAACTGGAAAAAAACTGCAGGGAGTAATCAAACAAGTTCATAAACAAGGTCAAATTGGAGAATTGCATTCGAGAAACACAAGCAAATCATTTTATGTCCTCCTCTAAATTCACCTAAAGGAAGAAATTTAGCAGGGAAATGGACTTGGAAGTTGGAAGTTAAATACTAGCACAAATTGGTTTTATATTCTCAGTGGTGCAGCCTGCAAAGGGTTTAAACAATGAAAATTTGGGCTGAAAGAACCTTGTCAAGCGAAAAAAATGAAATTCGAAAATTTTCTAACAAAACGTGGCGTTTCCGTTAGACCTTAATTTAATGTTCTCACGTTAAAAATTCACGGTCTAGCTGAATTTTTTTGTTAACTGAATTTTAAATTAAAAGCATAATTTAGTCTTTAAAATAATTGAATTTCATTAAAAAATGAAGGGTCTTAAAACCTTATTTTCTTTCAAAAGGGTCTCTCTTTGAAAATTTCTCAATCGTAATCATATATATATATATATTATATAAATATATACATTGAGTGAATAATCATCGATCAATCGATTTGTCAATAATTCATAACTTAATATTTTTTTACTCATAAAATTAATTGTTGAATAACCTATAGATGATTATGAGTCATTTAAGATTTGATTAATTACTTTATCTGTATAGAATTATTAGCATTAGGTAGAAGAGAGGGGCACAATAGACTTTGCATCAACCATTTTGGACCCAGATTCTGGTTTTATATTAAGTTGGTCCATATTTTTCGAAGAGAAATTTTTATAATATGCCCATTGTCAAAAAAATGATTTTAAGACCTCTATTTGATTTTTAACGAAATTCAATCATTTTTATCAGAAAAGAAATAAAGTTGACCTTACTTTTAAAAAATTTCAGTTAAATTCATAACTACTACACCAAAATTTAGTAAAAAATTCGTTAGATCATGGATTAGTGAGTCTATATTTTAAATGTAGAATGCCACACAGTGTCTAACAGTAATTGTAATCTTCTCATCTATTAAAAAAGTTTGATTTTGTTTAAAAGGTGAAAATATTAATTTTGTTTTTAATCACTTTAGTTTGTCTGAAACAAATTTTCTTCTTGATTCAAAAACAAACAAATTTTCTTCTTTGAAAGGCCCTTATTTCCAAAAAAAAAACCGCAGATGAGCTATATTTGAAATTTTGAGACACATTGGTATCTCGGCGACCAAACAAAATCAAATCTCTGCCATTTCCAAATGAAGTTGGCGTAGATCGACGTAGCACGTCTAGGAAAGACGGGGGCAATGGAAGCTTGCTTTACCCGATTCTCTTCTAACATTGCTCTTTTCAGAGCCTTCAAGCCTCTGAATCGTCCGATGGGGATCCGTACCAGTTAGTCTCCCTTAAATTCTCTTTCAGACTCTGTGAGTCTTTTATCAATGTTAATTTTGTTGGGTAACTCAGTTTCTACATAAGATCTTCATGCGATTGGGGGGCACAATATGACCGGCGGGTGTTGCTTATTCTGATTGAATTATCAATTTAATTTGATGCGTAGTCGGCGGACAGTCAATTAAGAAAACATATGATGCATTGTTGTTGGATGCTGGAGGAACCCTTCTTCAGTTGGCTAAGCCAGTAGAAGACACTTACGCAACAATCGGTGACAAATATGGTTAGTTCAGACCAAAATAGGGGAAAGTATAACAAGGAAGATAAATAATTGTTAGCAAATGTCGTTATGTAAATATTTACTGCATGTTCTAAATTCTTAACTGTGTTTTCTGTTTATAGACATCGTTGTTGGTTTTGCTTGCAGGTGTTTCTATTAAAGGTGTAGTATGTACATGAACATGTGAACGTATTATGTTATCTAGTTCCTAGTGACTCTTGATGAAATTATTTTGACTTCCACCATTGGAAAGTGATGTCGCCAGCACTGGATTTGATTATGTGTTGGTAGTGTTATTAGTAACATGACAATCCATATTCTGTTAATCATAGTTAAGAGTCATCTCGACATGCATTTACCAATCTTCTTTTATATTTTCTAATTTAGCTGAGGGTTTCTATTCTACTCTTGCTACTTTTTTTTGTCAAAGCTACTCTTGCTACTTCATGTCAGTAGAGTGTGTTTAGTTTTCTGTACAACTTTCTATTTCACTTTTATACTCTTCTTGGTCCACATATTCTTCTAAAGCCCCTTATTTATTTGGATCAGGTCATGTTCAAATCCCAACCATTCTGATAGCTTAGTATGTTGACCTCTTAACTACTCTGTTTGGTGATTTCAGGTCTAACTGCAACTCCTGCTGAAATTAAGCAAGGATTTAAGTGAGCTTTCGCTGCTCCGTGGCCTGAAAAGCGAAAAGCTTCGATACCAGGTTTAACACCTATTTATGTTTATATTTAATAATTAATAGACATGCAGAGGAAGATCTTTTCTTTTATGAAATTTATTTCCTTTCAAAATGTAGCTATGAAATTTATTTCTTTTTCAAGTATTTTTGTACTGGACATTAATTAAGTTCTGCAAAAATATATTACTCTCCAGATGAATATTCTAGAACTATTGTATTGCAGCAAGCGGCATTTTATTTATTTTCAACCGATGATAGGGGGATGGAAGGCCATTTTGAAAACTTGTTGTTTCTGGAGCCACTGGTTGTGCTGATGTTGGTTATTTTGAAGAAGTTTATCAGGTGAAGTTTCATGATGTGAAAGTTTTCTATATTGTTGTTGTGCATCAACTTTGTTGTTTGTTTATTGTCCGACTGGTATCATTAACCACAGAGTATTGGGACCAAGAAAATTTTGATAAAGCATTTGTTTCAGGATGTACATTTTGATATGAGTTTTTGTGTTTCAATTGGTTCAGTACTATGGACAGGGAGATGCGTGCATCTTCCTGATGGAGCTTATGACACACCGTAGTCATTCCTAAAGATGCTGGAGGTTATAGTTGTCCAGTGATCTTTCTCTTTTTCTGTCATTCTGTTTTATTCATTTTGAAACCTATTCTGCAAGTGTATTCATCCTTTTAATTAGTTGATGAAATGGTGATTATGCAGTTAAGGTGGTCGTTGTTTCCAATTTTGACAGCCGCTTAAGGAAGCTATTGAAGGACTTAAACGTATTAGATATGTAAGTATTCGTTCTTAGTAAGAACTTGTTCTCTTTCCAGGTTCTTTAATGAATTATAACATATCTCTATTTTATCTGAATGATTCATCTATGATAATGTCTCCAAATCTCAAACAATAGCTCTTTTGTCACAAACGGAAAACAACTGCTCAATTTTTCATGCTTTTATTAGGTTTTGAAACGTCATATGTTTTCTTATTCTTGAAATGGCTCGTAACCCTCATGGATATTTACGTATAACTTGTTCGCCTGTGCTTTTACCCTAAACACTGAGATTTCAAAACTTAAAATGTTCTACTTCATCTTTACTGAGCCAAAAAAAGGGAAAAAAATATCATCTATAAAAGTAAAGAGACATTTTTCTTATTTTTGTGTGGAAGAAATGAGAAAATTAACTGTGCACTAATTTATTTTTTATAATTTTAATCTGAATTAATTTTCTTATTTTTTTTCTTACAGGTTTGATGCCGTGGTAATATCCTCAGAAGTCGGACATGAAAAACCAGATGCAAGGATATTTGAAGCTGCTTTAGGTACACAATATAGGGGAATTTTCTATAAATACATAATTATAAGTTGTTTCTAATCTTACCCTCGATAATTTACAAAGACTGGGGGTTCAGTATACCAAACAGATGTGTTTTGTGCAAAAAAGCTGAAGAAACTAATTCACATTTATTTATTCATTGCCCTTTCTCTTGGGAGTTATGGGGGAAGCTCGTGGACAGCCTCTCTATTAGCTGGGTTGTGCCCGGCTCTATCAAGCAAGTAGCTTTTTGTTGGCAGTCTGTTAATAGCAGTTTTGTGGATAGGAAATTCTGGGCGGTTATTCCTCATGCTCTTTTTGGGTTATTTGGCATGAGAGAAATCAGAGAGTTTTTTAAGGAACTGAAAATTCTTTTTGTAAAGTCTTCTTTCACTTCACTTGTATTCTTAAAGAGTGGGTGGGCTTCTAATTCCCCATGTTAGAGTTTGAAAAAAAAACTTGGTGAATGGCCTCCCTTAGGTTGTAATTACCCTGCCTTGGGGTCTTTTTTCTACAAAACTTACTGAGCAAAAAAAAAAATTTGTTTCTATAAAACAGAAAAACTGTCATTTTTTCTCGCATGAATGTCTTGCTGTCGCCATGTCTCTCTCCACTTCAAAGAGCTGAGGAAAGATAATTTTGTTTTACGGACTACCTATGCCTTTTCATCACTTGGTAGGTGTATTTACGGACTACGGCCCTCGCCAAGCCGTCAATACCATCGCAGTGTACATACTTCAAATTATAGGGAAATTTGCAATTTTCATCACTTGGTATGTGTATTTAACAAAATATCCTTTTTTTTTCTTAAATTGTAGGGATGGCCGAAAATTGCATGTGCTAAAACTGGAGCAGTTAAAATTGTATTATTTTCCTATTTTGCCCTTAAATTATTTTCCTAAAGCTGTGGTATTTAACAAACTGTCCTTTTTTATTGCTTTGTTTCAGTTTCGTTACTGATTATGTTGTGACTTCAGCTAGGAGGTTCTAGTATTGTTTTATGTAACGCCCTGTTTCTCGAGGGTTAAATATATTTGAAATTTCACAATTCAAAAATTCTCAATTTAATTAAAACCCTAATTTGAGAAAATTTCTAAATTGAAAACCCTAATTTTAACGTTAAATAGCAGAAGCATAAAATTATTTTAAAATAATATTAACTCATTAAACTGAAATAAATAATTCATTAAACTGTAATAAAGTGAAGCACAAAAATTCATAAGACGTGAAAGATTAAACATGAATATTCATAAATTTCTGAAATAACTGAAGTCAAATTGAAGTCATAATGTTATAATTAAACTTAAAAATCATAATCATGCTTGCTATGGCAGTCCCTTACTCCTGCTGTTCACCATCATCTGCAACACAATCATCTATGGGGGGTGAGTATTAAAAATACTCAGTAAGTAAATGCACATACTAATAGGTTTCACATGACATAAATGTAAACATATAACTCATGCAAATTTATTTTACACATTCACTGGTCACATAAAATACTTGTAACAACACACCAATTTCATGATTAACATATAACTTGAATTTGTACTTATACATGCCAATACTTATACTTGCTTAATCATAACTCGACTAGACATATCCCTCGATTAACAACCTAACCCGAACTGTTTCACAACTTGAACTTGCAACATGAACGTGAACATGACAGATTGGGTATCCTAAAACTTGATGTCACTTAAAGTTATCTGAACTTTAAGGACGCTAACATGAACATGGTGACACCCAACTGTATAACTTGATAACATGACGTGAACAATCTGGTTACTTGATAACCAAAGGACATGACTAAGTCTATTTTTTGTTTACTTATCACTTTTTACTTGAATTAATATTCATATTTCACGTTATCACATATACATGAGTAAACATATAACTTGTTCATGAACATAAACAATATAACTAATACATGTATAACTCAAAATATAATCATACATAACATGGTAAATAATTTCATCATAATATGGAAAACAAATAGAACACTTGATCATAAGATTGAACATAAAGAAATAATCAAACAATTTCACATTATATATTTTACACTTATAACAAGTGAACCAAATTATTAGGTAAATCCACTTACATGGATTCCCTACGAATTAAATTCAGCAACTAATGACCTGAAATCCAAGGATCCCAGATCACAACAAATTCATATAACATCTACAATTATTTAATTAATTAAGCGAGGTTGGGAACAGATGGAAACCATATCGGGTGTAAATTATTAAGCAGTTTAAAATGGTTCAACCAGGTTCGGGAGGTCTGAACTGGTTCGGTTCTACTATTTTGGATCAGTTCGGTCTGGTCGGATTGAACTGGTCTGGTTTGATCGAGCTGGTTCGGTCTGGTCTAGTATGACTGAACTGGTCCGGCTTGGTCTGGTCTGAATGAAACCGGCCCGATTCAGGTGAACCGGTTCAAGAGAAAGGGGAAAAATAGAAGAGGGAGAGAGAGAGACGCAAAAAAGAGGGGGAGACGAAGGAGAGAGAGAGAGAGAGAGAGACAGAACAGAGAGGGGGGTGGAGACGAAGGAGAGAGAGAGACAGAAGGAAATCAACTTTACCAACGATGAGGCGGCGGCGATGACAATGAAGCAACGACTCAACAAGCAGTGACGGAAAAGAATGTAAATTGTTGGAAATTGGAGAATAGAATCTTTAGTTTGACGCATCAACGTATTAATCAAAAATCTAGATTCAAAAGAGGAAGAAAAGAGAAGAAAATGAAACGAGAAGGAAGAAGCTTACCAGGAACGAGGAACTACGGTGATGCAGCGATGACTAAAAAAATAGAGACACAAGAGGAATAAGTTCACTGGAATTAAAGAAAAATTTCAGAATTTGATATTTCAACATTTAGATAGAAAATTCTAGGTTTAAAGAAGGAGAAAAGGAGAAAAAGGAAAGAAAAGAAAGAAAGGGATGAACACCTACCAGGAATTAGAACACTGAAGGAGAAGATGAAATTGAAAAATGGAGAAACAGAGGGTGGTTAACGTCTGGGAGAGAGGATGGTTGTTGTTTTAGAGAGAAACAGTTACAAGGGGGTTCGTGAAAGATAAAATGAGAGAGTGGGGGAGACAGTTGAGTGTGATGCTTATATGGTGCGTGTGGGTGGCTAAAAAATTACAAATCTACTCTCTTAATGCTTGGGGTATTACATTTTATGTCTAATGCTCCGTCCGTAGATGGGTGGAGACACTGTAGACCATGGATATCGATTGATGGCACATTTTTAAAGGCGAACTATGTGGGTATTTTGTTAACTGTTTGTTTTTTAGATGGTGACAACCAAATTTTTTCGTTAGCATTTGCTATAAGTTGACTCACAGAATGATGATTCTTGGATATGGTTCATGCGTAAGTTGCATTCTTGCATTGGAGATGTTGATTTAGTTATTGTTTCTGATCGACACACTAGTATTTTCAAGGCCATTAGTATTATTTTCCCCGATACTCATCATGGAGCATGCATGTTCCATTTATGTCAGAATATAAAGACTAGGTTTACGTTACCGAATAACATTGATCCCATTTTTTATGCATGTGTTAAGGCTATCTTATGTCTGACTTTGAGCGTCACATGCGGAGTTTGGATAAAATATCTCCACGTGTTCGTTCTTATTTGGAGGGAATTGGATTTCCTAGATGGGCACAAGCTTATTTTCCTAGTAAGCGGTATAATATGCTGACCTCGATCATACGTTTGTTGGAATTTATACATCAAATGTGTTTGTGGTGGTTTTATGAGCGTAGAACGGCGACATCTTTTTTGAAAATGAAGCTTACACCATCGGCTGAGGAACATTTGAGGGACGAGTATATAGTTGCTTGAACTATGTCGGTATGTGTAATGTATTCTATTTACTATATGGTTTTATTTTAACATAATGGTTGTGTGTAACTTATTTTTACAGCTGTTCAGGTTGGTTCATCCGATATAAATGAATTTCATGTTAGCCATGGTGGTGTCATGCATGTTTTGAACTTGAGTAGTCGTACATGTTCTCGACGGATGTGGGATTTGGATCATATCTCATGTGCTCCTGCTTGTGTTGTATTTTGCAATCAAAATTTGAGTTCACATTCATATGTTAGCGATTGTTTTTCAAGTACGGAATACGCTTCAACCTATAAAGGCGTCGTTCATCCATTAGGAAATTGGAGCTTGTTACATATTCAGGATGAAAGTCAATTGAAGATACTACCTCCAGATGTGAGACATATTCCTTCTATATGTGAAACTAGGTGACGTGTGAAGTGTGGTCAATTTGATCACAATTGAAAAACATGCAAGAACTCAATTCGTGCTTCCTCTTCTAAGAGTAACAAGTAGACACAATTATTATTTTAACATTTGAAATTATTAATTTTATATTTTTGTTGTTTATGAGCATTCTTTTTTATAAGTATTAATGCAAGTTATTTTTTATTGACAAACTTCCATTTAAGTTGTATTTTTTATTTTTCGTTTCAATTTAGTTGTTTTTTGAAATTGACTATTTGAATATGCTTATTTTATGTGCACTTTTTTCATTGATAGGAAGTTTTTTAGACCGGTTTTTAAAACTGTTATGTCTCTAATAGTTGTATAGAGCTCGTCATAAAATTACATACCTTGTGTATCTAATTTATATACCGTCTTAATTTGGACTAAAAAGGGGTACTTATTTTTACATGATACCCTCAAATAATTCAGCTCCTGCACAAAAAATTATACAATACAACATCACTCAATTATATGTTTAAATATTTCTCAAATTCTAAAAATATATCCATATAACAGTATCTAGGAACTTGTTAAAAATCTATAATAAATGACCGCTGACCATTTTTACTAATAAAATCTTAGCCGAATTCCCCTAAATTATATTAGATGTATTTGGGTAATATCCTACAGGATGTGATTAACCCAACCCAACCCATATCCCTTTTTCGTTCATATAACTCATTTTAAATATGATGTGTGACACTTATTGTTAATAACTAGTTTCTTCAATCTATGCCTTGCAAGTGAATATAAATTTATCTATAAATTTGCTGTAGTATCGCTTTTACTATATCTTATTATTCATAAAAAAAAGTTAACTTATAATTTATTTTATTATTCTTTCTACTTCCAATTTTCTATTAAATTAGACAAATCCTTTAACTTATTAGCTGATGATCTTATGTCCCTTCATTTTTTTACTATATATAATAATGAGATTTTCATAACCTTGTGATGATTACATAAACATTTAAACACTCTCACACACATATATATATATATATATATATATATATATATATATATATATATATATATATACCCATTACCAAAAAATGGACGTCACTTTGGGACACATGCGGATAGTCGCCCCGCGTGGCTAAAAGTAAGCCAAAAGAGCTCAAACTCTTTTTTCTAGTTCCACTGATAAACTCAAGTCTTATAAAAGACGATATATATATAATGGTTGCAAACAAAACCACCGTCATAGATCAATAATATAATGTCACTACAACGGTTCTGTCTAGATATAACGGCGGTTCTAAAATCGGATGATGATGAAATTTGTATAGATTTTAATAAGTTTAGAACTTTTATTTCTTTCTTTTAGAATTTTTAGTGAGTTTAGGATTTGGATATTTTTTTTCTTAGTATTAATTGATTTTGATTTACTTGGATATTGTAATAAAGAAATATGATAAGTTTTATTGTTATATATGAATATATCCAAAAATTTTATTAACTGGATAAGAGTTGGATTCAAAAATCAAGATTTAGTTAAGAATATTTGAACGGGGTAAGTGATTTTCTTAAATTTGCTTTGCAGAGGACGTCTGAAGATGGAAACATGTATCGTCCGTGTCAAAATTACGGAAATGGCATGTGGATTAGTAACGATATTGTCTATGATCACTTGATTCATAATGGATTTGCTAAAGGTTACTCATTGGGTGTTTCATGGGGAAACTATTTTGGGTAGTACCCCTTAAGTTCAAGTAAATGAAGAACAATGTGTAAACCCAATAACGTCACATGCTGGGAAGGGAGGTATTTCCAATAGTGTAAATATGTATATGTGTGCGTGTGTGTCGAGTATGTGTAATGTATCACACAAAAATAAATGGATTCTCACCTGGAGTAAGTACAAGATCCAAAGGAGTAAACTTGTGAAACACCGTCTACGACTCATCCTAGGTGGAGACTGCTCGTCTAGCCCACTCGCCACCCACAAAAAACCAAAGACATGATTGAGTTTGTGATCGGATGACCCCGAGGACTCTCGAGGGTCGCTGAGGCACGTCCTTGAAGGTCTGAATATCAAAAGTGGAGACCCATGTTGTTTCTAGAGCTTTAGCTTTGTCCAGATAAAAGATAAGTTGACTTGTGTTTTGACTAAGTCTCAAAAGAGAGAGGTTCCGCTTGGAGAGGAACTCAAGGGTGGGAAATCTCCCGCCTCAATTTAAATAGGGCTCTTGGGCCGAGGTAGAAGCTTGCAGGGTGTCATCATATACATTAAATACCCTTAGAACAATCAATAATAGGTGTATGAGAAGAAGCATGAAGTTCACTACCCAAGGAGTCAGTCAACCTGCGCTCAACAGGGTGTCATCATAAGCATTTAATGCAGTTGGTCCAATGGAGGCCGAGAAAGTACATTGTAGGATATGAGGATAGGTTGTCCTAACATCAAGGTCATCACCTATTACCTCGTACCCCACCAAGCCAATTAGGGAAGCCCAAAGTCGAGGGTTGGTACGAGGTGGCACCCTATTAGAGGAGAGGGCTTTTACCGTACTGAGACCAACCTAGCCTCAAGGCCAGCATTCCACTATAAATACCGTAGTAAATGCACTTTAAGAGATACACAACAACTGTCAACTAACTCTGTACTTCACTCTCCTATATCAATTAACTGACTTAAACTTTGGAGGGGTAAAAAGGAGACCACCCCCTTACCTTGGTCTCCTACTTTACCTTCCCCCATTGCAGGTGTGGAGAGAGAAGTAGATCATACACATTGCTGACCTAATCTCATTTTTGAGGTTTAGCCGTCAACACCTATGTTTATTAAAAAAAGATTTAAAAAAAGAACTCACTATATTTTTGGATTTGAAATCTAGGTTTTTATAGATTTCTAATACAACTAAAAATGGGAGATTCAAAATCCAAATCTAAATACTTGTTGGATTTAATGTGTAAAGTCAAAACTATCTATTTTAAGTCATAACTCAAACCAACAATTTATCAGTTAAATATCATTATAGTAAACTTATCTAATCTAACATAATTCAAATCATTTAATCCAACATAATTCAAATTTATAGCAAACATAATATTACAAATCCTATATCTAAATTTCTAATCTAAATCTTAAATTTAAATCCTTAATTCAAACCATCAATCCAAAAATTTAGTAAATGTGCTCTGAAATATTTTCTGAAACAAAGTTAAGAAGATGGTTGTAATCGATTATAGCAACATAAACCCCATTTAAAAATGAATGAAAAAGGCTTTCCTAAGACAAATTAAACTTTCTCTAAACAAATAAATAAATTTTTTGTGGGGGCCATGTGTCGACGGTAGGGTCTAGGCAGTAGACCTAAGCATGACAATAATCAAGAGGTAGAAGGTCCAAACATGATATGGACAGCCCAAACATAACAAAGATCATTCTGTCATGATGCATCAAATGTAATATGACCGAGTAGATCACTAATTGTAATAATGAATAAGTAATGATTAACCATCATTGCTTCTTATCAGTCCAGCGTGATTTTTTCATGTGGAAGAGATTAAAAAAATGATGATTGTTGATTAACAAATCGTGGTGGCAGGCACTTTTGTTTATGAGACAGAGCTTATGTGAAATAACACCATGTCGAGTTCTCTTTATCAGAGGAACTTTCGAGCTAAAGACGTACAGAGATCTTTTTTAAAAATGATCATAAAATTGTTCCCCCCACTGATAGCTTTGAAAGAGTTTCCTTGTCCACAAAACATAACGAAACAAACACTTTTCTTAGAGTACTCACTCATATGTGGGAAAGAGGAAGTGAGAAGTTAGTGTTGGTGAAAATGGATAAAACAATGAACAATATCATAATGTTAATATGTACCATTTCCTTATGCTGATTAACACACCAAAACGTTTAGATAACACGTCAAAGTTTAGTCCAAGAATCCTTGGCATACAGCTATAGAGAGTAAGCATATGTAGATTACTCCATCAAAAAACTTACCATTTTCAGTAAAGTATATGGCCGTATTCATATGCCAGTCAGGATGAACAAATTAAGCAACTCTTAGGCCAACTATTCTGGCATGAAAGAAACAGCTACATGAAATAAATTTGCATAATCAACATCCATTATTAGAAAGTAAGATTATTTTACTCAAGAAAAAGTAATCATGTGTATCATTGACATGACAAGAAAATAAACTCAAATCACAGTAGTTCATCACCAGTTTACTGGTGGGACTTAAAATCAAAGCTCCAAAAAATGCAAGAAGATAGTACAATTTTTTAGATCTTCATGTATTCCTTATCCTTCATATCTATGTCAAACCCAGTGCTTGTGTACCCTAAAGGTCCTTTAACGAAACCACAATAAAGTAATTGATTTATTGCATAAAGAGATTTCTCTTTCACCACTAGGGTCTGATGTCCTCCAAATTTGGGTGTAAATAAATCATTCTGAAAATAGTTTTCCTCTTGGCCTATGTACCGTAGTGAGAACCGAGTAAAGTTCACAAAATTCTCAGGGTCTAGAAATAAGCAACTGATACGGCAAACCCCACTTCGCAAGGAAGATCTGAAAGGGCGGACAAACTCTGAGTCATAGATACTACTCATTTATAGAGGCATGTGAAGCTAAGTATTTGTGTTATGCAACAAGACTGGCAAAAATATTACAATATCATGAGAAATCGTAAAATCATTCATTCCCATTGTATACCTAGTCAGATAAAGAAACATGTTTCCCTTGATAATTTTAGAAGCTAGATGGAAAAAGTACTTACAATGGAGATTAAAGATAACTTAGAATTACAACTTGTAACATCATGCTCACTTCTAGCTTGGGCCATTTTTTTCATGTATGTAGCCAACACCAACCTATTAATAACTAGTAGACGACTATGATTATGTCACATTGAGTTACTGAGTTTCATTTTTTCCACTAGATGATGTTGAAAAAAATACATAATGCATCTGGTAATCAAGAGGACAGGGTATCCTTACGCAGTCTACGAGACTTGCTTGTCGGTGGTCTATGGTTAGTTAATCCTGATGTTCCATGGTGTAATTCTTCTCGATGTGAGATACTAACTTCATATTTATCTGTAGTGAGTGGTGGTAAAATTAATTTATGCAGACTTCAATATAAGGAAGCATGAAATTGACAAAATCTATGAGTTATAAGTGATGAAAGGGGGAATCCATGTGCCTATAAATTTAGTAGAGATGTTGATTTTAGGCAAGATTAACTAGTATGTGAGTGTGATCTCTAGAGTTCAATCCCTAGAAAAATATATACAAAGGGAAGTGCAGCTTGAAACAAAATCACTACTGGGGATTATTGTATCTTTTACTAGTTAGTTTTCATGTGGTGACGTTTTTAAACCTTTGTGAACTGTACTGATAGGAGAAAGAATAAAAAGAAGGAAATAAGGAAAATACAAAGCATCAGGACACACTACAATTTTGTTTATGAGCATTTACTAGACTAGAGCATCCTTTTACCATTTCATAGTAAAATTATCTATGCCATGTCTTTCTCCTATTAGGATATCTCAAATCATAACTAAAAATCACACAGTTAATTAGAACCACATAATAAAATCCGCTATGTCTTTGTACTCTACCCTCTCATTCATAAGAGAATGGTAGTTGTCACAGGAAGAAGGTGAAAGTAGTGAATTGAGTAAGTCTTGTCAACAACGCTTCGCACAACTAAATACTAACACATTATTCACTTATGTACTTCTCCACCGTCAAAACATAATAACTTATGCAATTCATACAGGCACGCATGAAAGACGAGTGAAAAATTATGAATTTGCCTTAAAAGCTCGCGGGCCTCGATCGATGGTCGTTCCTAGGCCCAGCCAACCACTTATGATGACTTCGCCCTTACCTACCAATGCTGAAGCCTCTCCTGCCGTTTCACCACTAGTTCAGGTACTTAAGGAATAGGATCTACTACTAGCTATCTACTAGTAGCTTTTCCTCTGTTGTGGTATTTGATGAGTGACACTTTATGAGTGACACTTTTCTTAGGATTTGAGAACACTCTTGCTGAGTGGACCAAGGTAGGTAGGGATTGTACTGTATACCATTTACCGGAATAAGCCTTTGATTAAATTTTTACACTTAGATTTTGTGGTTCTAATTAACTGTGTGATTTTTAGTTATGATTTGAGATAACCTAATAGGAGAAAGACATGGCATAGATAATTTTATTATGAAAAGGTAAAAGGATGCTCTAGTCTAGTAAATGGGCATAACAAAACTTTAGTGTGTCCTGATGCTTTGTATAATCATTTTCCAAGTGTGATGACCACATATTGATGTTTACACAGTTCATTTAATGGAACAATAACCATGAGCTTTTAATTAACAAGGAAGAAGAGTAAAAACTATTTTACCATGAAAGAACATTCCCCATGCCTTATATAGAGCGGACTAATGAATTGTTACCAGAAAGAAGAAGTTTTGGCGTTCATCGAGGAAGAAGATTTGGTAGAATTACAAGACACAAAATTTCGTACTGGGTGCTTATGCTCTTATATAGAGCCATCAGAGCATACTACCCAATTGTTTTGTTTAATACCAGCTTGCTAATGAAGAAAGGCTAACAAATCAACACATACAACCTATCCAGACAAGAAAGAGGAAAAGGAGGTTTTAGAGCAACATTCTTATTTTTGTACAAACTTGCAATTTAACTCACTTGTAATTAACATTTCCTTAAAATAAACTGATACAACGTCCACAAATTGCAATTTAATGAAACCATTACCTCACTTAAAGCACGACCCACTAATACTAAAATGATAATATACAATCTGTACCAGTAATAATGCAATTCTTATTTGCTACCCAAGGAAAATGCTGGGAAGCGATAATGGATGAAAATAGTTAGTACCAAATAGATACCATAGAACCTACATTCACAAATACATAAACACAGAAAAATTACTTTAAATTTGACATATCTAAAAATCAAGTCGGATTAGTACATTCAACATTTAAAATCTCTTACACTGATTAAACAAGTAAAAGAAATCAGACGGATGTCTGATCGGAGATCTCATGGCCAAAGGGTGATGGATTGAGCACGTGAATTGTTTGATAATATACACATAAGAAAAAAGTGACCCAAGAATCTAAGATAAGAGTTGTTCCCCCTTACAAAAAAAGCAAGTGACCATGAACATCTTCTTCCATTTCCAATATCCTAAGCTGTTTGTGGATCTGAAAGCTACCTCGACTTTCATTCCCTAAGTTGTTGCTTGCTGGTAATGGCGCCAGCCTCGCAATTCAATTAGCCGCATAGCTCAGAGTTACCGTTATTTCTTCTTAGTTCATGTTGATAGTTGTGTGACTTGTCACAATACTGAAAACGCCATGTTACTTTCTTTAATGTTATACTATTTTTAAAATTTTGAAGAACTTATTATTTCCCCTCAAAATACGAATGATATTATTTTTTTTTGTCAAAGGATAACACTAATACACAAATACAAGAGGCATAACTCATGAAGGACAAAAGACCCGAAAAGGGTACAAAATTAAACTAGGAAAACTTACAACCAACTATTTAAAACCTTATACTCAATGTTTACATGATTGACATCTTTAAGAAAATGAAGTCTTTATCTTGAGATTGCATCTCAAGATAAGCTCCATGGCAATCTTATTAATGGTATTTCATTCAAAGAACACATGAGCAGTAGTTTCAATACCCAAAGAACAAAAGACACAAGTTGTACCTGCTGAATTACACCAATGAGTAATTCTTCTTTTGTAGACAATTTGTTCAAACATACTAACCAGGAAATAAATGAGCATTTGGGGATGTGTCATGTAAACCATATCAAAGGGGCCCAGGGAACCCTCTACTTACGCTGAACTAAGTATGAATATGTACAGCTATTGGTGAAAGAGCCAGAAATAGAAGTTGTCCACATACAATAGTCTTGACTATCACTAGGCTGCCCAATATGAAGATCAAAATCCCATTGGTTCAGGAAAGCTGCAAGAGACTGAAAAGGCTAGTGCCACAACACATCTCTAATCAGAATAGAAAGGGGTTGATCAAGAGGAAAACTAGTGCTGGAGATCAAAGCTTTGTGATGTGAACCTCAAGCGACTTGCCTTGAAACCCAACAACAAATTTTGAAAATTTGCACAAGAAAAGCTAATAATCAGATTTGTTGAGATGAACCCCGACCCATTAGTTATAAAGAATCAAGGACCGAAGGTACTTTGCCTCCAACAGAAAATAAAATCCCCCTTAGATGCCATGGTTCAATAAATAGAACAAAGTTGGAGCCATCACCAATCCAAGGAGAACACAAATGAGCCATCTTGTCCTTGATTTTAAGAAGTTTTCTCCAAGACCATGAGGGATCTGCAGGTATTTTAGCTTTAAATATGGAGTGTTTCTTTAACAGATCATGCCTACACCAAGCTATCCATAAGTAGTCCTTGGTATTAGAGACAAGCCTCCAAAACTGTTTAGTAACTATAACCCAGTTCCAAGCTATCAACTCCCTAATACTTAGGCCTCCTTCATCTTAGGGGAATAAACTAACTCCCAAGGAACTTTAGCCCCGAAAGCACGATCAATATTGCCATTCCATAAAAAGTTGCTCAAGGTAGCATTGAGCTTCTTCATAACCATTTTGGGCAGTAGCCTTGGATAGCAAGTAAAATAGATTCGATGAGTTGGAGTCTACCTATATAAGTAAGGAATCTATTTTCTCAAGCTTTGATCCTTTGCACAATCTTATCAACCAGAATATCATAATGAGTTCTGTTGAGTTTGGTTAAGATGAAAGGAACCCCTAAATATTTAACAAGGAGGGAACCTCTGGCGTGAGCTGTCATAGCAAGAATGTCCTATTGAGCAGAAGCATCAACACGAAGAAAAATATGTTACTCTTTGCATCATTAGGGTGTATACCTAAAAGGAAACTAAACAGATCAATAACATCCTTAACTATCTTGACAGAATTGAAGTCACCTTTACAGAATACTAGGTGGTCAATAGTAAAGCATAAATTAACAATTATATCTCTCTTACATCTCTAATGAAAATGGAAAGTAGTCAAAGTAGCATAATTGTTAAGAATATCTATGAGAGCCTCCATAACCAGAATAAACAAGTAAGGTGAGATAGAGTCTCCGCGTTTAAGACCTCTCATTCCCTGGAAGTAGCCATGCAATCCACCATTGATATTAAATGCATAAGTATGAGAAGTAATGCACTCCATGAAACACTCTCTGAAAATGGGCAGGAAGCCTAATGACTTGTAAAATACGACTAAGAAAGAACCACCTCACACTATCATAGGCCTCGAGTAAGTCCACTTTTAAGGTGCATATATTGCTATTGGTATATCTGTGGTAGCCTCTGCCTCTCATAATCTCATGAGAGAGGAGAATGTTATCTAAAATAGCTCTCCGCAGGCACAAAGGCTGTTTGGTTAAGACTAAGCAAATAAGATAGAACTTTCTTCAATCTGTTGGCAAGCATTTTAGTAATATATTTATAGACGAGATTATAGCAAACAATAAGTCTAAACTCAGTTACTCTGATAGGATCAGGAACCTTGAGAATGAGAGAAATAGCAGTAGCATTGAAGGTCTTCAAAATAAATATTATATTTCTCATTTTCTACTTAGGAAAGTAAAATCTTAAAATATTGTAAATTATTTTCTCAGAAAAGACATTCGTTTTTCACGAAGAAATAGATTATGTCTATTGGTTAGCAAAATCTTCTAGCATGCATGACGGTGGACCATGTGAAGGACAGATAGAAAGTATTTTAAGATACTTAAAGCTTTCAATGTCGGGGCAATGCCAATAAGAAAAATATATAAATATGCTAATTATGATACTAAATTATGCGGTAGCAGAATTTCATTTCTCTAAAACTAATTAGTCTGACAAACTACTAGATAAATTCCCTAAGTTTTCAGCCGAATTTTTAAAGAAATTGTTTAGAAGTACGCTTCTAGTCAACATATCTTCCTTTATAGTGACATGAAATTTTTAGGATCCTCAAATTACAATCAATTCTAAATAAACTCCTGTTCATAGATCAAGGGTATATCTTGTAGTTAAAAAAAATTACTGTTTGCGTGAGCTGTTAGAAAATAAATTGAGAGTAATTATGGGAATAAGAAGGGAATATATTCTTTCCTTCTATCATGAACATGTTTAGGAAATTTAGTTTTAATAATGCTAATATTAAGCAATATCCCTTTTGTATATATATATATATATTGCCAAATGCTCCTTCATTACATGGTTAGTCTGTTTGAACAAATTGTGTACCAAAAATAGAATTACTCATTGGTGTAATTCAACAGGTACGACTTATGTCTTTTGTTCTTCGGGTACTAAAATTATTGCTCATATGTTATTTGAATGCAATATCATTAATAAGATTATCATGAAGCTGATATCAAGATGCAATCTTCATTGCAATGCTTCTTCTTAAAGGGACTTTCTCCTTTGACTTATTCAAGTAGCATTTAACAACAATACTTATGGTTTTGTTGTTAAACTTATTTACACAGCTTCTGTTTACTGTATTTGGTTAGAGAGGAATAGAAGCATATTAGTCAATTTTATTTTAGTGGTTGTTTCAGTTTTTTGAAAAAATGAAACATTTCAGATATTTTAATATTTCGGTGTTTTGTTTCAGAAAAAAATTCCAGTCATATAATAATATTATAAATTTTATCATATATAATATAGGTGAAAAATTAAAATAATGACTTATTAACATATCATAGAGTAATTTCTAGTTAACATCAACATATACTTCTCATTAGAAAAATCATATAATTCATATTTAGTTATTAAATTTTTATTTATATAAAATTATATTAAAAAACATTAAGAAAAATATTTGCACGCCCTAGGATTCGAAACCAGGGCATGGAATACACTGGGCGTCTTTCCTGCTGAAAAATTTGGTTTCCAAATATAGATAACTGGTATTTTTTCAGAAAATCTGCACCATCTATTACGTTCGGTTCCAACGTCAAAACTGGAATATTCCATCCGTTCCGGTCAGAATGAAATGAAATTGCCAACTATGAATAGAAGAGTATTTGTTGGTAAATTTTTAGACATCTCTCTTCTCTTACAGAAGATTCAGAGGATGGTTTGAGAGATTTAATTTTTTTAAATATGTCAATCAACATTGAGTCTAAGGTTTTAAATAGTCGGTTCTAAGTTTTTCTAATTTATTTTTATACCTTTTAGGGTTTTTTGCCTTTCTTAGGGTATGTCTCTTGTATTGTGTATTAGTGTTTTCTCGTGGTTATATTTTCCTTTGACAAATATATATATATATATATATATATAACATTTATTCTTATTTTGAAGGGAAAAAATAAGTTCTTTCAAAATTTAAAAATTTGTATAACATTATAAAAAAGTAACAGGGAGTTTTCTGTGACAAAACAAACAACTACAAACATGAACTAAGAAGAAATCACGGTAACTCTGAGCGATGCGATAGATTGAATTGCGAGGCTGACGCCATAACCAGCAAGCAACAACTTGGGGAATGAAATTCAAGGTAGCTTTCAGATACGCAAAGAGCTTAGGATATTGGAAAAAGATGTTGATGTCACTGGCTTTTTTTTGTAAGGGGGAACAACTCTTATCTTGGATTCTTGGGTCACTTTTTCTATGTGTATATTATCAAACAATTCGCGTGCTCGATCCGTCACCCTCTGGCCATGAGATCTCCGATCAGGTACAAGTCTGATTACTTTTACCTGTTTAATCAGTGTAAGAGATTTAAATGTTGAATGTTTTAATCCGACTCGATTTTTAGATATGTCAAATTTAAAGTGATTTTGTCGTGTTTATGTGTTTTTGAATGGAACTTTTATGGTATCTATTCGGTACTAATTATTTTCATCCATTATCGCTTCCCAGCATTTTCCCTGGATAGCAAATAGAAATTGCATTACTAGTGGTATAGATTGTATATTATCATTTTAGTATTAATGGGTCGTACTTTAAGTCAGGTAGTGGTTTCGTTAAATTCCAATTTGCGGACGTTGTATCAGTTCATTTTAAGGAAATGTTAATTACAAGTGAGTTAAATTGCAAGTTTGTACATAAATGAGAATGTTGCTCTAAAACCTCCTTTTCCTCTTTCTTGTCTGGATAGGTTGTATGTGTTGATTTGTTAGCCTTTCTTCATTAGCAAGCTGGTATTAAACAAAAAAATTGGGTGGTATGCTCTGATGACTCTATATAAGCAATATAGTGATTTTTTACGAGAAAGAAGAGGTTTTGGCGTTCGTCGAGGAAGAAGATTTGGTAGAATTACAAGACACAGAATTTTGTACCGGGTGCTTATGCTCTTAGCTCTATTTCTTATTTATTTGGCAGTCTTTGGCCTGAGAATGCTCTTTCATGGTAAAACGATTTTTACTCTTCTTCCATGTTTAACTGAAAGCTCATGGTTATTGTTCCATTAAATAACTTTGTAAACATCAATATGTGGCAATCACACTTGGAAAAAGATTATATGATAATTTATTTAAGAAGTTCAGCAGAATCTTTTATTTTGTGGTTCTGGTTAACTGTGTGATTTTTGGTTAAGATTCAAGATATTCTAATAGGAGAAAGACATGGCATAGATAATTTTACTATGAAAGGATAAAATGATGCTCTAGTCTTGTATATGCTCATAAACAAAATTGTACTGTGTCCTGATGCTTTGTATTTTTCTTCTTTCCTTCTTTTTATTCTTTCGCCTACCAGTACATTTCAGAAAGGTTTAAAAATGTCACCACATGAAAACTAAGTAACTAGTAAAAGATACAATAATCCCCGGCAGTGGTTTCTTTCAAGCTGCCCTTCCCTTTATATATATATATATATATATATATATATATATTTCTTCTTCTTCTTTTTTTTGCTACTAAAGATTTTGCTAGGGATTGAACTCTAGAGATCGCACTCACATACTAGTTAATTTTGTCTGATATCAACGTCTCTACTGAATTTATATGCATAAGGATTCCCCCTGTCATCACTTATAACTCGTAGATTTTGTCAATTTCATGCTTCCTTATACTGAAGTGTGCATAAATTGTTTTTACCACCACTCACTGTAGATAAATCTGAAGGTAGTATCTCACTTCCAGAAGACTTACATGATGGAATATCAGGATTGACTGACCATAGACCACCGACAAGCAAGCTTCGTAGACGGCGTAAGGATACCTCGGACTCTTGATTACTAGATGCATTCTGTATTGTTTTCAATATCATCTAGTGGAAAAAATGAAACTCTACTACTCAAGTGACATAATCAGAGTAGTCTACTAGTTATTAAAGGTTGGTGTTGGCTACATACATGAAAAAATGGCCTAAGCTAGAATTGGGAGCATGATTTTACAAGTTGCAATATTAAGTTATGTTTAATCTCCATTGTAAATACTGTTTTCATCCAACTTCTAAATTATCAACGGAAACATGTTTCTTTATCTGACTAGGCTTACAATGGGAATGAATGATTTTACGATTTCTCATGATATTGTAATATTTTTGCGAATCTTGTTGCATAACACAAATACTTAGCTTCACATGCCTCCTTAAATGAATAGTATTGATGGCTCAGAGTTTGTCCTCCTCCCCCCTCCCTTCAGATCTTCCTTGCGAAGTGGGGTTTGTCGAATCAGTTGACTATCTTCTAGACCCTGAGAATTTTGTGAACTTTACTCGGTTCTCACTACGGTACATAGACCAAGAGGAAAACTATTCCCAGAATGATACTACACCCAGATTTGGAGAACATCAGACCCTAGTGGAGAAAGAGAAATCCTTTTATGGTCAATGTGGTTTCGTTAAAGGACCTCTAGGGTACATAAGCAAAGGACCTCTAGGGTACACAAGCACTGGGTTTGACGTAGATGTGAAGGATGAGGAATACATGAAGACCTGCAAAATTGTAGTATCTTCTTGCATTTTTTGGGAGCTCTAATTTTCTTCGGAGGCCCACTAGTAAACAGGTGATGAACTACCATGCTTTGAGTTTATTTTCTTGTCATGTTAATGATACACATGATTACTTTTTCTTGAGTAAAATAATTTTGCTTTCTGATAATGGATGTCATTATGCAAATTCATTTCACGTAGCTGTTTCTTTCACGTCATAAAATCCAAGAACGAAGGCCTCTCCCCTTTCCTCCCCTTTTGCATTGTGCGTCATTTTTTCTTTTATCTAACCTAAATTTGGTTTCATTAACCAGTAAAATAAAATTTTCTAAAAATATTTGATGATGTCTATTGGAAACGACTTCTAATATCTTAATTTCCGCATCATTTTCACCTTTGAACTAAGATGAGACGAAGGTCTAGCAGAATCCAGATCGTCGCTTCACGCTCAATGCAAGCGTCTTAAGCACCCAACCCTGAGGTACGGGCACCTCTCGAAGGTCTGCCCGCCGAAGACCAACTATGAATCAGCGGGACAAAATCGTTGCTTTAGAGCAACCCGTCGTCGTGAGTATCACGAGTCTAACCTCGAAGGCTCCGATGAGCAAGCTACTCATGAGAGGAAGGCTCAAACGGAAATAAAGGCCACCGTAGACAGCAATGCAAGGTTCGAAGTCGAAATAAAATGACTAAGGGTTCAGATTGGAGACATGCAAAAAGCATTTCACAGTCAGACCCCTTTTTAGCCGAGTCACTCTTAGAACAAGCTAAGCCTCCATTCACAGAGGAGATAATGGGGCAAATATGCCACCACAGTTGAAATGCCCGCCATTATTCTTTATGACGGGGTAGGGACCCAATCAAGCATCTGGAAACATTCAAAACATGGATAGAACTGCAAGGACACCAATGGCCATCATGTGCAAGACTTCCCCTCTCACTCAGACCTTATCAGCACGGGCGTGGTATTGGCGATTAAAGCCGACCTTGATCTCAACCTTTTCCGAGCTCAATAAGTTGTTTATCCACCAATTCCTGGGGGTAGAGATCAAAGAAAGCATGCTACTCACCTCCTCACCATTAAATAAAAGGAAGGATGAAAATCTATGAGATTACATTGTCCGGTTCAATACAGAAGCTCTACAAGTAGACAGATATACTACTGATATCGCCCTAACAGCCCTTCTGTCGGGATTGCGGGATGAGAAACTATTGTGTTCATTAGCCAAAAACCTCCTACAAGCTTCAAGGAACTACTAAGAAGAGCCCAAAAGTACATGACTGCGACTGAGCTCCTGTCAGCCCACGGGGGAGAACGCACTGATCACGATGAGAATAAAGGAAAGGAAAGACCTAAAGAATATAAAAAAGACTTCAGTAGATGCCCTAATAAGAGGAAGGCTCAAGAAGACCTGATGCCAATTAATCAAGATAAGTTCAAGCAATTATGGGTTGGCAGATTCGTCAACTTGACACCACTCAACTCCACTCACGATTAAATACTTGTGGCAATAAGTGATAAGAGGTTACTCCGCTGGTCGGAGAAACTAAGGGGCAACACAGAACGTAAAAATAAAAGCAAATATTATTTATTCCACAAAGATCATTGACATCTCATGGTCGATTGCCATGACCTCAAGCAAGAGATAGAAGCCATGATTCAAAGGGAATACTTGAAGGAATATGTTAAGTGACAAGGGGAGGCTGGCAGGTTGGGAACTTCAATGGGGTGCTAGTTAGGTATGCATCAACACACGATACACTCTCACAAAATTATTTCTTTTAGAGCTTAGATGTCCTCAGCTTCAGAATCTCAGAATGACTCCTTGCTTGAGGCGATAGACTTAGATGCCTCAGAGTCTTCTTATGAGTCTGAAGACTCAATTCTGGTGGCTAAGATCGATGGTTTGATATTTCATATGTGCATGGGAGAGACAGGGACTCGTGTCCTTATGGATGATACCGAAGGGCGAAGGTATTTACACTTAGTATCTGAGGAAGAGCAGAGGCATGGGCCTTTGGCTCGGCTCTTCACTCTGGCCCGTGGCTAACTTGTGGTTGGTGACAGACTCATCGCGGTTAGAGTCTACCATAATATCTTGGAGTCAAGACTAAGGCACGGTCGTTGGGCCTCGAGGCAGGTTTGCGGCATGCCGAGGCGTGCTGGCAGAATGCTGAGGCTAATGTTGGGGTGTCGCGAGGGATGACTCGGGCTGAAGTCGAGAGAGAGAGAGAGAGAGAGAGAGAGAGAGAGAGAGAAAGATGTCATACTTTCATTTTAAGTGTCTACAGAATTTATAACCATTGCTCTGATACTAAACTATAACTCCTCGATCCGTGGTGGTTAAACATGATCATAATTTTATAATCCAAACTTCTCAATTCGATTGAAACCCTAATTTGAGAAAATCTCTAAATTGAAAATCATAATTTTACCCTACTAGAAAACCTTTATACTTAAATAGCAGAGACAACAAAACATCATAAATACCTAACACAAATAAAAGAACTCTCTTGCACACTAACACAAATATAAACTTAAACATAAACATAGCATGAACGTGACAGATTGGATGGATTGAAGCTGTTAACACTTAAGGTTACCAAAACCTCAATGGTGCTGAACATTTTGCCTCTAACGGTTACCAAACCCCAATACCACTAAGTTATTTTATAAGGTTACCAAAACCCCATAACACTGAATTATTACTTAAGCTTACCAAAATTCCAAGATCACTAAATTATCACTTACTTATTTTAGCTTCATGGTTCATAATATCCAATGCATGATAATGACTAAATTTTAACTCATACATGATCATATGATTTATGTTGGTACGGTAAACATAATTAGACATACTCAATTACTTAACATTACGTGGTAATTTAATCAAGTGTACTCATAACATAACATGCATGTAATAAGTAACCAACTTGAAAATACATGATAATATAAACAATTTTATACACACAACGTAAATATGAGTATGAATCAATTACACCTCTTTTCCATAAATGGTAAACTAATTTATGACATAGTCACAAATAATAATATAACATTAATGCATATTATCGACAACTTAAAATATTAACATTAAATCTTATATTACACAACTTAAAATATTAACATCTACATATTGTTAATTATCACACTGGAGTCACATTATGATATAAGTCCACTTACTATTGAAGTAGAGAATTAACAATCAACTAATAACCAGATATAAGGTGGAGCGATCGGCGACGCCTGCGATTAGGCAGTCACAACAAAGGCAGTGGTGGGGTTTAACTAAAGAGAGTATGAGAGAGGTGGGCGATTGAGAAGGCAAAAAGAAAGCTGGAGGTTCTAAGAATGACATAAGAAAATAAAAAAGGAGAAATAGAGAGAAGTGGGGTTTTAAAATGGGATCCAAAAGGAAAAAAATATTTTCTTACTCTTATAAAAGAGTGAGTTTTCTAGCTGCTTGGTTCCATGAAATGTCCATTTTGCCCCTACAATTTTGGCTTATTATGTGGTGGGTGTGCTTGGAGTTGGCCTACAGATTTGGGTGGAAGAAGGGGTGCGTTGGTCATTCGTTGCATTTAAGTGTTGGTGAGGCTTGGACCGTTGGATCGTTATGATCTGGCTGTTTATATGTTTGACAATTATAAGAGACAATTCACTTGATATGGGTCGTCCGTCTGATTGATGGGATTGTATATGAACCGTCAAAACCAACTGATCTCATCCATTGATTGTGGCAGATTTAATTGTGCATCAATTGCACGTCAAAGGGGGGAGATAGGGTCTCCAAGGTTCTCCACACGCGCCATAGGAGAACCTTTCCAAGCTTCTCGGTGGGGGAGACTTAGCAAGGCCGACTGGGGTGTTTGAGGGGTTCAGGTCACCGTCCGTCGATGACCGCAGGAGCGTGGGTGTAGGATTCGGCAATGACCCCGGGTTTTTTCGATGGACTCAGTCATAGTCAACGGAGCCCCTACTTCGAACGATGCAGTTCAAACTTTGCGGCTGCTTTTCGATGGGAGTAAGGGGTAATGATAAGCTTAATCCTTTTATTTTTATTTTTTTCTTATGCCTTCATATTGATTAAACACATGTGAAGCCTATTTTCCGTAGGTTCCTTTTGTAGAGGTGTTGCAGAGCTATGAAATCTGTGAGCTTCATAGGCGGCCATATGCGTTCAAGTGATGGAGTCAGGCTGCTCACTGTCACAACACGTGCCAGTCACGTGCATTTAGCCTGTCAGTTATATTCGTTCAGGTTGGCTGCTGTGTGTAATTATCGGAGGTAATGATGTTTTTTTTGTTCGTTCGGTTGTATATATATATAGGTGTCTTGTTTGACAATCTACATTGTGTTTGGTTCTCTGTTATTTTGGATGTGTTGCGCTTCTCTTCTTCTCTCTTTAATCTTTCTTTGCCTTTCAGAATTGGCTCTTCATTTACAGTTATTTGTTCTTACTTTACTGTCAAAATGATTTTTCATTGGGTTTTTAGGGATCAATGTACAAGCGTCATCCTATCTTGTTTGTTGTTTGGGTTAGTATAGTTATGGTGAATTTGACAATTCATTTTGGCTGGTTATTTACAGTGGGCTCTCTTGACGGAAGTGTAGTCAATTAGATTTTATGAGTGTCGTATTAAGATGGGGTTAAGAGATATCTAATTTTCTTTGTGAAATTTGAGAGGGGTTTAATTAGAAGTATCCCACGCACGTTAAGTCACTCCTTGTTTATTAGTACTTAAAGACTGGAAAAAATAGTTAATTTGTGAGAGGGTAGTGCTTTGGATTATTGTGTGTTGATGTGTTTGATTGACTTAGTTGTGTGATCAATTAATTTCTCATCTTTAGTTTTCTGTTTTTTGTATTAAATAAGTTCATTTTTTGTATTATTAAGTTGACATTGTGATTAATTTACTCCTAACACTTTTGTATTTTCTTTCGATTAAATCAATCTGTTCATGAATTGTAAAGTAAACTAACTACATTATTTTTTTCTATTTTTCTTATTGTAGGAAAATTTGCTTTACATATTTACTTATCGTTGGTAGCTCTTTTTCAAAGGTAACCATAAGTTATTGATTTAAATAGACATGGTTTTCAATTACGGATAAATTTTGGAGATTAAATTGTTATGTTCAAATATTTTTGTATCAAATATGTTTGTTGTTTTTAGTTGTTTTGGTTAGTATATTTATGGTGAATTTGACAATTCATTTTGGCTGGTTATTTAGAGTGGGCTTCTCATGATGGAAGTGCAGTCAATTAGATTTTATGAGTGTCATATTAAGATGGGGTTAAGAGGATATCTAATTTACTTTGTGAAATTTGAGAGGGGTTTAATTACAAGTATCACATGCACGTTAAGTCACTCCTTCTTGTTTCTTAGTACTTAAAGACTGGAAAAACAATTTATTTATGAGATGGTAGTGCTTTGGATTATTGTGTGTTGGTGTGTTTGATTGAATTAGTTGTGCGATCGATTAAAAGTTTGTTTTTTGAAAAGCTACACTGATTTCTTACAAGAATTACATCCGATTTGGACTCCTACGCCATTTCAGATAATGGGATTGCCCATGGCCTTTATCTTAATTGCAATATAGATGTGTTTGATTCACCTCAAATTTTTTGTAGGTCAATTAATGACACCAGTTACAGCTCTTTCTGAAACTAAAAGAAATAAATCACCTTTACCATTTGATTTGCATCTCTCATGCTTGTATATATTTCTATGAGATCAGAATCCTAATATATGAAACATAATTTAAAATTTACTTGATCTTTGAAGTTAATTTGATGGGTAAATGTTTTAATTTAATGGTGTTTGTTGAATTTTTTCTGGATCAATTATTCCCACAAAGTTTGATTAGCAGTTTGAATTAGTAGGGGACGGTTGGGGAAGAAGGGAGAGGGGAAGAGATGCTCGAGTTCGAAGGGGGGGGGAGTGGCGGATGGGGAACTGTCGGGAATGGAATCGGGGAAGGGAACTCGGTAGGGGATTTAGGGATTTGGATATTTTTAAGGTTTTTAGTTTTTAGTGATATATTAGTTTATTTAGTATTTTATTTAGTTATTAATTGATTAAAATATTGTAATTTAAGTTTTAATTTGATTTTAAAAACTTTTTTGATTTTTAATAGAAGTTAGTGGGAATGGGTTTAAATCACTATCCACATAGTTTAAGAGTATTTGATGCTAAGAAATAGTTCAGGGGTATCAATTACCAGTGACAAATTTTAGAAATTAAATTGTTATGTTCAAATATTTTCGCCGTACAGACTATGAAAATGAAAAAAGAAATCAGAATATAGATTGAAAATGTATGGAAATAAGAGATTATGGAAATTTAGAATAGAGAGAGTACTTGTAATTAATAAGGAAATCTAGACCTCATTGTATTTAGGTAACATTGTTAATATTAATTGGAGAGAGCATGGTTCAACTATTAGTTACCTTCATATTGAAAACCATGTCTATTTAAATCAATAACTTATGGTTACCTTTGAAAAAGAGCTATCAACGATAAGCCGTCAAATTCTTTGATGATGCACTTTATTTAGTAATTTGTCTTTGTTTTCAAATGCCCTTCACCTCAACTTATCACGCTTAATGTGGTTAAATTATGCAACTATTACAGCTTTATTTTTTGGCTACAACGATCTTAATATTTTCTCTGCATTTTATTTCCCTTGACTATTATATGCTTGAATGGCTTTTAGGACTTATTCTGCTTTGCTTTTAAGAATAAAAGTGATTCATACTTTGCTACTGTATTCTTTATATGAAGTGGTCTTCCATTTTGGTTCCATGTTGCTGCATATAGGCACGAGGGGAGGGGGAGGATATTTTAGAATTGTCAATTTAATTCGCTTAGATAATTCTCTCTTGTGTTCATGTTTAGGATAAACATCTCTAGATTATAGAGTCATCATGTATATGATAGTTTCAACACATCTATATGCTTCAATTACATTTCAAATGCTTCTGGGCCATAAAATCGTTGTCAATTGTTTAAATTAGATGGTTTAGAAAATTTATCAAAAACTACTGGAATCAAGTTACGCTTCAGTAGAATGGTCTGCTTCTTCTATGGAATTAGGATAAGAGTGATTCATATTCTCCTATTTCATTCTTTATATGAAGTGATCTTCCATTTTGGTTCCAAGTTGCTGCATATAGGCACGAAGGGAGGGGGAGGCTATTTTAGAATTGTCAATTTAATTCGCTGAGATAATTCTCTCTTGTGTTCATGTTTAGGATAAACATTTCATAAACATCTCTAGATTATAGAGACATCATGTATATGATAGTTTCTACACATCTATATGCTTCAACTACATTTCAAATGCTTCTGGGTCATAAAATCGCTGTCAATTTCTTAAATTAGATGGTTTAGAAAATTTATCAAAAACTACTGGAATCAAGTTATGCTTCAGTAGAATGGTCTGCTTATTCTATGGAAGTAGGATGATATATTATAACTAATATGTTTTTTATATGTTGAATAGTGATGTTCACTTTTTGAGTGTTACTTTAGGGATAGATAATACAATGTCAAGTTACTGAACACAATTGAGATTCTAATTGGTGATAAGTCATTAGCATAGCTCTTTTATTCATACCAATATGTTGGTTTCCTATTGATTATTTTATGGACACGAATCTAATGAGCTTTCACTTTATAAATGCAGATATGAAAGGTGCTTGACTTTAGTTGCTGAGCACAAACTATACTTAAGATAAATGTTCACCCTTTCATATTTCATGCTTTATTGTTTATATATATTAGAGACCATAGCATAGCTAAAATTTTGGTCTAGGACCTTTCTTTCCTAACTATTTGTTTTAATATCAATATTTAGGAAGAAACTGATGTGATATTCATTTTGTTATGCTTTACTTTATAAAGAAAGATGTGGTGCCCTCTCTAATATGATATTTACATATCTTTTGACAGCTTCTCAACCTTTATTGTGTTTCACACATCACCTTGTGAGTTTGGTTACGTTTTGCCTTTACTTAAGTTCAGTTAAATATATAATCACATATTTTATCTGAAAATTACTTTTATACACTTTTTACCCCCTTTAAATCTTATAATGAAACGTAACATTGTTTCTAAATACTCTCAACTATCTAAAGCTAGAAAATAGATATTATGTAAAAGACAAAGAGAACAGTATGCTTTGAAGAAAAAGAAAGGGAAAAATTTATGCACGTCATTTAATGAAGTTCATAATCAAAGTCATAACAAAAGTGAAGCATCAACAAACAATACATTAACGAATGGCAATTTAATACTCCAAGAAGATATGATGATAACAGAGGCATGTTATATTGATGACATCCCACACGAACCTCTCATGTTAGCCCTAACTTCTAAGTGTAATTTTTGTAACACTAAAAGATTTATTCACGAATCTAACAACTTTTGTTATTATGCTGGTAAAATAGTACTAACAATTAATGATGCACCAAACCTATTGCATTAATTATTTTGTTTTAAAGATGAGGAATCCGTTGAATTTCGTAAATATGTACGCACATATAACAATTCATTTGCTTTTACATCATTTGGAGTTGTATGTGATAAAAAACTATTACAACAGAATAAAAGAATATATACATTCTAAGTACAAGGTCAAATTTATCATTATATAAATCATTTACTTCCAAAAGATGACCATCCATCATACTTACAACTTTACTTCTATGATACAGAACGTGAAGTGAACAACCGACTATATAATTCTAATAGAATGCAACCATCCATCCTACAAAAAATTATAACCATTCTATAGTTAAATCCTTACTGCCTATTCTTCCGCAGCCTCAAGATATTTCAGATTTAGAAAATTATCAAATTCGTTTACATACTGCTATAGAATTAGATCAAAGAATATACAATGCTCCTTCTGCTTTTCAAGTAGCTGCCATTTGGGTTGAGAATTCATCCTCACTGCCAATGTATCTCGAGACATCACCATTCATGGAAAATCGGGAAATAATCATAGAGTTCAATATTATTTTGGCTACTACAATCCACTACACTATCCTTTACTCTTTCCGTTGGGCGAGAACGGTTGGCATCAAGCGATTAATAAGATAAATAAAAGAATGGGAGCGCTCAAATCCAATGAACACTTAATTGAACTACAACAAATCAGCTCCGAAGAACAATTAATCTATGAAGAACAAAAAAACATAAAAAAAAATAAAACAAAAATGAGATATGGTTTCCTGTCGTGAATATTATTGTTATAAGTTACAAATAAGACCTTTGGATAATTCGATACTATTACATTCAGGTTGCCTTCTCCAACAATATGTCGTAGATCCGAGCAGAATTATATCAAAGAATATTAGATAACATCCATTATGGTGAACATCATTGGGGAAATATTGGGTGAAGAATTATTCTTCCAGCATCTTTCATTGGCGGACACCGTGATATGTGAAAATGAGATATGAATTCAATGGTGTTAGTACAACAATTTGGGAAACCAGATATCTTCCTGATGATGACGTGTAACCCGAATCGACTAGAGATCAAAGATGAACTAGGTCCAAATGAGGAGCCACAAAATAGGCCTGATTTAATTGCTCATGTATTCAGAGCAAGGTTATAGGACTTAAAGTTAGATTTATTCAAAAAAACAAATCTTTGGCCTTGTAATAGCTCATATGTACGTTGTGGAATTTCATAAAAGAGGCTTGCCACATGCTCATTTCCTACTAATTCTCCACACAAATTCCAAACTAATTGCTCCAGCATTGTTTGATAACTTTGTATCTGCAGAACTTCCACATGAAAAGAATAATTCCTATTTATTCAATACCAATGTTAAACATATGATGCACGGACCATGTGGCTCTCTAAATCCTAACAAGCATATATGACAAGAAAAGGATCAGGCAAGAATGAGTATCCTAAAACTTTTTCCAAGGAAACTACTTATGCGAAAAATTCATACCCCATATATAAAAGATGAAATGACGGTCAGGCCGTGACAATTAGAGGCTCTAGATTATACAAACAATGGGTTATCCCTTACAATCCTTACTTACTTGCAAAATATAATTGTCATATTAACGTCGAAATTTGTTCGACTAACAAAGCAGTTAAGTACCTTTATAAGTACATATATAAAGGTCATGACCGTATGGCGTTCCAACTAAATAAATCTAATGAGTCAGATAACATATATGAAATTTAAAATTTTCAGTTTGCCCGTTGGGTGTCTCCCCCAGGGGGTACTTGGAGAATTTATGGTTTTCCATTAAATGATATATCCTTCAGTGGTCACGCTTCAATTACACATTCAACATAAATAACTTATTATGTTTAAAGTTACAAGCGATTTAGATAATATCATCCGCAATGCCTTCGCTAAAAAACCTATGTTGACGGAATTTTTCTTAACTAATTCCATTAGAACTCATAGCAAAAGTTTACTATACAAAGATTTTCCTCAGCAGTTTGTTTGGAATAAGAAAGACAAGATTTGGACTCTTAGAAAACAAGGTCAAGTGATAGGTCGAATTGTAACTACTAATCCCATAGAAGCTGAACGACATTACCTTTGACTTTTGCTTAATCATATCACATGTCCAACTTCATTTACTGATCTGATAACAAATAACGCCAACCTCAACTCTTCATTTCGTGAGGCTGCATTATCTTATGGTCTTTCAGAATCTGATGATAGCTTAACTCAGTGTTTAGAAGAAGTATCCCAATACCAAATGCCACACACTTTGCCTCATCTTTTCGCCACTTTATTAGTGTACTGTAATCCAAAGAATCCTAAAAAATGATGGCAAAAATTTGAGAAACCGCTATCTGTAGACTATGAAAAAATAAAACTATCTTCCATGTATATAAGTTTAAAAGGACTACAAAAAATTAATTCTATCATTGAATCAATGGGAAAGACAATCAAAGACTATTCATTAGTTGATCCAAACATAAATATACATGACTCTCAAAAGGAATTTAGAGAAATTGATGAAGAAGTTCATATACCTATAATATCTATTGATCTATAGGTATTGATTCAATATCTTTATTAAATACAACACAAAAATATGCTTATGAGACCATATTAAGTAGAATCTTACAAGAAAAATCAGGAGCTTTCTTTGTCGATGGTCCTGCTGGAAGTGGGAAACCTTTTTGCATCATGCTATATTAGCCACTATAAGATCAAAAGGTATGATTTCATTAGTGACTGCCTCATCCGGAGTTGCAGCTTCGATATTACCTGGTGGTCGCACTGTACATTCTAGATTTAAGATACCTTTGCACATAAAGAGTCAATTAGTTGTTCCATAAGTAAACAATCAAGTTTGGGTAACTTAATACGTGCTGTAAAATTAATTATATGGGATGAGGCATCAATGTGAGGAGACAAATAATTGAGACAATGGATCAATTACTTAAAGATATTAATGACTATTCCTTAATATTCGATGATAAAGTTCTGGTGTTAGGAGGTGATTTCCGTCAAGTTCTTCATGTTATTCCAAAAGGAACCAAGGATGAAATTATTGATGCAAGTTTAGTTAGCTCATCCTTATGGAAAAATTTTAAAATGATTTTGTGAGCAAATTCAGATCCAATATTTAGTGCATACTTATTACGAATAGGTGATGGAACTGAAAAAACTTATATCGATGATAATATTCAATTACCATCCCACATGGTTATGACGATGCAATTTCATCGAAGTTATTTATGGATATTGTTTTTCCTAATATTCATGTTTACAATGAAAATATGAACTCCATCTTTAATCAAATCATATTAGCACCAGAAAATGAAAACATTGATGAAATTAATCACTTCTTAATTTATCAATTCCCCGTTGAAACCATGAGATATTATAGTTTCGATGAAGTGATTGACAATACAAATGAAATAATCTCCAAAGATTTTATGAGTACCTTAAACCAAAGCAGTTTTCCTCCTCATGAGTTAATATTGAAATGAAACTGTCCAGTTATTTTACTTCGAAATATTAATCCATCTGAAGGATTATGTAATGACACTCGATTAATATGTTGGCAGTTTAATCGTAATGTTATTGATGTTGAAATTACAAATGGTCATTATAAAGGTAAACGAGTATTTTTACCTCGAATTTTATTTATTCTGCTTGAAAATGAGAAAGATTATTTTCCATTTAATCGAAGAAATTGCCCATCCAACTGAGCTTTGCTCGTAGGTTTATATCTGCATGAACTAGTTTCTTCACATCGGTAATTATATGTTGTGCTATCAAGAGCTAGAACCACAGATTCTATCAAAATTCTTGTAAGACCAATTCAGAGAAATGCCTCTAATTCTTTATACACTAAAAATATAGTTTATAAAGAATTGTTGTGTGTTGCTTTCAATACCATTGAGCAATAATAATTATCCTCTTACAGGTATAATAATAACTCTTTAAATTTTCACATGCATCTAATGGAAAATATGATAATGTTAAAATATGTCTATATTTTCTATTTACATACATTATTTACTATATTTTCAATTAAATGTAGATGAGATGCAATAGAAGCACAAACCTCGACCAACTAAAAAGAACATGTCACAAAGTGGACCAAACTACCAACTCAAATTCCAAAAATTGCTTCTGATTGACTCTCAGGTTTACTTATTTCTATTTTATACTTTGTATGAATAAAATGAGTTATTATTGCTTTTTCATAGGAACAAAAATAAATCTTACATAAGTTTGCTTGGTTTTGTTTATAATGTTAAGGGCGCAAAAATTGAGGCCTGCATATTTGGTTTCAATATCAACCTGCTTCAACACACATTAAACGTGGCTGAGAGTTATTATATTTGCAACGCACTGGTTAGGACAGTTCGGCATAACTACCAACGTATTGATGGTCCATACCAATGGACCATCAACAGAAGGACAACCATTGATCCAGTGGCGGCAGCTGATAAACTACCAATAAATATAGCATATAACTTCATGCCACTTAGTGACGGAAGATACAATGACTCGAATGTCGAAATAGGTAAGAACATATTACAACACTCTTTCACTTCATCTTAAGTAAATGATTTATAATCGCCTTTTAGTTTATCATTTATAGATAAGTATGTGTTGGTCAGATATCCAGCCAATCACCCTACAGATATCAACACCTAAGGAGATTCCTACGTCCAGTGGTCATGCCACAATTTATGAGATCACGATAATTTATCGTAGGTATATCGCTATCAATTTAAAGACTCTCAATATTTACCATACACTTATATCCATAAATTATTACAAAAAAATGCTTATATTTGTTTGACACATTCGTATTCATATATTTTGTGTAGTCCGATCTTCACACTCTGGGATCAATTTATCCATGATGAATGCACCATCATTTCCCAGTATATTCATAACATGTTGACTGTGTTAGGAAGTCACCTAAAAGTCATTTCCTTCTACGGTATGTTCGATGTTTCGTTAAATAATATTTCGTTATTTATTTCTAATCAACATATTAAATATTCTTTCTAAACGAAACTATTTCATTATTTAGGTCTATCATTATCATCTAGATGGAACAGTTTTATTGCCATAAATCCAATGATGGAAGAGGCCATTGCGTTATCACTGGTATTATAGAAAAATTTTGATAAAAAAATTTTACAGCTTCTAATGTACGTACATCTTATCTAAAGTCTTCTCCTATAATTAAATGTTTAATAGGGGAATAGAACCAAGAGATAAACTACAAGATGATGAACGCTTACATTGATGACACCACGTCGAATGAAAGATCGTCTCATTAAACTGGACCAGGTTCCTGATACGACTGACACAGTAATTAATATATTATCTTTTTAATTTTTTTATTATGTTTATTTTTTTGTCGTATGTTATGTTTCATTAAATAATATTACTTAGTAAATAATGTTATTTTTCCTAATATGAACAATAATACATAACTTTTTGGACGAAAGCGACAATTGAAATATCAAATGTTACGCAACAATTTTGGTACTTGGCTTGTGAAGTCTGCAACCAAGCAACAACAGCTCAATATAAACAGTCTTTCATTTGTAATTATTGTCACAAGTTAGATTCCCTTGCACTCCCCAGGTATAATTAACATCACTCTTTTAGTAACTGTCACTATCTATTTATATGTTAACCTATATAAATGGTTTTTATCTATTATATTTATAACACTTGATAAACATATTCTTAGATGTCGAGATAAGGTACAAATTTGTGATGAAACTGGGCACTTACTTGCCACCATATTAGGGAAAGATGCTGAAGAGCTCTTGTCTTGTACCGCTGACAAATATGGAATTACACCAACGAGGTAAAATTATAGACATTTCTCATTTATTAGAATTTACAACTGTATGATTATACTACCTTATTTGAAGCAAAGCATCGAACTATATTGTCTCATTTAATTGGAGGAGAAACAAAACCACTTTGAAGAACACAACACAATTTCCAACAATAAAAACTACATATTGCACGTCAAATGTACGAAATTGTTCCACAACAAAAGATATAACATCATAAAAAAGTACAACGATATTGGGGAACATGAAGATATAAACGATGATGGTTCCATTTCTTCAACAATGTCCATCACATCTACCTCTGCAGACGGTAGAATCTGTTAGTGGAGCCCCCATAATAAGAATGTAGGTGAATGAAAGAAATTTTTGTTTTACGTGACATATATATAGGTTTGCAGTTTTTTTATCACGTTGTTTAGGAAATATTGTCATGTACATAAAATGTGCTTTCACGTTGGTGATTCTAGCATTGAAGTTCATGGAGAAATGATCAAACTGTTTAACTCATCATATGCTTGTCTAATTTACTTTATTTTATTGTCTTATTTTTCTACTTTTTATACAATGAAATTTATGTCGAATTCTTATGTCAAGTGTGTACAATGCTCATGTCTAATTTTTCTATGAAAAATTGATGTCCTGATAAATTTTCAAATAACAAAACATAACTACAGACACTTGCATGTGCCGCAACCTAGTCATATAAAAAGTGGGAATCAAGACGGATGAAAATGATAAGGAGATTGGGTTAAATCAATTTTTTTTGAAAAAAATAATGTTATCTGATCTTATAAATATTATGTTACATTGAAATTGGACTTTTAAAATTCTAAACTATTTTTATCCCGTTAACTAATATATTATCTAATTAATAAATGATTAAAATAAAAAGTTATTTCTTATTACTTAAATAATTATTTTACTAAGATACCCCTTAACAAGGGTCGGGATATTATACTCTTAGTAGCCTCCAAAGCTTATGTTTGCTTAATACTATTTATAATTACTTCCTCAACCGCCAAAATTTCAGCTAATTACTTATTCTAATAACCTCCTAAACTTCAAAATTCTCTTTTTATAAATAATCGTCAGCACCATTATCAGAATAATAGTTGTAAAATTCCTCTTCATTTTGAAAGTACATTTCATTATCATCATAAGCAGCTGTGGGATCTTCCTGCTCAAAATCTTCTTGACCGACTTCATTATTGCCAACGTACACTTCTCCCACCTCGTTCTTGCTAAGGTCTTGTTCTGTTAGATCTACATCATCTTTACTTGAAGCTCTGGATTTTTTATTCGAATCGGAAGTTGGCTACATGAAAAGAAGAAAAATAACTGAGATAATCACATGAAATTTTGATAACTAAGGAAATTTAATCTCTTCTGTAGTTCACAAGATTAATCACTGCCTTCCTCATAAACGCTAGTACCACTGGCACCTGAAACCGTAAATTCCCTCTATAAATTACCCAAGGGTGCTCAAATTTGTAATAACCAACCGAACCGAACCTAAAATTACAGGTATCTATGGTTTGGTTTGACTCAGCTTTATTGCAAACACCCAAGTTTTGGTTTGTTTGATATTTCATCAAATTTTGACCGAACAATAACTTTGTTTTTTCTATTGTATTTTCAAGTTTTATGTTAGAAACTTAAGGTTTTTATGTTGAAATGTCTAGGGAAAACAATCTATTCGACATTTGTTGCCAAACCGTAGTACCGAACATGACTGTGAACACCCCTAAAATTACACCCTCAAACTTGTAAACGCCCTCTAAATTTTTCCCTATAGCTTCATACCATCAGTACACCTACGGCTAATGCAAACTTCTGAAATGAAACTAGTAACTCAACTTCCGAAATGATACTAGTAACTCCACACCATTTTGTGTCCTCTAGATCATTTATTAAGCTGAGAATGTCCAATCTAACAACTGCTAGATTGCAGCTCAAATCCTTGAGCAGCTTTGCGTTATTCATAACGCACACCCTTACCCTTACGACCGAAAATGGTTGGGGTCTAGAAATGCAAACAACTCCACTATTTTTAATCTTTTTCCTCTTGAAAAAGAAGTGAAGATGGCCAAGGGTTAAGGAAAAGTCATTTCCTTACATTAACTATAGTAAATAATAATATAGAGATTAACGTTAACCATAGTAATAATATGAAGATTAACATACATTATCAGAGAAGAGAGTCTCCAGTACGTCATAGTTGATTTTCGAACTGAGTCTCTGCAGGAAAAGAAAAAAACAATTGTGGTAAGATAAGAACCGGAGGTGGTTAACGGTTATGTAAATATATAGCCCAAGGAAACCTTTTTCAGCAATCAACAATAAGACTAAGCAAGATGGGATTTTATCGGATACTTTATCATTGTAAACGATGGTGATTCAAGGAAGAAGAAATATCGTGAGCAAATTTTGATAACATAATTTTTTTTATGGAAACTGAGAATTTATTGATGATAGAAAATACAAAGGAAAAGGATGAGAGAACAAGGTCTCACAACCTAAGAACGAAAACAGAACTATTAATTTGCTCACAACCTAAGAAGCAAGAAAAACCAGGCATTTACTCCATATTGAAGGTTCTCCTATTTTTTTTATGACATGGGTATCCGGGACTTCGCCCCGACTAGTGTACGAAATCTCAAATGCTCCCACAGGGCCTTAAGACAAGCCCGGGTAAATAATGCCCCAGTGGCCCTAAGAAATTGTACTGGGTGAGTTCCGAGCCTGGGACATCGACCATTACCTGTCTATTCTCAGCGCCTGTCCACCACTAGACCATTACCGGTCTAAAGGTCCACTTATTATGTTCCAACATAAATACATACCTACACATCTCCGTAAACTAATCTGATAACCAATCCACGATAACAAAACTGTTATTATAAATAATTTCATGTCAGTAAAAAGAAAATATGGTTCTCTCCCCTTAGTGAAGCTACTAAGTCCTAATTTTTTCCAAAAGAGAGAATATAGTAAAGCAAAAGGCAAGACAACCAACCATTGTCTGATGGGTGATAAGAACGCTAGATTTTTTCAATGCCATGATTTTAAGTATGTGAAAATTCATCCCGACCAATTTTTGCTGACATACCTTCTTGGTTAGCATTTGACGGGTTGCTTCTACAGCTGTTTGAGCAGGAGTACTCTTTGAAGTTCGTTTTTGTTGTCGTTCCTAATCAAACAGAAAATTCATGTATACATATAAGATAAATGCAAAGAGAATAGACAGATGGCTCAGAATTAAAAGTTAATAAAAATGGGGGGGTGGGGAACAGATCAAAATTCAAATGGAAGATATCTTAGGTAGTTTTGTCTTTATAAGAATGGGAACAATATATTTAAGGGAAAATCAGGGCATGAAAGATCAATCCTAGGGGAAAAAAGTATAAGCATAATATTTTCAAAATAATATATCAACCCACAAAAAATTAGTGTAAGAAAAACCTTTTTTGACTTTGCTACTGCTGAGGCAACTGCAGCAGCTAGCTCTCTAGCAGCAACCATTTCATCAGAACAATCTTGCATGTCAACTGCCACCTTTGCCGCAGCTGCAGCAGCCGCCGCTGCAGCCGCTGCTTGTTCCTGGTAGCCAAACACAGAATCACTGAGCAAAGTATTAAAAAGAAAGGCTGTGGCCTTTTTAAAGCATTCAAGGACAGTATATTTAGCCAGGAGTTTTAGATCTGTAACCTCAAGATACTCTTTGTTCATTTCCTCCCAAATGATCTTTTTGTAATGCATCTCCTCCTCGTTGTTCAGGTAATGGATTACCTAATATTATGAAAGCTTACAGGTTATGGTCTAATTCAATAAACAAAAAAAGAAAAAAGAAACAATAACATTCAACTATGAGGAAATAAAACTGAGTATTTGCAGTCCTATAAATTCAAAGGTGAAAATGGAAAAGGTGAACTCATTAGTACAATTATTTGTAGCCTAAAAAGTATATAAATATGATAAACATCCAAAAAAGGTGATACAAGTCCTGCATAAAGGAGAATTGTCAGTAATTCCTTTGTCAGGTAGAAAAGTAAATGATTATATTGCTCTCCAAGTAACTATATTAAGAATGTACTCATTGGAGGAAAATAAGCATATTTTCCCATTTATTCTATAAGTCACCAATATTGTTAAATTCCCCTTGCAAGTGATTAGTCACAGCAAGCCATAAAATAAAGTACCCAACAAAAAAAAAGATAGTGCAATAAATTTGAATACCTCATCGTCATCAATATCAGAAAGCCCATCTGATTCATTATCAGAGAAATCACTTGCATCCTTAGATTTGACATGATCCTCAGAAGCACCATCCAAGTTGATCTGATCACCAGCAGCATTTGCTGAAATTAAAGGAACAAATTGGATTTCATATATATGCACATTGAATGACAAGGATAGGTAGAACTTTTCTACAATATCCTTCTCAAAAATATTTTCTTCTTTCTGTAAAAGAAATTCAAAAACTAGAAATACTTACAGCAATCATCAGTCTCAGTAACACCAATTTTTTCATTCTTGGGTCCTTGTTTGCTGGTTTGAGTGACAAATTCCATTTTTCCCGACTAATAAATAAATCACACAACAGAAGAAACAATTTGTAAGCCACTGAATTCTAAAGATACAGATACGAACTGATATAAAAAGAGGCAAAAGACCGTGGACATCAATAGTTCATACATTTTACTCACTGTACATTTTGAACTTCAAGGATATAAAATAAATATGATTTCCCAAGTTTACCGGATAAAAGAAAGAACTTCTATAACCCTACACTATGAGTGGGTATAAAGGTAAGGAAATGACTCTCATTTTACCTGTTCAAAAGTTTCACTCTCCAGCCGAGGCATGGATGAAGTGGTTGATTCATCTGCTTTCGTGGAGGTTTCGTTCAATCTTTCATTTTCAGCACGCTGGAAAGCAGGAGGTTCTGACCCACCAGACAAGCCACCAGAAAGTTCGACAAACTATAGGATCGACATAAAAAAGCACAAAGTAAAGCAGTGAGAAGATCTGAAATCAAAGCTACCAAAGTTTCTATTAAGAATCAAGAATTGAGATTATATAAGAAGCTGCTTTGCTGAGAACTAATTTAGATTTCTCTTTTATTTGCTTTAATATATAAGCTGCTGGACTAAGTGACTAGGTTTTCTGTAAATTTTCTTGAGTTTTATAATCAGGAATATCTTCTTATAAAAAAATGAGCTTAATAGATTAATCTGAACTGTGTTTTAGTTCAGATTTCTGTTTTTAGCTTTCTTGAAATTTGTTAATTGCCAAAACCACTAGATCAATACCCAAGAACCCACCTTTTGCATTTTTGAACCCTAAAACACAGTTCTAGCGCATCAACACCTCCTATATCAAGTTCATAAATCAAGTTCCAAAAGAAAAAATGAAAGAGCTCATAATTGAATTGCAGAACTTCTACATCAAGTAAACTATGATGAAATTGGAAAATGAGAATGAGAGCGGAATTACATCTTCATAACAACTTCTGCAAAGTCCGAGGGCAAAATGTGGTACTCCACTGTCTTTATGTTCACACAGTACTTCCCCAGACTTTTGGGACCCAATAGCTGACCGTTTACATTTATCCATCTCCTTGGCATGGCTGTCCAATTCGTCAATCTATTCAAGAATAAATTATCATAAAGCAAATTGTACGCCTCCGAATTCATAATATAGGTAAAATCACTTTGATTTCTATCTAAAACAATGTTACTATCGGAGGTAAAATCATTTAGATTGACCAAATTGAGAAAGCAGCCTATTAACTCAATTTCTACAGGATTACAGCAATATTAACAAATTAAAGTTCAAAGATGCAATTGTTTGCGAGGACAGACAAACCTTATCGTTCGTTTCTGTGAACAAGTATGAATTAACTAATATTTCTCTAGATTAGTTTAAAATAGAGTACTTTATGTAGCACAAGATTTCACCATATGTTTTATCTTGGTAACTCAGCTTTTGGTTCAAAAAAAAACTCATGGAGCTTCTTTACTTCTATTATTGCTCAAAGCTCTATCCTCTCACAAATTAAATCCAAAGTCATGACAAGATTATGAAGATTGAAGAGCGTACAAGCACTGAGTTCAGAGGATCAATTACCGTTAAGCTCCCTGACTCCGTGTTCTCAAATTCAATTAATCGTTTTCGCAATGTTACTTCACAAACGTGTACAATTTTTACCTAAATGAAGAAAGCCATCAGACAATTATTTCCATAGTAAACTGGTAGTGGAGATGAGCTCTCATAGTTTTCAAAAAAAAAAAAAAAAGAAAACAAAGTCATAGCATCTAAAGAAAGACCAACAATTAAGGCATCTAACGAAAGGCAGAAGAGAACAGAAGAAAAAGTTCTTCCATTTCTGTAATTTTATTAAGGGTAACAGACAGGGAGTCCTTATAGTTTTCAGAAAATAAAAATCAAAGAGAAACGGCCACATTGAAATGCTGAAGAAAAATGATTGAGTACATTCTTTTTCTATTTTTTAAAAAGAGACTGAAAATATTATGCTGTTGATAAGTGTACTAGTACTGAATAATTTATATAAAAGCAATGTCACTGGATCAATATAAAAGTTACAAAAAGGAAACTGACATTTAGAGCTCAACAAGATAGAAAAGTATAAAGTCCTTGACAAAAAATTGGGTATGTTATGTTATCTACATAAATTTATGGTTACTTACTTTTGTTTGGGCACAAATTTTAAAGAATGAGAGTGCTGGCTGTGGTTTTCTTTAAAAAAAAAGTAAATTACCATACCACAAACATAAGCTCAATCAAACTAGTTTCTTTCGAGTGTCAAAATGCTTCTGGAATATGGTAGTAGTGAAGTAAAATATTCAACAGATTTAACACAATATAAGCTAGCAAATTATGCACATGTCATTAGGTTAGCCGGACTTACGATGTCTGTCTTTGAATATTTGAATCCATGTGCAAGAGCAGAGATATATAATGCCGCACCACAGAGCCCACTAGGTTTTCTACCTGTCTGTATTTTAAATGACATCAAATTACAGTTATTTTCCGAAAGATGCAACACATACATATACAAAAAGAACAAAATCATAATAACAATATTCTACCTGCATCCAGTCTCTCTTCATGCTAGCTATAATCTGCAGGGCAGTTCTAGTGACATCCATGTTTCTTTCTTTCAGCAATTCTACGAGGAAAATGAAATTTTCTGGTTCAGAAACAACTGACATATGTAATTTATCAATAGTCTATCAGTTACATAAGAGTGTTACATTATTAATTTCAGGCCTGCTTATTATTCTTATTAACAAGATCACCATCATTTTGTTTCATCGTTAGCATACACCACTAGTAATAATCATTCTACGGTTAATTACAAATACCACTACTCAAATAAGCATTGTTATTTCCAAAGCTGAGAGACAAACTGTTCCATACAGAGTCAAGTCTCAAAAAAATAAAAATTGCACAACTTCGATAATATTTTTTTTATTAGCCTCAGGACTCCGGAGCGTAGTTTTCCGACAAATCCCAAAGGTGCACAAGCCCTCAACAAGGAGTTTCCCGCAAGTGCACCTCGGTTAATTTAGGAGATAAATCCCATCAGACTACGAGATTGCAACGCCTCAGTTCGAACCCACAACTTAAGGGGAGCAAACCCCCAAGCCCACGGTGACCAGTTGGCCGCACAAAATATGATTCAACCACCATCTCTATTGAGACAATATAACTACTCTTTCCAATGCTAGCCACTCAAACTTGTGGAACCGACTATGTTTTGGTCCTTTACTGAAAAGTCATCCATCATGCACACTAATGATACCTCTGTATACCAACTAAAAGAGAACAAAAATGATACAACCTAGTATACATATCAATGCTACTATTGATTTCAGGCCTACTTATTATTCTTATTAACAAGGTCATCATTTTATTTCATCGTTAGCATTCACCACTAGTAATAGTCATTCTACTGTTAATTACAAATACCACTAATCAAATAAGCATTGTTATTTCCAAAGCTGAGAGAAATATAGCTCCAAGCTGAGAGAAATATAGCTCCACAGAGTCAAGTCTTCCAAATTTTCTTGTTAAATTCTTTTCTACATTTCGACTTGCAAAAACAAAAAAACAAAAAAAAGAAAACTACAACAACCTATGACAATTGTTTTATAGGAAGACTTGAAAGATTATTAGAACAAAAGTTAATGATAACAGGTTGAAGTTCAACTCATAAATTTTCCCCTACTTAAAAAAGCCATGTTCTTTGGAAACATGCTTGCCCACTCTAAGTCAATTCATATACATCAATCATAACTATACAGTATACAAGTGTTAGTAATGCTTGGAAAGACGCATCTAGAAACATGAAAAACCAAGCAGACACATTGTAATAACTATTATAAGACGGGATCTTACTTTCTGTAAATCGAGGAATAAAAAGAGTGGGATCCACGGGCTTCTTAATAATAGAGTGCTCTCCAAGGCTTAATAGTTGGCAGAGCTGCAAAAACACAGCGCCTAGGACATAACTACAGAATTTGAAACACCATGTGTCAATAATTACAAATGAAATTCTCCATAAGATCAAGAAATATGATAAGCTTGACAATCTGGAAACAAAGAGGTCAAATTTGCTTCCATACACGTTTATACTTAAGCACTCTGAAAAATCAATAAGAAGATAAGGTCTTGGAGGTACAGCTGTCCTGCAAACAACATACGAAAGTTTCAATTAACGAGGTCCAATGCCGAAGCCTGACATAAGAAAGGAATTTGAAAAGGCAAAAAAGAAGAGTGCGCAATAAAAAATCATAATCATTCAATTTGCTAATACTCCCAACTGTTTTCTAGTTGATTCAGTTAGTTATGAGCCTATCAGACATTCTTTCAAGTACTAAGCACATAATAATACAAGTAAGGTTACTATCTTCTGGCTTAAGCAATCTGAAAAATAGATTAACATGAGTTATTAATAAACAAAGGACAAATACAGTTAGAGCTTACATGAGGATGAAGTATATTTATGAGTCATGTAGAAGATCTATGCAGAGCGTGGAATCACTCAAGAGCCAAGATATCTATTTAAATAGTATTTGTTCTGTTTGGATGATCTCTGATTCTTCCACCTCTCCAAGGAAGACCTAATATTTGCATTCCCATCTTAAAACATGTCATTCTTTATCCGAAGTCCTGACCTATTATCAAGGCTAACACGTTGCTAAAAATTTCATGTGGTTCACCACTAGAGGCGCTTTTTTTATCAGATGTCCCCCAAAGGGATCACCACTAAAGTAACTTTTTTTATCATTCGCCAATAAGGTTATTTCAATTAACTTAAATAGTCAAGTTTGTTTCGGTCAATGTGCGAGAAACTAAAAAAAGAAAAATAAACACAAAGGAGACGAGACGGAAGAAGAAAGATCTAGGGTCAGGGTTCTGGGCTGTACCTAGACTTCCCAACGCTAAATCCAAATTGCCTCTGGAAATTTAGATGGCTGACTAGAGGCGGATCAGGTGGGTTAAAACTCTTACGAAACTATAAAAATAGAATGTGCATTGCGTGTTTTGCATTAGCATTACTATAACTGGTCTGATAAGATTTCTTTGTAATATGATATATTAACATTGTTACATTAAGATTTGTAGCTGAGAACCGAGTATTTCCTAATTTCTTTGTCATGTTTTTTTATAGGAAACAGAAGTTATATTAATAATAAAAAGAGTACAAGTTATACTAATTTCTTTGTAATGTGATCTAATAATAACTACTACTAATGTTTGATCAGATTGTATTTTTTTTTCCTCCCTACTATTGCAGTACATGAGGCATAATTGTCTTTTAACTGTATTTTCATAATTTTTTACTGTGAAATTTTCGTAAACATGGATTGTGCTTACCGGCATGCAATGTAAAGGCAAGCAGCTGCCACTTGTGCTGTTCTGCGACCCCTAGTGAAATTGCGTTCAACCGCTATCTGCCAAATTCACCCAATCATAAAAGAACAAGAACAACCATTTATAACTAGATACCCCTCCAAAAAATGCTTACACATACTGGCACAGGAAAAAGAACCCGTTACCTGATAAAATGAAGTTGCTGGACGGATTATAGAGTCTCCACCATTTATATCTAAAGCTAAAACTAGATTACTGATTTCCTCTTTACCTGCAGTGCAAAAGTAGGAAATAAAGTACATCATAAATGTTCGAGTATTGGCTTTAGGAACTAAATTGGCTATTGATTTGTAATAGGTTATTCAATAATCAATCCTCAGGTAAATGATCTTATCATATTGTAACAGGGTAAATCTAGAATTGGGAAAAAAAGAAAAAGTGATAGTTCCCTGTCAAGCCATTTATATATAAAACTAAAACTAGATTACCAATCCCTCTCTACCTGCAGCGGAAAAAAAAAGGAGTTATAGTACATCATAAATGTTTGTCGTTGTCTTTAGGAACTTAATTTCCTATTGTTTTGTAGCAAAAAGCTAAGGTAATTTCCTATTGTCTTGTAGAAAAAAGCGAAGGCCAAGCTGTAGGTCACGTGACCTGCACCGAGTTGGTGGCTGACTTGGCTTTTTCCTTGATCAAAGCAGATAAGCTCGACTTCTTGTTATCCAAAAGTAGGTTGAATCGGGCGGGCCCCTGCCCCGGAACGTCGAATGAAATAGGTGGCCGGGTTCTCTTTCTACAACCCTTTTGATATGATAGGGCGGGCCCCTGCCCCTATCCCTTATGTTTAGGAGCGGGATCCGCCCAAGAACAACCAGTCCTGCAGCCTCCGAGCCCGCACATTCGGCCCGACATAAGAAGCTTCCATTAGATAAATAAAGAAAGTCAAGTAGAATTACGACACAAACCACTACTGAAACAAAAGAAAGAAGGTCTTTTATGGAGGGTTCATGTCCCTATAGTGACCTATTGCACTCCTTTTTCTTGGGTTTCACACTAAGACCAATGAGCTCTAAAATGATGCTTGGGGATCGCTTCTGCCCGTACTGTGCTTCCAACTACCGCCCACTACATCAGTATAGTTTAAAAAATAATCAATCCTCATGCAAATGATCTTATCATACATTTATGGACTAAATCTACAATGGGAAAAAAAGAAGTAGCTCCATATCTGTCAAAGCCACACCCCCAATTTGTTTAGACCTGAATATATAGTCCAAACTCCTAGTGTTAGAACAAAATCATCCGTACAACAGAAAAAATAAATATAATCATCTCCTTCTTGAAATTGCTTTTTGTTTGTTGTATTGTTTGAACAATTCAATCATTTAACATGAATTACAGGCTTAATCAAGTTACAACAGTTTCCTTCACAAGTAATTTGTATGGGAAATTAAATAGACAGTTCTATTTTAAGTCAACTGTTAACAGTCAAATACTAATCTACCAAGTACCAACATTACACATCGACAAAGCCATAAAAAATAACCTAATGAATCGCCAACATACCCTTATCCACAGTCCTTCTAAATGAGCTTGCATAGCCATCTTGCATGGAGTTGACAAAAGTACCTGCCAATTGGCTCTGGAAGGAAAACAAAAGATAACAAATTTAATATGAAAGATACAATTAGAAAGAGGCCTGAAAACATTATTTAAGGAACATAAAGATTTTTTATTTTTTGACCGCTGGAAAACATAGAACATAGACATTTATAGCCAAGCTTACTACGAATATGATCCACCAAAAGATTTACTTGTACTACTGATTTAGTTATTGCTAACCACATCTGGAACATTAAGCTTTATAAAACTCCTGAAGATGTAGCTTTAGGAAGATAAGAAGCAGCAAACTATATCATTAAAAGACCTCTAATGTTTTTCTACTTGAGTCGAACAAACTATAAATCACTGAATTACAGAATGAAGATCTGCAATAGGATTGTTGTAGTACAAACTAAAAGAACATCTACTTTTAGTCAAACTAAAGAACATATAGCATTTTCTTTCTCCTCCTTGTTTTACCTCTTCAGGTAAGTTAGAAAAAAAAAAGGAAAGTAGAGGAGAGAAGTAACTTCAGTACATTAACAAAAACATAACACAAAGTTCTTAGCAACATAGTAATTGAAATTTTTAATTCATATAACTTCATCTGCTAGAGCTTGAAGAACTCCCAAATGACCGGCATATTCAGATCCAACATGTTATTATATTTCTGCTAATATTTCTCTTTCTCGCCCTACAAATTCTAGCATGCCAATTCTGATTCCCATTACAAGAGTAAAAATAGGGACAAGCACCGATATATTTCCGTACACCAGGCTTCCTATATTGCAAAGGAAATCATTTTCTATTGTATCAATTATCATTTTAATGCTTTTGCACATGAAACTGGACCATAGTATGGTGTACGTTAAATGCTGCTAACGTTAAATGTTGCTTGCTAACATATATCAATTAGACCACCAGCGAAAGAAAAAATACCTCTCCTCCTGGGCCTTTCGTAAAAGTAGCATCCTCAGCCAAAAGATCAGAATACAAAACTTTCCCACACTCAGCACAACATCTAAGGCAGAACCCAACATAAAGAAATCTTAAACAATGAAATAAATTGCAATGTAAGCATCAAAACTAAAACAAACTACTGACGAACTACATAAAGGATCAAAATCAACAGGTTACATACATATAGCCATTATCATTTGTATGCCTGGCAGGACGCCCAGGCTGACAACTACAAGAAACCATAATTCAGTGTAGGTAGAATTAAAAATCTGCTTTGCAATGAATTCCTCTGCAAGAAGAAAGAAAGCAATCAGTTCATGAACAAAATGAAATTCCCAAAGAAAACAAACAAAGAATAACACAAACACTGAAATTTGAAAAAAGCATAGTTGTTTTTGCTTATATGTTGTGTATGTTTAAACATGTACACTAGGTTTTGCACAATTGAACTTGTTTTCTTCGATATTAGAACTTACTTCTATAGTGCAATATTTTTTATAAGTCAAGAAGGCACACGGATCCATAGAAACCCGACAAGTTTCTGAGCAAATTTCTGACAAACTTCACAATTTCATGTGAACACAAGCAAATTTTATTCCTTGCAAATTTTATAAAGAACAAATAAGGGGTGTGTATGGTTCGGTTCGGTTCGACCAGTTAGTATCTTAATTGGTTATCTGAAACCCCGGACCAAACAAAACCAAACCGATCTTTATAATAGAACCGAACCAAAATGATAGGTTCGGTTCGGCAGGTTGTAATTGGTTGGTCTGTTCAGAAACCAGAATTGTTCAGAGACCAGATTTGTTCATAGTCATACCCTTTCATATAATTTCTCCAAACAAACTTCACGATCAATCTCATAACAATAAAATTACAGCAGAACAAACTTCAACTTCAATCTAACAACAATAAAATATAAGAAACTCAATCTAATAACAATAAAATAACAGACAGCAGACCAACAAATTTCAAGTGAAGTCTTACAACAATAAAATTACAGCAGACCAACAAACTTCAACTTCAATAGTTCAATCACAATCTTCAAATCCAACACCAGCGATCATGCATTGTAATCCTCCAATATCTTGAGATATTATATTCAATAAATCATGAAGGAAAAACAAAAATCCCCAAATTTAAAACAAACTCTAAATCAGTAAAACTGTGTAAAGTATAAAATTTCTTAGATTACCTTCAATGAAAGGAACCGTTGAGGTGGGGAATGCTATAGCGCGATGGATGAGTGGCTGAGACAGCTAGACGGAGAAAGTGAGATACGGCTGAGATGGAGAGAGAGAGAGAGAGAGAGAGAGAGAGAGAGAGAGAGAGATGCGGCTGACCTGCGATGGAGAGAAGCTTCGCCGGAAGTAAGTGATGCGGTGGACGATTCGACTGAAAGGTTGGATTCGGAGGAGACGTGGGGTCTGTGTGAGGTGAGGGGAAAAAATCGGCTTAAAGGAAGGGGAATGAGGAGTTAAACTTAGAACTGTGTCTCGGTTTAATGTACTGATCATTGATAAACATTGATAAACGTATTATATTTTTAGTTATGATGATTATTAACCATAATTTAATGAGAATTTAAAATAAATATATTTATTATATTTAATTTGTTAATAAATAATTTTAAATTATTATAATTTTTATTTATTGATATATTTTATCTAACAAAGTGGAATGAAATCATGTATGCTTGTAGGAAAAAATTAAGAGTATATAGTAGAAACGTAGTCTAAAAAATTAAAAGAAAATATGATTTTGTTAGAATTAAATTATCTATTTTTGTTTATAAAAACTTTGATCTTCCTTTTTTCATTTTATTGTAAATTAAATTTTTTATAAATCGTAAATTTTGTGTAAATATGTTTATAAAATTGTATATTGTTTCTATCCACCATAATAGCAAATACTTCTCTACTTTAAAAAGTGTTATTATTTCACTTGTTAAAAAATGGTATTGTTTCATTTAAAAAAATTGTATTGTTTCAAATAAAAAATAGTATTGATAGGTTTATGGCAGTTCGGGTGGGCCAAATAGTCATAATTTGTGATAGTTGATAAAAAATAATAGTATCAACAAATGAGAATGTGACAAATGTACTTTTTGGGGGTATTTTAGGATTAATAAAAAATATGTCGCATAATTATCGTCGTTGTTGCAAACGTTCATTTGAAGTTGAAATTAAAAAAAAAAATATTATGTGCTATGAAGAGAGTTTGTAATAATTTTTTATTGCCTTCATAAAGATATTTTTAAAGAGTTGCAACATTTCACAATTCATAAAATGTTGCTTCAAATATGTAAAGTTGCACTAAAAATATAATTTGACAGTTATCATCTGTAAAATTACGTGAACATAAAAAAAATGTGGACATAAAAATTATTTTAAAAAAGGGTGTAATAAGGTTTTCTATTGTCTTCATAAAGATTATTTTAAAAAATTGTAATTTAAGAAACTTAATTAATTAACATTAATAAATTAATGAAACTTCTAATCAGATAAAGCAGCTTCAAACTGCTAATCAGATTATTTTTCAGGATCTTAGTGATATTAAACAACAATTATTTTCTAAAGGTAAAACTCCTGCTGAAAAACCCGAATATTTTTCTGCCCAACCTGAAGATAACCAATATTTAGTTTTGATGAATAAGGTTACTTTTCAAAAATGGTATACCAGAATCACTTTCATTATTAAAAACATAATCTTTGAATTTATAACACCACCTTATATGAAAGAACTTGACCAGATTAAAGCCCTTGTCTAGAATAAAGAAAAACATATATAAATTTTATCCAAAAATAAATTCAAAATCTTACTATTGAACAGAGAATTCAACAACCTTATATACAGAATAAGATTAAAACTATCCTACAGGACTTCCAAACAGAATTTGTAGTAATATTCCTAATGCTTTTTGGGATAGGAAGAAACATATTATTTCTCTTCTTATAATCAGGATTTTGGCGAATCCAAATCACTAAACATGATAGGTATAAAATTGACTTTTACCATTTGGTATAAAAATTGGTCCATTTGAATTCTAGCATATCATGAATGATATATTTAATACTTATACTGAATTGATAATCTGTTATATTGATGATGTGTTAATTTTATCATCTTCTATAGATCAGCATTTCAAGCATCTTAATATATTTAAGCATTGTTATTATCCGAAATGGTTTAGTTCATTTCCTCGGACACAACATTACTAATGGAATGATTATTCCTCTAGAAGTATAGAGTTTGCCTCTAAATTTTCAGATGAAATAAAGGACAAAACTCAATTACAGAGATTTTTAGGGAGTCTTAATTACATTATAGACTTTTATCCGTATTTTTCTCAAGATGCCTCGCTTCTTTATACTAGACTTACCAAGAACCTTGTACCTTGGTCTCCAGAACATACTCTTGTAGTACAACGTATTAAAACAAAAATCAAATAGTTATTTTGTTAATCTTTACCTAATCCTATCTGAAAAAATATTGTAGAGACCGATGCCTCTAACCAGGAATATGGAATTCTTTAACAATTTAATCCGAACAGTCAAAAGGAGGAACTCTTAAGATTTACCTCGGGAGTTTGGAAGGGACCAACATTAAAACACCCTATTATTAAACATGAATGTTTATCTATAGTAAAATGTGTTTTAAAATTTCAGGATGATCTTTTAAACCAATATTTTTAATAAGAGTTGATTGCTCAACTGCCAAACAGATATTTAAGAAATATGTTCAGAATCTTGCCTCTAAATAGATATTTGCTTCATAGCAGAGCATCCTATCAGCCTTTATTTTTTATATTGAATATATCAAATGTGAACAGAATTCTCTACCAGACTTCCTAAGCTATGAATATTTATAGGGTTTATGAGCAACAGGAGTCGTGGCCGAGGCAGAGGCCATCATTACTCAACAAAATTCCCCAGTTTTAACAAAATATTGGAGGCTTCTTCTAGCCTATCTTATTATCGCTTCTGGTAGTGGGAATCTTCTTTATCAAAAGCAGATTATCGTTTTATGCTTTCCCTGATCTACTTTATGAAAAGTAGATTTGTTCTATTATGGTAGTGGGCATCTACCATTACAGAACAAATCTATATCAAAAGTAGATTTGTACTTTATCCAAAGTAGATTTGTCTGCTTGTGCTGTCGTGATTTTTCTCTATTGAAGATAGTGGAAGTCTTTTGTCATCTGATATTTTCTGATTCTGTTATTTTTTCTGATATCCTGTTATTTTTCTGATATTCTTGTGTGATTTTCAAAATTAGTTTTGATTTTGAAAGTAATTATGATGTACCAGTTCCAGTCAATAACTTTATTCATTAAACATAAATACTGATTATCTTCAAGTTGGGTAGAAGAAGATTCAGGTGGTTCTTCAAGTGTTTTAACTTTAGCAGATAATTGTTATTTCATACTTTTAAATTATGCATACATGGTCACCATACATCATGGTTAGGATAATTTATACTGCATCATCTATCGTATTTAATACAATCATGATTTTTCTCCTAACAGTGAATTAAGAAAGCAATTAAACTAGGATTTTATGCAAGATAAATATCATGAATTTAGAATATGGTATTTTAAAACTCATATTCCTCAACAGCTTGAAAATTTAAAAACACAGTATTATTATCATTTAAATAAAAATAGTATCTTAAACCTTTCTCTGAAGGGTATTATGAGTTTGCACCCGATCTGTACACACATGATAAAAATCAATTAATTGTTTTATCAGAAATCCAAAGAAGTTCGATATTACTAGTGGTAGGACTATGCAAGTTATACATCCTCCACCTTTATCCTTAAAGCTTCCTCCCAAAAACAATAAGAACGATAATCCTAAACCGTTAGTCACAAACTCTTATGTTGAGATTCCAGATCAATCTAGCCACCAGGATACTTTAAAGGTTAAAGAGACAATCCAAAGAGAGGACTTCTAACGAATCAGAAAATTCATTTAATAATACTACCCCTGAAAATTATATAAAATGAATACATATTTCTGATAACCAGATACCTCATGGTGTTTATGAAACCAATACACCTACAACAGAACCCATCTTTACCCACAACAGATATGAATTCTTTTATCCAAAAAATACAAGATTTCAATACAACCTAACCAGAATCATTAGGACAAATAAATATGATGAATCAGCAAGAATCATCATACATTACAAAAGACGAACAAACAAGAAATTGGAAATCACATCCTCCCAAAAGATTAACATGTTGAATAAACTTCCTCCTATAATTAAAAATGAATAGGATAATTACACCTTTTCCCAAATTTTGGAAATCCAGAATAACTTTTCAACATCAATAAAATTTCTTATTTAAAAAAACCTACTACCCGTATGACCTTAACAGAACCTAGTAGGTATTATTATCCTAAATCTACGCCCTGGGATATACTGTATGAAGAAGATTTCCTTCATACGCAAAAGTCTTATCACGGTAAAACGACTTGGATGGCGTCCCACTAACTACATATTGGATACTCCTCTATCCTTTCCAGACACATTGAGTAATCCTTCAACCTCACCGATCACACATGAAGTTCTTCTCCTAGTTCGCTAGGATCATGAATACTAAGGGTCATATTAAACATTATATTAATTTCAAATTATTACACACTAGAGTTAGTAGTTTGTCCAGCTGCTCTTGCTGAAATCATTAGTATTCATTCTCTCGTGCTCTAGCAAATGCGCTCCCTAGACCACTACCATGTAGTTAGGTTGGGACAATCAATCCGTAGTGACGGGAATGGCAGAATGAACGGGGATCCCTATCCATATAAAAATGAAGAATATATAATTAGAGTTTTCTCCATTTATCTCACTCAATAGATGTATCTGGTCTGATATGGTACAGTACAATACGAGACGATGAGATGTAATGGGATGGATGGTAGAGGGCTGCCTGCGCCCAAAAGCGATGATTCACTTGTCCCCTTGTCCCCTTGTCCATAGGGACACTTGGTCTCACTATTTAGGTGGTGGAGGAGGCTTTCCGGCCAATACAAGTCTATCTACTAAAATTAACAAAAACATTAAGAACTTACCGTAGAATTAAAATAGGAGATATGTTGGAGATGTGCAGGAGAAGTGAGGAAGAAGAAGAAGAGCTTGGCAAAATCTTGATATTATTATTGGAGAGAGAGAGTACATAATGTTTAGAGAGAGGGAGAGAGCTAATATTCAAGGTAGACCTCGATATGCCTTCAATAAAGGGTGGCGCTTCTTTTTTATAATACAAAAAGTAAGACAGATAAGGTTGTGTATATACACACACACATTTATGATACATATCAAATCAGTTGAAACTTAAAATTTTTAAGATATAAAAACTAAAATTATTGTTAATAAACGAAACAGTAAGATCGTAAATCAAAGAAAAAAATCGAAGGTAGAAGTTTAAAAAGAACAAAGATATCAAAAAGACAATAAAATGTATAAGAAGTGAAACTTATCTTCGAAAACAGAGATATCAAAAAGTCATCCCAAAGATTAACAACACCAAATAAGAATAAAAAAATTAACCTTTGAGAAAGAGAATTACAATTGCAATACAAATGTATCAAATTAGATGGGAGAAGTAATCATTTTCTAGATACTAAAACTCAATTTATATAATCATACACATTCATGAGAAAAGAAGAAATTAATTTAGTGAAAGTAAAATTCAATTGAAATTAATTTATTGTAAAAGCAAAAATGGAATGAGGAAAAACAAAGAGGTTGTAAATCGATTGGAGGGGCATGTGAAAACAATAGTTTTCAGTTAAACAATTAATAATTGTATTTAAATGACAATTATTTGTAAATTTTAATCACCCTACCATTATATACTAATTTAATTGTAACTAATAATTACATAATTAGTTATGAGGTGTCCATGAGGTGTACGGACACATGACACTGAGAGCAAATTTGAGTTTGGACACATGGCATACTGTGAGATGTTCATAACCAACTTTATATATATAATAATAATAATATATTAGATGTTAAAAAAATAAGCAAGTGCTTCGGTCGGTTCGATTCGAACCGATTACATTTTTAGTAAAAACGAACCAAATTGAATATTCGATACTTTATTTTACCGAACCATAAAACGAAAGTACTGACTGAATCGCCTCGGTTCAGTAATTTTTTATACACCCCTAGAACAAATAAAAAAAGGCTCTGCCGCAACTTGCATGCGACGTGGAGCGGCGATTAAAAATTTTATTTTTGAGGAAAATAATTCAGAGTCACCACCAATCATTTTAGGGCGTGATTGGTCTACCAATTTTAAAGATAAAAAAATTTAGTCTACGAAAACTCAAAGTTAGTTTGTGAGTCATTTGTGTGTGAGGGAGGTAATAACACCCACAACACTATTATTAAAATGGTTACCAAAATTAATCAAATGTAATCCAAATTATATTTTAAAAAAATGTTAAAGAAATTGATTTTTGAATGTATCATTTGGTACATTTTACATCATAACCAGCACAGAAGGTAAATCACCCTTTGTTAACAAGCACAGAGGGTGATACCACCCTCTATTTTTTTTAAGAAAAAATAATTATATTATTATACATAAATAAATATTTAAATAAATTAATCTATGAAAAATATTTAATTTCATAATTGACACATGTAAATGTATAATTGGCATGAATATATCATTTTTTATTACATAGTCTACTAATTACCATTTCTTTTTTTGATACATGCTATCAAATAGCAAAGAAAAATATGGACGGTAATTAGTTAAACCAAGCGTCATGTAAAAAAGGATCGATAAAATTTTAAAATAGAATATTTTTTTGGGATATAATATGGCCTTTTTTATTTTAGATTCCTTAGTTTACTAGTTACCCTTATTTCATTTTTTCATTCATTGCTAATCAAATAGCAAATGAATGATAACTAGTTGAAATAAGTGTCACTAAAATAGCAACAAGATTTTAAAAATTTGAAAAGACTTGTGAACATTAAAAAAATCAAAACTTAAATATTTGCATAATCTTTATATAGATGTTTAACTCTCTATTTTATGCATTTTTTATGTATAAGAAATTATTATAAGGGATTTTTGCAACAAATGTACACTTCTAACCCATTAAAGGGTTGATTCGCATTGAGTTAATTTGCACCCTTCGAAGACTTTATCATCATCCTCATTGATTGAGTCGATGACAAAGATATCTCATTATCAAATTTATAAGAAAATCATCAATGCATAAAAATAAAACACAAAATTAAGAGGAGAAGATGAAGAAAGAGGACAAAGACTTATATATGAAAAATGAAATAAAGAGTATACACTACATAAGTGTGGATGAGAGAGGATGAAGAATAATGAACAAGATATATTATTAGTCAATATGCAAGAAATTTAAACTATCTTAAGAAAAATAATGAGAGAAGATGAATAGATGAATAGAAATATAAACTCTCTTTCTCTCTATCTTGAAAAATCTCTCATATTTCTCATACACACTCTCTCTAAAAAGATATCATCTCCTTCTTTCTCAAGATGTCTCTTTCTCTCTCCAAAATGAGATCCTCTACATTTTTACAAACCATACATATAGTCTTGTCAAAATACAAAGTGTTTATATTCAATGTATTTGACTAAACATATTAAGGTATTTACAGCTCCCCCCATTTGTGCACGCTTCTGATCTTAGAATGTGTACCGAGGTGTAGATAAATATTTTGATCGGTATGAGAAAACAATATATGGATCAGGGAAATAGAAACCTCAACTAATTGAGGCTCTATGAAGTGACATAAATGTGAAATGGGCCTGGATAGACACAGTTTTTGACCTCAACTCAATTTGAGGTTTAATTTAATCGAGATATTTGAAAGGGAACAGACATGGATGGACACAGATTTCGGTCTTGACTCAATTCGGGTTTGATTTAATCGGAGTTATTTAAAAGGAAACAGAACTGGATAGATGTAGGCTTCGACCTCGACTCAGTTTGGATTTGATTTAACCGAGATGTTGGAAAGAAAAATGGACATGGTAAGACACAGGCTTCGTCCTCGACTCGATTCGAGTTCGATTTAATCGAAATGTTTGGAAAGAAAATGGACTTGATCGACACCGACTTCGACCTTGACTCAATTCGAGTTTGATTTAATCGAGATGCTTTGGAAGAAAAATGGACCTGGTAAGAAACATATTTCGACCTTGAATCAATTCAAGTTCAATTTAATCGAGATTAATTAAAATGCACCAGGTATTGAGACTGGGCTTCGACCTCGACTCAATTCGAGTTCGATTTAGCCGAGATATTTGAAAGGAAAATGGACCTGGATAAACACTAGTTTTGACCTCGACTAGTTTCAGGTTCTATTAACCGAAGAAAATGAAGTGATGTTTGATCTGATTTCCACAAGATTCATATGGTAGCTAAAGCTAGACTAATGCAGCCTCTAGATATTGAAAAATCATGTGTTGATTTAAAAAAAATACCCTGAAATGACTCATGCACTTGAATTGTATCGAAACAAAGCAATGCCATGCATGTTTATGCATTGTAATTATTGAATATAAATGCAAAGTACTGATCTTGAATGCATGCATGCTATGCATGGTTGTGAACATTTGTAAAAAAATTAGTTGATGATTTCTTTAAGTTGACTAACGTAGTCATATCCATCATCCTTCAAAACAGCCACTTAGCCATGTTCATACTGATGTGGATACCATGTAGTGCAAAATAGAGCATCTCATGTCAATCCTTATAAACCTCTATCATATTCTCTATGATCTTTTTTATGTTCTTATTTGTTGCTTCCACTGCTTTGTTCATCTTCGGAAGATAATGAGATGAATTATGATGCTTAATTTTGAATTGCTCACATAATTCTTTCATTATCTTGTTGTTTAAATTTATCATGTTATCTGTGATGATCCTTTCAGGTAGACCATATCAAGAAATCATCTCATTTTTAATGAACTTAACAACCACACTTCTAGATATGTTTGAATAAGAACTCGCCTCCACCCATTTGGTAAAGTAACCTATAGAGACCAAAATAAAACGATGCCCATTAGAGGCCTTTGGTGTGATAGAACCAATGACGTCCATAGCCCACATAGAGAATGGCCAAGGCGCAACCATGATATGTAAAAGGGATGCTAGTTGTGAATTTTATCCGCATAAATTTGACATTTATGACATCTCTTGGCGAACTTGATGCAGTCAGATTCTAGAGTCAACTAATAATATCATGTTCTCAAGATTTGTTTTGCCATCATATGACCATTAGCATGGACACTAAAAATTTCTTCATGAACTTCCTCTATGATTTGATCTGCTTCCCTTGCATCAACACATCTTAAAAGCACCATATCATGGTTTCATTTATAGAGTATTTCAACATTCAAAAAGAAACCCATAGACAACCTTCTGATAGTGCGTTTATCATTCTCGGAAGCTTTGGATGGATATTTCCCATTAGTTATATACTACTTGATGTCGTAATATCATGGTTTTGCGTCTGGCTCTTCTTCAATGCTTATACAGTGTGTAGGAAAATCTCACTTCTTAACTTTTATGGACTGAACTTCTTCCTTAAAGTCTGCAACAAACATGGATGCTAGAGTTGCCGGTGCATCTGCGATTTGATTATTCTCTCTAGGTATATTGTTAAATGAGTCGCTTTAACAGTTTGGCTTAACTTAGTTACATGTTTGGTATAAGGTACTAGCTTAGAATCTCTACATTCTCATTCCTTATTTAGTTGTCGTATCACCAATAACGAATTTATGTACACTCAAAGTTTCCTTATCTTCATATCACAAGCTTCTTGAATTCTCATGGGACATGCTTCGTATTCTGCCAAATTATTTGTACAGTCAAAGCTTAGTTTTGCCATGAGTGGAAAAAACTTTCTCTCGGGAGACATAAGGATTGCCTCTATTCCATATATCATTAGATGTGACATCAAATAACATTATCCACAATTCTAGATCCATAGATTCTTCTTCATTTTTTTAATATGACTGAGATGTTTTCATTAGGAAAATCAAACTTCATAGGCTCATAAACTTGCATTGATTGATCTGCTAGATAATCAGCAAGTATACTTCATTTTATTGACTTCCTCGTGACATAGACAATATCATATTCCGTGAGTAACATTTACCATCTAGCAATCCGCCCAGAAAGTAATTGTTTTTCAAAAATATACTTGATTGGTTCCATCTTTAAAATTAATCAAGTGGTGTGGTATAACATATACTATCTAAGCCAAAGAGCAACCCAGGGCAATGCATAACATGTTTTCTCCAACATCGAATAATTACCCTCATAACTTGTGAACCTTTTGCTTAAATAGTATATTGCTTCTTCTTTCCTTCCAAATGTGTCATACTGACCAAGTACACAACCCATGAATTTTTCTATTACTGTAAAATACAAAATGAGTGGACTTCCTAGAGCTAGAGGAACAAGTATAGGCGGACTTTGCAAGTATTGTTTGATCTTCTCAAAAGTATTTAGGCAATCATCATTCCACCCTTTTGTATCACTTTTGCAGAGAAGTTTAAAGATAGGTTCATAAGTCACAGTTAGTTGTGAGATGAACCGAGCTATGTAATTTAATTTAATCTCCTTAAGAAACCTCTAACTTACTTTTGTGTTCGAGGTGATGGCATATCAATGATGGCCCGAACCTTATCAGAGTCAACTTTTATTCCTTCCTTGATCTTGACAAAGCCAAGTAGTTTCCTTGAAGATGTTGTGAATGTACATTTTGTCGGGTTAAGCTTTAATTAGAACTTTCTCAACTGCTCAAATAGTTTCTGCAGAGTGACAGTGTGATCTTCCCCTAGATGAGATTTGGTGACCATATCATCAACGTACACTTCGATTTCTTTATGCATCATATCACGAATTAATGTTACCATTGCCCGTTGTAAGTTACCCATGCATTCTTTAGATCAAATGGCATAACTTTATAACAAAATGTACCCCATAAGATTATAAAAGTGGTCTTTTCACGGTCTTCAGGAGTCATTTTAATTTGGTTATACCCTGAAAAATCATCCATGAAAGAGTTATCTACTAAGACATCGATGTGGGATAATGAAAAATTATCCTTGGAGCTTGCCCAATTTAAGTCTCTATAATCGACGCACATTCTTACTTTCCCATTTTTCTTTAGCATCGGGACTATGTTAGCAATCCATTTAGGGTATTTTGCTACTTCTAGAAAATCCATAATTACTTGCTTTTTAACTTTTTCTTTGATCTGTACCAACATGTCTGGTTTCATTTTCCATATCTTTTGTCACACTGGTTTACTTTCGGGCCTAAGTGACAAATGATGGACCACGATATCAGTGTTTAGACCTGTCATATCTTGATAACACCATCCATATACTCCTTGAGTAAGTCAATTAATTGTCGGTGGCTTTCGCTTGTCATAGAAGTGCCAATTTGGACATCTCTTGTCTCTCCATCCAATCCCAAATTTATCACCTTCATTAACTCTTTATAAAGTTGTTATTTTATCATCATCTTCTACCATTCTTAACATTTTCAGATATGGTTAAAAATTATCTTCATCACGTTCATCTGAAACTATGCTAAGAATGTGATTGTCGAAGTTATTGCTTATGCTCTTGTTTTCAAAATCACCGTTCTCAAACCTAAATTAAATTATTGGATGAAAAGAAGACGAAAAAAGAAAATAAACAATGCATGAGTATGAACAACATTTTAGAAAAGGAAAAAAAAAGAAGACATAAAGAGGAAGAAAGAAAAAGAAGAAGTGGAATCGTATTTATAATAAATAGAAGGAAACGAAACAAGTTTTTAGACTTTCATTCAAAGATTTGACATGAAATAGATGAAAATATAGGCCCACAATAACGAAATTCCTAAGACATTGGGCAGAATCATTAGAAATTTGGCATTAACATATTACTCTTAAAAATCCCCAAGATGCACTAGCAGTTGACATCTTAATTGATAAACTCATTATCTGAATCGTATCAAGAAACCAAGTCTGTTGTACTTGGACTTGATGATTTTCCCAAAATTGTGGATATTGAAAGTTGGTTTATATTATCTTCAAGGTTGTACTACTCTACTTTAACCAGTTCTTCGAATGAAAATTTCCCACTTCTGAAGGATTCAGAAATATGAGGTATGATTGCTGTTTTCATATCGAATTTCCTATTTTCGAGCCTAGTAATTCTCTGTTCTTTCTTTTGAGCTTCCACTCTCTCTCTATTAGCCTTGATCTGTCTATATCCAAGCCCAAACCTTTGTTCATTCTTCTCTCATTCGATTAACTTATATATGCCTTGATACTCACTCCCGAGTCATTTCCCTGGCTTGTATCCCTATTTTATCATTAAATTTGCCACCATCTGTGATTGCTGTTTTCATATCGAATTTCCTATTTTCGAGCCTAGCAATTCTCTGTTCTTTCTTTTGAGCTACCACTCTCCCTCTATTAGCCTTGGTCTGTCTATATCCAAGCCCAAACCTTTGTTCATTCTTCTCTCATTTGATTAACTTATATATGCCTTGATACTCACTCCCGAGTCATTTCCCTGGCTTGTATCCCTATTTTATCATCAAATTTGCCACCATCTGAGATGCTTTTGATAGGCTTGGCGCTGGAGCAAGTTTCCTATTAGCAATAAATGTGGTGTTCACAATTTCAAATGATCGAAATGAGCACTCTAATGCTTCTTCTGCTACCTCAACATATGGCATGACGACTGCTTAGATACCAATAAGTCTTCTTCCCCTATATACAAACGATTATATGATCCACTATAAATTTCAACTTCTAATGTAGGGAAGGCAATACTACCCCAGTAGAGTGAATCCATGGTCGACCCAAAATAAAACTGTATACTGAAGTTATGTCAATCATTTGGAAAATAATATCGAACAAGCATGATCCGATTTGAATTGGTATCTCAATGTCCCTGAGTACTTATCTTTGGGTGCCGTCGAATACTCTTACTATCATCATGTTTGGCCATATATGTGTCATGTCCTCAGGAAGATTTGCTATTGTACATCTTGGCATTACATTTAAAGATGAACTGTTATCAATCAATACTTTTACAACAGCATAATCCTTACACTTCACCGATATGTGTAAAGCTCTGGTGTGCCCAGTACCATCGACAAGGATTTCATCATCTGTGAAAGTGATATAATTTGTTGCACTAATATTACCCACCATTCCACTCAACTTCTCTACTATAATGTCGTGGCAGACATATGCTTGATTCAAAACCTTCAATAATGCTTAGCGACGTGGTTTAGAATTAAGAAAAAGTGACAGAAGGGATATGCGACCAGGCAAACAATTAAGTTGTTCTATCAATTTATACTCATTTTGCTTGATAAGCTTTAAAAATTCACATATTTCTTCTTCAGACACTGCTCTTTCTTTCTCTATACCTCTCATTATGTTTGGGTCTATCACTAGGCCGCCATACATTTCTCCTTGGAACTCAAGATCATTGTCGCCTTCTTTGGCTTTCCCTTTCTTTTACCTTTCAAACTCATCGCTTTTATCCATTTTCAGAACATGTAGTAAGTAACATCTGCCATTCCTCGTCATCCCACCTACTCCCAAAATATTAGTTATGAGAGATCGAGGTCCGATGAATTTAGCGTTTGAGTTTTGTCGTTACCGCTTGCGATGACCTCATATTCGTACCTCCATGGTACTGCTCTTCAATCTTGTAAGTAAATGCACTCAGTATTTGGATTGTGATGGGCCTCAGAGTATAAGATGTAGTGGTGTGAGTTGACTTTTCCTCATAATGTATTGTGAGAGGTTTTGGGATATAGGATGCCACCTCAGCATTAACTTCAGATGATTCTTTAGTTATCATGAGAACTAAAGTGTCATCTTCCTGGCATCCCCTTTCTCTTTTCTGACTTATGTTAAGTATCTTTGCATCCAACAACATCTACACTTCTATTTTAAAATCATCACATTCCTCAATTGTATGCCCACTCGTGTTTTCATGAAACAAAAAATCAAAGTCATGCATATACTTCCTAAAATGCCTTTATCCTCTGAGCGTGTTGGGTAGATGTACCCCGATTTAGAAAGAAGATGGAAAAGTATTTTCATTGATGTGCTCACATCTTCCACATTCTTCTTTTCACATGAAAATGATTTCTCAATTATGTTTACGGCAGGGTTCCCATTATTTGGTAAAGGGTTGGAATTGATATATGGGTTCCCATTAGCATTTTTAAAATTTAACTATCCAGCCTTGATCAATTCATGTACTCTATCTTTTAGTGTCATGCAATTTTCAGTCGAATGTCCCATTATCCCAGCATGATAATCACAGCGAGTAGTCGTATCATACCACATTGGGTATGGTGGTTGGAGAGGTTCATAAAGAATTTGCACCGAATGATTATTTTGTATCAATTGTGGTAAGAGTTCTATATATGAGATGAGGATTCGATCATATTGGACAAAACGTTGATTATTTCTATTTCCAATAAGAGGTTGATCATTCTAACCAACATTTTGCTGCTGAGTGAGTGGTCTAAAATTGTCTTGGGTTATTTTGAAATGTTGATTGTTGAGAGTAATAATTTTATGGAATTTGCGAGTTTTTTACCACATATGATGTCGTACATTTGGGCTTTTCGCTATACTTTAAAAATCCCGGCCCCGGGTTCACAACTTATGATGGGTACCTAAAATTGATCGTCTGTACATCCTCTTCTTTTCGCTTCAATGGCGGCCCTTTTTGTTTACAGATGATGTATCTGATACAACTTCTGAAATTCTTCCATTCTTTACCCCACATTCAATCCTTTCACCAATGACTATAATGTTAGAGAAGTTGTTTGAAGTATTTCCTATCATAGAATGGAGATCTCAAGGTGTTAATAAACATTGCAGTCATCTCTTTCTGACAGGGGGTGTACCTGAGCAGCTAATTCCATCGACATTTGTGCATATTCTTTAAAGCCTTCAGTATTCTTTTTCTCCATCTTTTTTAGATCCAGACGATCAAGAGCTATGTCTATGTTGTACTTGTATTGTCTTAAGAAAGTATCAGCTAAATCTCTCCACCTCTGAATATGTTGGTTATCCAATTGGGTAGACCATCGAGATGCAGCCCCCATCAAGCTAGCTTGAAAGAAATGAATCAACAACTTATCATCATTTGCACAAGCAACCATCTTTCTGTAGTATATAATAAGGTGACTTTTCGGGCATGTACTACCATCATATTTTCAAACTTAGGTAGTTTGAATTTGTGTGGTATGCTTACATCCAGGACCAGACATAATTGGGTGGAATCAATGGTACCATAAACATTTGACCCTTCAGTGGCGCGTAATCTCTCCTATAGAAAGTCTAGCTTATCTTTCGATAATAGGTCTTCGCTTGGTTTGGTAACGGGCCTCTACGCCTTTGAGTCATCAACATCGGGTATGACGATTGACACATTAACAAGTTTGCCTTGTGGAGTTTGGTTGTGGGTAGGGGCCATTGTCGATGTGTTGTACCCAAATTTCCATGTCTGCATCATTTTTTGAACTTTTAGAAATGAATAGTGCTGGATATTTACTGGTAGTGAAGCATGCTGAAAATAGTCAGCCTGATGACGTTGATAGGTTAGAATGAACTCGGGAGGATATGGTGGAGTATCATTTGATAATTGATCTTGTGATGATTGAGCCCCTTAGAGATTTTCAGGACAAGCTTTGCCCTTACTGGCGGTGAGGAGTTCCAGAACTCTGGTCATTTGCTCTTTTAGCTCTCTAATTTCTTCTTTCATTTCTTCTTTCATTTCCTCTCACGATTGCTCTCTTTTGTGCTCATCCATGACCCTTACTTGAGCTCGCATTATATGGGGATGTTGAAGTTGACGGGTTATCTTTGAAAAGTTTCATAAAATGAATAAAAATAAACAATGAGATTTTTGCTAATGAAAAAGAAGAAATAATAATAACAATAATAATATTGAAAGTAAATTTATGCATGAGAAATGATACTGCGCAAAGTGAAAGTCCAGAAGTACTCAATTTCATTCAATTAGTAGAGCCATCAACTACATTTGAGTATGTAGAAGTCAATTACCTTACTCCGCAATATGAGTTTATACAAAATGACCTAAATCCCTGTTGATTTCTTCCAAAACCATAGACAAGTTCACCCTATTATGATGGATGGGCAAAACACTTCTATTAAAAAATGATGCTTCTTCCGCCAAATTACTCACTCTCACAGCCATGCCTTTCAACCACTCCACAGCCTGCTCAGATCGTTGTCGAATCAAGTCATACTCTTGTCGTAACAATTGGTAATCATATTTTAGTGCATTGACATTAGCATCGTTGTTTCTTGCCAATTTCTCTGCCCATTTGATAAGCTATAATTTGTTGTCGAGGCTTGTGATGACTTTCAATAGTTCTTCACAATCATTTATTGACTCGGTCTTCCTAACTTTCTGATTCTCTAAATCGACTTGCAAATCATCAACGATTCATCGTAATGCGTCATATTGTTCTTCTAACTCAACGATGTACGCGCTTCTCTTATTAGCAGTCCCCTTCTCCTCTTCTAAAATCTCCTGTACAAGTTTATTTTTCCTTTCCAACTTCAGAATTTGATCCTCATGTTCGTAGTTTACCCCTCATAAATTCTCATCATTTTCTGCCATCTTTCTAATTTTATTGTTCAGTTGGCGAGTGTCAGTGCCCGACTCTAAGTTTTTCCGCTTAAGATATTCTCGATCCTCAACCTTATCTCTCAAATCTCTTAGTTTTTTTGCAGCTTCGATCCTATATTTATCAGACGAATTCACCTCAACTGTTAGTCGTATGTTTTCTTCCAAGATGGCTAGATTCTTTTGACGCTCCTTATATAATGCATCTCGCTCCTCATTTTTAACAATCTCTTGATAAGCTTCCGGTGATTTTAACTAGTAAGGCGATAATTATTTTGCTTCTACTCTCAAGCCCTTCATACTCATTTGTGCAGTTCATGCGATTCTTCTCATTTTGCATCATTCTCGTTATTTTCTAAGCTCCAATCAACTGCTGCAGTTTTTGTTCAATATATTGAGAATTGTAACTGATTTCAATATCCTTCAATGCGTGCGTGGTAGGGAAAAACTGTCTCATGTATAATTGACGGAGCACCATTAGCGGAGCATAACTAGTACAACCCTATGGTCCTAGAAGCGGGACCCATTGAAAATCACCACATGTGTAGATCTTCGATGTCAACGACATCGAGTAGGCTTTCCAGATTACATCCTCATCTTTCAATTTTGATAAGTGTGAGAGCCACGCCCCTTTTGTGGAAAAATGCGAATTCTATTTTGTCATTGTAAATTCTGCAATGAGGATTCTCGTCTTCATCCATGGACTTGAAAACTTAACTTGATGACATTTGAAATCTGGTGGACATCTTAGATGGCTAAGAATTCAAATACACAAAAGAGATGGAGAGTCTTTGAACTTCCATTTTCTAAACACTCGGATGTGATTTGAGGAAGAACAATCTTAGCAAGAATTGAGATAACATGGTTAACACCATGTTCGACTTAAAGGAATATTTTTATCACTTTATCAACCACATAACCTCATATCTTTAGAAATAATATGGTGCCATAAATACACAGAGCATAAAGAATCATACCTTTATCTTCTTTCAAGAAATTTTGTGTGAGATTTAGGAGGTAATCCAGCGACACACATTCATTCCCCCTTTAATTTTTAGTCTTTTCTCAATTTGATACGCATGGATAGTACCTAAGAGCTTAGATAAAGCTCTCTTTAACATGATCTTTTTGTCGTAATTATAAACTTTGTCTATGTTTTGCAGTGGGACATTTAGTAGAGTTTGATATTCTTCAATTGTAGGAGTACGATCAATTGTTCCAAAGTTGAAACATATGTACAGCGGGTCCCAGAAATGCATTAAAGCCTCAAGAACAGTAGCATTGACTGCAATATATTGAAGATAAGCGATCTGACCAAATTTGCAAACAAATAGATTTTTCTGCTCTTGTGAAAAATCATCCCATATTTTCTTCAACCTCTCCAAGTTAATGTGTGAGAACTCTATTTTATTGTTTGATGGTAGAAGAATGACATCCTCCTATTTCATACAATCTCCTTTTCGTTTTTGCGTTTCCTCTGACCATTGTGCTACTATAACTTGATATTTTATCACACTCGGAGTGGAGTCATGGCCTCTAAAATACGATGAATTGAATACTTATTTACAATCCCTATTATGCAATATGATGCATGTATGCAAAAAAGAAAGACGAAGTCATAAGTGAAACAATAGGGAAGAAAGAAATGTTTAAGTAGTGTAAGGCATCTATACATGAACGAAGTTAATTACGAAACCATATATAAGCAGAATCTCTATTTCTATCAAACATTGGTCATGAAATGGGATCTAAAAACCAAATGTATGTGTGGTTGGGCTCTCAAATCTCTTAATAGGCTCTCAGGTTGTCCACACTATTATCCAGACAGAGTAATAGGGGGCCCCGAACGGTATCCGAAAAGGGAGGGCCTTAGTGAGAACTTTCATGAGCCTGCACGGGAACCGCCATTCCAAGAAGGCATTCCTAAAGGGAAAGCCCATGTATAGGGCTAGTGTATGAGTGTGAAATTAGAAATTATATAAAAAAAATATACTTCATAAAAAAATGAACTATATACAACTACGAGCCTGAATAAGAAAAACAAGGAATCAAATAAACAAACAAAGAACCATATAAAAAGGATATCATATGATAAAATTTATGCTTGACTCTCTATCGATCTAAAAATGGTTAGACCAATGCCTTCCTAACGGAGTCGCCAAGCTGTCACAACGTTAATGCGACACAGAGTGGCGATTGAAAAATCATTTTTGAGAAAAAAATTAGAGTCACCACCAATCATTTTAGGGTATGATTGGTCACCCGATTTTAAAGACAAAAAATTTGGTCTACAAAAACTCAAAGTTGGTTCAGGAGTCATTTTTGTGTGGGGAGGATATTAGTACCCGATAACACCCATTATTAAAATAGTTACTGAATTTAATCAAATCTTATCCAAATTATATTTTAAAAAGACATAAAAGAAACTCATTTTTGAATTTTTCATTTGGTATATTTTACATCATAAAAATAAACAAAATAAATTATCTTTCATGTGTGGTACAAAGACCATTGAAAACTCTTTTCTATTTTTTATTAATTTTATTAGAGTTATTCTCGGTATCCCACAATAATCTCTCACCTTAGTAGTTCGAGAAGTCTGGTATCCTAAAAATCTCAAAGTCCATCATCGGGATTTTTAAGTGAAAACTAAATAATGAAATTAACAAAATTTAAATGTAAATGTTATGGGTTTAATCCATACATATATGAATATTAACTCTAATGATAAGAGAATGAGCTGAAAATCACATTATAAACATGATAATTTAAGAGTATTAAATAAACAAAGGTGTAAAGAAAGCTATATTAATAAATATATATAAAAAAAATAAAGAGATGAAAAGTTAGAATCACATGTAATTATAGGATGATAAAGTGGAGAAAAATATGTACAATAGAAAATAAATATGAAAAACATGTGTAAGAAGAGAAATGTAAAAGATGTGAAATAAAACAAGTATAAATCAAAGCATATATTAGGAAAAAAATAAAAAAGAAAGAGAGAAAATAAATTGAAAGAAGAAGTAACAAAAAAACAAAAACAAAGAAAAATTAATTAAAAGGGGAGGGGGAAGGACAAGGTTCTGGTAGGCCACAATTGTCCTAATAAAGGGTGATCCGTCCTTTATTAACGAGTACAATCACCCTCTGCACAACAGATGGTGATATTACCCTCTATTTTATTTTAAAAATAGTTATATTATTATACATAAATAAATATTTAATATTTTATGTTAAAATAAATTAATCTATGAAAAATGTTTAATTTCATAATTGGCATATGTAAATGAATAGTTAACATAAATATATCATTTTTTGATTACATAGTCTACTAATTATCATTTTTTCAATACTTACTATTCTAATAGCAAAAAAATTATGGACGATAATTAGTTAAATCGAGTGTCATGTAAAAAATGATCAATAAAATTTCAAAATAGAATTTTTTAGATGTAAAAAATTGATCAATATTTAAGCTTTGATATTTAATTCACTAATTATCATTATTTTATTTATTCATTCATTGCTAATCAAAGAGCAAAGGAATGATCATGACTGATAACTAGTTCAAACAAGTGTCACTAAAATAGCAACAAAATCTAAAAAAATAAAAAGACTTGTGGGAACATTAAAAAAATTCAAAGCTTAAATATTTGCATAATCTTTATATAGATGTCTAACTCTATTTTATGTATTTTTATATATGAAAAATTATCATAGGGATTGTTGCAACAAATGTACACTTTCAACTTATTAAAAGGTTGATTCACATTGAGTTAATATGCATCCCTCAAAGGTTTTATCATCATCCTCATTGATTGAGTTGATGACAAATATATCTCATTAATAAATTTGTAAAACAACCATCAATGCATGAAAATAAAATTCAAGATTAAGAGTATAAAATGAAGAAGGGGGAACAAAGACTTATGTATGGAAATGAAACAAAGAGTACATTACATGATAATAGATGAGAGATGATTAAGAATAATAAACAAGATATATTCTTGTTAGTTAATATGTAAAAAATTTAAATTACCTTTAGAAAAATAATGAGAGAATGTGAATAGATGAATGGAAATGTAAATTTTCTTTCTCTCTCCTTCTCTCTCAAATCCTTTCTTTCTCTCTCCAAAATGACCTCCTCTCAATAAAAGACTTCATCTATATTTATAGGTAAATTTATGACTTCAATTTTTGCTTTTAGTCATTTTGCTCTTTTTTATTTTTTTAGCATTTGATCATTCTTCTTATTTTTTGTCTTTGGCCTATTTTTTTAAATCATATATATAGTTTTTCTGAAATATAAAGTGTGTATATTCAATGTATCAGACCGGATAAAATATGATATCTACTGGCTCAATTAAGGGATTAGTTTGTTTTAATAAGTTATATAAGAGAATGGCTCAAGTAAAACCTTATTGCAAAAATGGTCGAAGTGATGATATTACCCATGCAATATTATCTAAGAAGTCTTATTTAACCCTTTAGAAAGAAAATCTTAGTAACTTCTCCGATTCTCCATTACACTATTTCACATTCAAAACTATTTCACTTTTTAAGAGCACGCTCGTGAAAAGAAGGCTCGCCTTCGGCACAAAAAACAAAGCAACAAAAATCTTAAAATTGAGATCTAAATCCCTTAAAAACTATGGATCTAAACTTCTTCATGTACGTATTCAGTACCACAATCTCTACAATTCTAAAACTTGTATGAACAAATCAAGTCATCACTAAAAAATTAAGCGATGTTTTATGGGATTAAAAACAGAGCACGTCTAAGCCCTTTTTTGGAGAATTAGTATGATTAAACTCCCCCGTTTTATCTTTGTTTGAAAAAAATCTATATAATCTTATCAAATCATGATATTTTGGGCAAGAAACAAGTTAACTTTAGTTAATGATTGCATAAAAATAATTGTCATGGTTCTTTAAGATTAAAAATTAAAGAAAATAAAGACCAAATAGTAAATTCAATTAAATGTTATAATTAGGTGTCCGAATAACCGGCCATTCTTAGATATATAAATATATATACTATACATTCAATCATCTTTGCTATGTCTTGAGTGTAGATACCTTCTATGTTTGAACCTAAACTTAGTGTTAATACCTAGCCATACGAAGGAACCGTAGTGAATTAAGTCTTAAACCAGGTCCTTTAGTCAAACTTCTACTTACCACACACATAGCACGAGCAATTATATTGGGTTCTATTATGTTTCTCACAGTAGTGAACTCACTACAACACTCAATTAGGTGAAATCTTTAATGGTGATCTGTGATCAACACCCTGCAATGTTCATGCCTTGGTTTCACTCAGAATGTATATTCTTCCTTAAGTATCAGAGTTAGGAGCACTATCACCATAAGAATGAGACCAGGAAGTACTCCTCATTATTATTTAGTGCTACATAGTCATTCTTACGATTTCATTTTTACCTATTGAACCTCGTTCATGGGATCTCCAATCATAGAGGTTGGATTTTCATCGTGGTGACTATTTTTATAGGCTTCTATCTTATTTCCCTCGATAATTCTTAATATTTTCATGCATGCGCATCAATCCTTCACAAATAGATTTGTAATCTTCTGTCATTCACCGTTAAAAATAATCCAATAAAATTATTGTCCAATATTTGGGCTCATTTGTCAGCATAATAGTATCAAATTTTACGCCCCACATTTAACATAAACATCATAAATAATACACATTGTGTGCCACATATATATTGACCATCAAAATTACTTCATGACTCTCTCATGAATTCATATCGTCAGTATAACTTCAATACTTTAGAACGTTATAACTTGTCACAACTATTAAATTCAAGTAAGCAACATTTTATTATCATAACTTGAGTTTGCACTTTTACAAAATACAAATGACAGTTGCATACATCCTTGGATATTTATTACAGATAAATATCAACTTATGTGTTACATACACTCAATGATCAATTTCTATCCTTTAAGTATACCTAACATGCATATATATATACTAAAATTTAAATCTCAATAGCAATGATCTTGAGCACTTTTAAAAGCGTTGATGCTAGAAATACTAAAATAATTCTATTATTTTTTTACTGACAATCACATATGATTTATATCATCATACTTAACTTCAACGCTCTAAAGAATGTATATAAATTAAATAATTTTAGTTCCACGATATGAATAGCAACTACGTACTTTCATCTTCTTAGTTTACAAATAAAGACCCACTCGTGTATCATATAAAATATCACCTCCAATCAATATCCATGACCATTTTAATAGATGCGGCTAATTTGTATTAAAGCAAGTTGCGGAGTCGTACACCATTGCTTCAAAGACAGGATGAGATCTTTCCTTCTGATCCTAAGCTGTGAACTCATGGTCAAATGGCTTCCGAGGTGGGCTTTCCCTTCTCTATGGTAGCATGGTCTTCTCCTAGGCTTTCTCTTTCACAACATGAGAATTAGAAAGGCATGGCATAATACGATCATATCTCCACATCAATTTACTACTTCTCTATAATTGAGAAAATGTTTTAAAGATCATTAATATCATTTCTAATACTTAACATATAGTTAAGACAGTCATATGAGTTAAGTTGATGTTTTCACCACATATGTAATATTAAGAAAATGTAGAGCTCATGTTGTCCTGTTTTTTTCAACCCTTTCCTATTAATGAAAATCTTTGTTTCTTATAAAAAACAATATAGAGCTCATGATTTTCTCTACCAATATTTTTTTTGAATTAAATTGACATATAACAACCCCGAATCATTAATACAAAACAAAAACACATCTTGTGGCATTTCAAGAATTTTCAAAACAATCTGAAAACTTGAATGATGGATTTTATCTAAACATAATACATATGCTACAAAAATATAAAATTCAATAAATAGCACATGATTAATTTTAAAGTTTTTGCAAGATGAATTATAATTTTATTAATAGCAAACGTCATACTCAACTTCATACTTTACATGGGACTTAAAATTTATGAACTCAACACCCTCTAATATATTAACAACCCAACAAATATTAAAAGACTTCATATCAGAGAGTATCTTAACCATTTATGTGTCATCATAAAAATACATCTATTTTATAATACGATATGATGTACATGTATTGAAGACAATATTAAAATTAACAGTTAATTAAGTTCATGTTAGATGTACAGAAATTGAAGCGAGCGTGTCCAAATTTACCTCATAGCAAGTCAATCTCATTCAATTACAACAAATCTAATTTCAACACGTATTCTTGTAAAGCAAAATTTTCTAGAGGAATTTTAAGTGACAAAATGCAATATCCATTTCACTATGGGATTCCTAATCCTTGTAGGTCCTTACATGATAAAAATTTTCACATATATTTTCATATTCTTCAAATTCAATCTTTTTTGTTCTCCAACATACAGTATAGTAGACATAAATTTATGCTCGTAAAAATAATATCAATCATCAAATGCAACTCTTAAACGTTCATCTCAAAAATATCTGTGAACTATATTTGAGGTCAATACTCAAACACAGACCTTGATATAGTTTCATTCAACTCGTGAAAATTTATTTCAGTACGCCTAGATTGACATAACTTCACCAAGATCAATTCAGACAAAATGTAATGATAAATTAGCGAAGCATGAAAACACACATGTAATCTCTACAGGCATAGTGCCAAGAAAACACGTAGCAAGTGTAATTTCATAAAGCTTTTTACGTTTGTGTATTGTAATTTCAAGACTATATTATGCACATGCTAATTAAACACTTTATGTTCTATAAAGTATAACCATGAACGTTTTTTATAGTCTTAGTGAAATATCATTTCATATCAAAAGAATTTAGTTAACAGTAATCTAGCGTGCATGATGATGCATTTTTTTTAACTTTCTTATGGATGAAATTCAAAACAAGCATGCTCAATTCTGGGTTTGTAAATCTTTAATACGGGTCATAATATTTCACAGTGAAATTAATTGACAGTCAATTTTTTTATAAAGCTCAATAAAGCACTACGATGAAATTCCAAGGAAAAAAATTAAAAGTGAGACTTTTCACAACTAAGATCGTATATAGTACAACCATGTGGCATTGACAAAAGATAATTAATTTTTTCTTTTATAGAACTCTAAAGGACTGTATCATACATGATCAAAATATAATTCAATTTTTGGTCATTTCTAAACCCACTTTATGAGGTGAATAACAAAGAATTAACTTAAATTACATAATTGGTTAATTAACAATATTAAGAAAATACAGTAATTATATATATCATGCTAAGGCCATGATTATCCATGGGAGTATAGTATGTCAAATAGAACATATGTCGGCATTTGATTTTAGCTCCATAAATTAATCAACGTACATTTGGTTTTAATTTCATAATTAATTAGCAGAGATTATTCCTATAAGTATCTTCTCTTAGATTGTTAGAAATAATAATTAAAAGAATCTATTGTTAAATATACAAATCGTTAAATAAAAATATCTAATAATAAATAAAGTAAGGTTTAGAATTGTCTGTTAATAGTTGGATCGAGTCATGTAGTGCATTTTTCTAAGAGAAGATACACCCTCCTCTTGCTCCGGGTTGAATGGTGTTCATCTTTCAAGATACAATAATCTACTAAGAGTTCTTGTGTGCAGCTAAGATTCTCTCGCGAACTCACAAATACTCGGAATGATTGAAAAATATATGTACAAAAATATTTAGGGGATGAAATTCAGTAATAATTAAAGAGAAAGCTTTCTATTTTTTGGAGGCTTTTTGTTCGGTTTTTTTTTTCACAAGAATAACATTTCTCTTATTCAATTCTCAAGGAACAAAAATCTTCTACAAAGGTAAAGAGATTCGAGCTAGAGGGGTGAAGAAGAGGAGGAGAATATGAGTTTAGGTGTAAAGAGTTTTAGTACTGATGATTTATAAAATAATATATTTATGATATATAATTATTATGAAAAATATATAAAAATATATTACAGTATAATAAAATATATTATGATATATAAAAATACACCATAATATATCTGTATATAAATTTTTTACAATTTTAACCAAAAAAATTTACAGTTAAAAGAGACGGCCATTCTTAAATTTTTTTTTATCATTCTCTTATTTATTTTTTAAAAATAGACTACTTTCCTAAATGAGTTTTCCCCAACTTCAGTTAGGATTGCGCAGCTTGTTCTTTTCGTCTTGCTAATCTTCACAAAATCTGGGCTCAGTTAGAGAGTCTGAGTAAGGGATTCCCCACAAATCTTGACAAAACTGATGCAAACCCCAACAAATAATAGTACACCAACACAGAGAAACCACCAACCCAACACGATCCACCCGCCCACAGGCCGCAAGCAGCACGAGAGACCAACACGATCCAACCACAAGCAAGACTGTAAGCACATGTAGATGTAGTATGTAACTGGTATGTTACTCAACGTTAAAATGTTGACGGAGTTTACATGGGTCTAATTTGTTAATTTCGAAAGTTGTAAGCCATAATAAGCTAAATTGAAAATCTATGGCCGTTTTTTGCCTATATGACAAAGTCAATGGATGTAAGTTGTATTTAAAGGTTTTATACAAGTTTGGTATAATGAAATATTTATAATCCTGAAATTTAATACTAACGATAACTTTGTCCCTATGATTAATATATGAGTGTTTCAAAATCAATCCAAAGTAAGCGAGAGGGGACGAAGAAAAAAAATGTGTCCCAAGCAGGACTGGACAAACCTATTGTATCCCAAGCAAAATGGGATGGGACACATGAAGAAAATGTAAAGGTCGACAATTCTCTTTTAAAAATGAGTTTAAATTAGCGAATTTTTTTAATTTTTTTTATCCTTAAATTTTTTTAAAATATAATACAAATTAGATATTTCATATATTCTCATTTAATTCCTCAAAGAAAGTTTATTTTTCTATATTAATTTTTTTATTAATAGTTAGTAAAATGGGATATCTATATATTATTATGGAAATGGATATATGAATATCTGTATATATGAAAGATATTTGATACAACATATATTTAACTTTTAAGTCAATAATAATTCGTTCGCAAAAGTTTCCAAATTAACATTTTGTGATATTTATATTATCAAAAACATGAAAATTCACATACATAGAGTTAGAGAAATGCATCAGTATATGTTTTAATAAGATAAGATATTCGTTAATATGATAATTATTTATTGAAAATATGACCAATTGATTTATCATTTTCAATATTTTTCAAAGAGGAGTGCTATATAATAGAATTTTAACATTATAAACAAACTAATATATTTATTATTATGGGTAAACTATAATTTTGTCCCCTACAGTTTGGGATAGTTTTAATTTTAGACCCTCCACTTTATAATTTGACAGAGTAGACCCTACAGTTAGCTTTTACATTAGACCTTCCGTAACATCTCCGCTTAAAAATATTAACGGTCTGTCACGATTGTCCTACGTGTCAATACGTGGCAAATTATTTTAACGCCACATCACTCATTTTTTACCTCAAGTAGCCACGCCACCATTACCCCTTATTTCGCCCTCCTTCTTCGTTGGTGCCCCTCTACGCGAAGAGGAAGAAGAACCCTAATCGCGAGGGTTCTTCTTCCCCCATTTTCTTCCCTTCTCCCCTCTTCGAGATTAGAGTTCTTCAAGGCAAACCAGAGCTTACACTACTTTACAGGCATGGGATCCGCCATTAATGATGACCCATTAGGAATTTTAAGCTCAGAGGAAATTAATCATAGTACAAATAATGGGCAAAAGAAGCATGGGAACAACCTATATTATTCACAAAAAACAGAGAAGGGGAAAAAATAGAAAAACAACTTCCTCCCATCATTTTAATTTATGGTGCATGATGCATCATACTAAAAAATAAACAAAAAAATGCTCATCTAGATCTTGGAAAATTGGAACACAAAGGAAAAAAAATTATACTTTCTTAGTTTCCATCTGAGTCACCCACTTATTGGGAACATCTGCATCATCAAATTTATTCCAACCCCAAGTCCTAAAAAGCATGCCAAACAAAATAACTAGCATTAAATTCACCAAACGAACTCTCCCCATTTGGAATTATCAAAGGGAGAATCAAATCCCACTAAACTAACACCTCTTCAATCAAATAGAGACACCATTGCAGCTATATAAAACACAACTTCCATTTAAATAAGAAGTATGGGAAATGAAGAAAAGGAATAAAAACCAGAAACCCTTTTGTAGAACAAGAAGACTAAGGTAGCCGAGTAGAAAAAATGCAGAAAAGAAATGAAGAGACCTTTCCCATTAGGATAAATAATAATAATAATAATGGAGGAGAAAGCATGTGCTTCCTCTTTCTGGTGAGAAAGAAGCCGCTTTTCACTTTTTGTGCTCCTGAGCATTTCTTCGTGAAGAGGGGAACCAACAAAGAAGAATGGGAAAATAAGGGGTCATTGATGATGTGGCTATTAGAGTAAAAAAAATGAGTGATGTGGCGTTAAATAATTTGCAACGTATTGACAAGTAGGACAATCGTGATGGACCATTAATATTTTTAAGCGGAGGTACTACAGAAGGTCTAACGTGAATGCAAAAGGAAACTGTAGGGTCTACTCTACTAATTTTTAAAGTGGAGGGTCTAAAATAAAAATTATCCCAAACTGTAGGGGTAAAATTGTAGTTTACTCTATTATTATTACTACTTTATTTTTCGTTCAGATTTTTTATAAAATTTTGAATAAAGTATTTATTTTAAAACCTTTATATATTTAAATTAATTTAACACGTGCGAAGAACGTACTTTTTTACTAGTATATATAAAAGTACTGACACAAACACAACATACCTTAAACTTTACATTTCCAAAATCTTCTATACTTAGAAATCCTGTTTAGTTTCAAGAACAAACTATGACAGAGAGTAAAATGATCGTGGAGCAGACCATAAAACTCCACCGTCGAGCTACAAAGTTCCATTATCATATTTTCTGCATGAGATAGGGATAATAAACAGTCAATTCAATCAATTTTCAAACACAAGTCCAACAAATGGAAAATGAATATAGCAAGCTCCATAATGATTCATAGCAAACTACATGTTGAAGCCGAAAATCTCTCAACAGTATGAGTGCATGTGCTTCCTTTTTAGCCTAGAAATCCTCTTGGTATGGAAATCTACAAAACATAAATAAAGACCCAAACAACGAGGAGAAGCGGGGGTGGTTTCCTCGCCTAAGGACCTCTTATGCCTAGGTTAGTATCCTAATAGAAATTTGGCAGAGTTTTCCTGAGGGGAGAACCATTTACTTTTTTCTGGGATAATTGTGGTATTTATACCTGCAGCCTTATAGGAGGGTTCGTGTCGAAGAAGCCTCGATAATGTGGCAGTTCGTTCCTAATGTGACGAGTTTGAGGTGACATTTAATGTCATTTGTCCCCCGAGCTGACAAAGTGATGGTTATTGAATGTTGGCGTGTCCTATTATGACAACTTGTAAGGCATTCGGGCCTAATAGGAGGGTGTCATGTGGAATATTACTTTCGACGAGTGATGATGATGCTGACACAGAGTCAGCCGAGCTCTTTTCGGGGGCTTCATTCTTGTTGCCTTTCATCTACTCAGGTCGGTGTAACTCGATCTACCTGGGAACCGACCAAGCAAGGTCAGCTTTCTCCTTCTAGGTGGACGTGCCTTAAAGCCTTCTTCGGGCGTGAACCTCTTGGCGCAACATGGCACATGGGGCCACATTATTGGTAGTCAAGGAACACCTATAACATTTGCCCCCAGTTGAAGATTTGGGGGTCCTATGCTCCCAGGTTTGAATACTTCTTTATTCATATTCCTTATCTGAGCTTAGCTTCATGTGGTGTGATATCAAGAGCTCCGTTTGTCTCGAGCAATCCACACTTGTGTTTGAATCTTGTTCAGTCATGAGACCCACAATGAATGGAATTTAATTGGCTAGCAGTCTTTTGTCGTGACATGTCCGTGCACATGCATGCTTTCTCGTTTTATCACGATTCAAGTCATTAATTCCTCGGGAGTAAGAATAATGATGGCATGTGGACACGTGAAAAGCATGGTGAGAGTCCTGAGGCCTGATTCATTGATGTGTCGCCTCACTTCTGCAAATGCATGAGTGGCGTTTAGTTTCCCAAAACTGTCTCATTGGTTCACAAATTAGAAGTTCCTCAGGCATGGGGTTGCCTCAATAGTCCTGATCGTGGTTTACTTTGATGCCTATAAATGGTTGGTTTCCCCCTTCATTTTCTTTACCCTCACTTTTCTGAGAAAGATGATATCTTTGCTAACCCTCATTCTTACCCTCAATTCGTCTTTCCTTCTTACAAGAATAGAAATTCCCCTCTTTCTGGGGCTCCCTTTTTTAGGCTTCCTTTTGGACCTTTTTTTATTTTCATTTTTGTGAACGTTGCCTTTTAAACGTCGCGCCTCAAAGTTGCTGGTTTTTAGTATGCGACAACTTTCTTATCGTCGATGATCCTAAGCCATTTATCTTCGTTGGTTACCAGCTTATAGTTGCAAGGCCCTTTTATTGTGAAGAGCCATCCTTAGGATATGTTCGCAATCCATTAGGTAGTCTTAACATTTGATCTGTAATGGAGCAACTTTACCGACCACAATCTATCTCATGTTTTCTGCTTCACCATCCCTATCTTTTGTCACCTCTGTCCTTTCGATCTTTCATCAACTTATGCATGCCTGCTTCAGACTCCCATATTTTCACTCGATGCTTCCTGCCAACATCAATAGGCATACTTAAGCTTGATTGGCATAGAAAGTCACACTCGGTGCTTCGAAGGAGTTCCTCCCAGGTACAATTTTGGCTAATCGGAGTGGGAGTAATAACTCTTCCACTCGCAGCCTTCAGGGTGATTTTGGGCCCGAGCACATTTGCTTCCTTCTCTTTCTCATTTAGTGGGAGAGATTGAAGCATTTTCGTCTTTCGCACGAAGGGACATATTACATGCGATGATGAAAATTGAGTTCCCTTTTGGCTCGACTTGATGAGGACATCAGACCAAGTCATCGTGATCCTAAGCTTTTGGCCAAAAACGACTGGAGCCCTCAAGACTTTGAAGAGTTCATGAAAGTTGTGGAAACCCTACAACGATCAGCCTAGATATGGGGATGGGGTCTCTTTTACTTTTAGGTCAGCTTGAGGAGAGGGTTCGTCCCACGCTTGAGGAGGGGGTTTCTATAACTTTTCATTTTCTTCTATTTGTAATCTTTCCCTCTCATCAATAAGAATGAGTTTTCTTCAATGGCTTTGACTCTTTTCTTACTTTTGGTTCTACTATTATTTATTTCCTAACTGTTATAACCTTTGTATTTACATAAGCTTGGTCGTCGGCCTCGAGTTTGAATGAACTTTAAGCAATGAACTTGATCATTTAAGTAATTGATCATTATTAATTCCTTCCTAGTGGGTTTCCCCATTCGAAGGAGGTTGGGTCATACACTCCTGCCATTACCTTGAACATTTGTTGGGTGTTTCCCCTTGCAGGAGGTCTATTCGGGTGAACTTTCCTCAAACTTGAGGGATCTTCAATCTCCCTTTCATTCACCCAGTTATTCATGCTCTAGGTAGAACCCTTTTCCTGTTCGGCGAGCTAGAATGCAAGCCAGACTTTACCTTTATCCTTTGGTAACTAGTCAGATGTTCCTGTTATGGCTAGAGCTTTTTTCCATCTGGCGAGCAAAAGTGCACGCCAGACTTACTCTTTTACCTTTAGCATCTAGCCAGACGTTCCTGCTCTAGCTAGAGCCTTTTTCGGTCTGGCGAGCTAGACTGCAAGCCGGACTTCTTTTTTTCCTTTGGCATCTAGCCAAGCATTCCTATTCTAGATAGAGCCTTTTCCCATCTGCGAGCTAGAGTACATGCCAGACTTCTTTTTTTTCCTTTGGCATCTAACCAAACGTTCCTCCTCTGACTAGAGCCTTTTCTTATCTGGTGAGCTAGAATGCACGCCAGACTTCTCTTTTTCATTTGACGTCTGGCCAGGCATCCCTACTCTGGCTAGAGCTTTTTCCCGTCTGGCGCGCTAGAGTGCACGCCAGACTTTTTTTTTCTTTTGGTGTCTAGTCAGGTCCTGCTATAGCCTTTTCCCGTTTGGTAAGCTAAAGTGCACATAAAACTTCTTTTATTCCTTTGGCGTCTAGCCAAGCGTTCCTGCTCTAGCTGGAGCCTTTTCTCGCCTGGTGAGCTAGAGCGTACGCCGGACTTGTTTCTTTCCTTTGGCATTTAGCCAGGAGTTCCTGCTCTGGCTAGAGCTTTTTCCCATTTGGCGAGCTAGAATGCACACTAGTCTTCTCTTTTTTTTTACATCTATTCAGGCGTTCCTGCTCTAACTAGAGCCTTTTCCCGTCTGGCGAGCTAGAGTGAAAGATAGAATTTACTTTTTATCCCATCTAGCAAGCTAAAATGCAAGCCAAACAACACTTTTTATCTCGTCGGGCGAGCTAAAATGCAAGCCAAATATCATTTTTATCTCGTCTGACAAGTTAAAATGCAAGCCATACATTACTTTTTGTCCTTTGTTGTACTTTATTGAAGAGTCAATTTTTTAATTTGGTTGTTAAAGGGAAGATTACCTCCTCTGCTCTTATTGGGGAGGGGGCGAGGCAGGATGCTGAAGTCTGCCAGGTCTCCTGTCTCTCGAGTTGCCGCCTTTCATGTTCTATTAGGACCTGAACAGCTGGGTTTCCCGAGTATTATCTTTGTTTTCTTGGTGGAACCTCATGATCTCTTCATTCTGCTCGGGAGTAAGCGTCGACTCGACCTGAACTATCCTTTATGGTTCCTCTGGTGAGAGAAAAATTAATCCACCGATTCTTCAGGTTCCTCTCTAGTCTGCTTTCCAGGCAGTTCGTCGATCATGGCATTTTCCTGGTTACCCATATTCTCGTAGGTCTATCTACTCCATGTTGATGTTTAGGAATAACATACTCACATGTTCCACCATTGGAAACTTGATCTCATTGGGAAAAACTTATGTAAGAAGTCATGTGATTATTCTCTTACCTCTCGATATGAGTATTTGATTAGACTTGACCTGCAAGCTAATGTGTCAAATTTGACTTCGTCTACTTCTTCCTGTTTTACCTGTGGTGGGACTCGAGAGCTGGAGACTACATTAGCTTAGATTCATGATATGTGGCACATATTTATTACTTTTTAGGAATGACCTGATACAAAGCTTTATATTTCAACTGGAAATGATATCAGACCTGTTTATCTGCCTACTACAACTTTTCATTTGCGTGACAGCTCTGCAAAACTATTGGTGGCAAAAAACACAGCAAGAAGTTGAACGAAAATCAAGCAATTGCCTCGCTAGGGGCGGCATGTCGATGTTGTCCTTCATCTTCCACAGCTGCCCACATATTATCTCCAAAAGATTCTTCAAAAGTCTTTGCCTTAATTTTTACTTCACCAATCCTGTAATCATCCTTTGTCTTGTGGTATTATTGGCGGCCAGAAGTACACTAAAGGGTAATATAACGTGGTGTCCTCCTTTAGAACCCTTCTCATTACACAATTCATTCTTTTGCATTCTTAGGCTGGTTCCAATAAAAGCCTCCACCACCCAATGGAAGCGTAACCACCCGAATCTTTGGTTTCCCAAATGGTCTTCCTCTTGGGCTCTCCAGCTTGTGATGACTCCACTAGTGAGCCTTTCTGCCTCGGGGGAGGATATTTATGTTGTAAGAGGCCGTTATGATCTGAATGGGGCTTAGCGTGTCCTTCCTCATTCTCCTGGGCACTTTAGAGAGCGTGGCCACTGTATCTTTCTTCGTTTATCGTGTGATCACCACAATGGTAGGGAGTTCTTATCTCGAAGAGGATGAGGATAGATCCTCATTGTCATGGACTCCGTTGGACTGGGAAGAGGATAACAAACTCATCATGTTCCCAACCATCCACATCACTGAATCTCCGAAATAAAATTCTCTAGCCTGATTAACAAATAAACCTTAACGAGTGAATCAAAAGATCCAGTAGACATGCATAGGAGCTCATGATTACTAAGGATTTAGACTGATCTATAAATGATTATCGAATTGATGTGCATTAAATGTTTATGATAAATGACATGTTAATAAAGATATTAATTAACATCGGTCATGTCATATATAATCTTATTATATTAAGTATATTTACTAAGATGTTTATCCACATCAATGATCCTGATCTAGATCACACACATTCATAATGCTTAGTGAACCATACTAGCAACCATTCATTAAAAATTTCATATTTTAATATGTTGCTGACAATTTAATTCATTATAGCATGATGTCAATTTTCAAAATAAAATGATTTCAGTGTCATTTCAAAATTATAGGAGAAGTCGTAATTTTTTTAAAAACTGAATATGAGAATCTTGAGTGTTGATTCTTGCTTTCAGTTAAAGCACTAATGTAAAGGGAATGATTTATAGCTATAAAATTAACTATGAACCATCCTTACATAATAATAATAATAATAATAATAATAATAATAATAATAATAATAATAATAATAATAATAATAATCATCATCATCGTAATCATAATGATGATGATGATGATGATGATGATGATGATGATGATGATGAGATGATAGATAGAGAAACTCAAGTAATTAAGTGTAGTTTATTGTGTTCTATGTCGTCTGTTTGATACAATAGCGATTAATTTGACTCAATCTTCAACCGTTAGTTAATAGTGAATCTCGTTCATCGATCAATCATGCAGTTGAGATCTTCCTTATCTTTATTTTCTCATTGACAGATATCATATTGTTCTTCCATTAGTTATGGTAAGTAAGTCCATGTCCCATGGTGTATCTTTAACTCCGTTATAAGAAGAATATTTTGAATTCTTCAATATAATAATTTCTAAATGACACATAGCAGTTTAAAATAATCATATTATGATATTTGTGAATAAAAAGAGTAAGGGAGACAGAGAGAAATGTGTTTGAAGTTTTGGAATAAAATTGTCATTAAAATAAAAAATAGATGAATAGTTTTTATTGAAAAAATGCTCATTTAGGGGAATTGTCCAAGTCTATTTTTAAAAAATAAGTAATAGAATGACAAAAAAGTTGTATTTGCAAGAATGACCAGTTTTTGTATAAACAAGAAAAAATTCATGTATATGTATACTACCATAGTATATTTTTATATACCATCAATATCCATAGTATACTTTTAGTATGTTTTTATATACCATATGTGGTATACTATGTTATATTTATACGCATACCATAGTATATTTTAATATACTATCAGTATATCGTAGTATATATTTAGTATATTTTTATATACCATCTATGATAATCGTACATCATACCAGTACCATACCCCTTACCACACCCAAATCCGTCTCCTCCTCCTTCTTCACCTCTCTCTCACTAGATTCCCTAACTTTTCACTTTAGAGCTTCAATCTCTCTAAAATTAAACAAGTAAATCAAGCCAAAAATCATATGAGGGCGAGAAAGCCAGAATATAAGGGCAAGAAACCAAAAATTGTTGCCCTAAAGCCTGATCTCTGAAACCCAACCTGGAACACTTAAAAAATGCTGACAACAAGAGCACAATGACGAGAAAATAAGGCGATAGCCAATAAACAACAAGCCATACGAAGAACCTAGTGAGAAATAAGAAATCATCAAGGACCGGAGAGAGAGAGAGAGAGAGAAAGAGGCTGCTTTGAAATTTCGGCTATATCTGCAAAACAAAAAAATATCATTTAACAAAAGTGAAAAATAAACTAGACTAAGTACCTAATTTTCCTCTTAAAATATTTCTAGTGGGCAACAATTTAATTTTCACTATTTTCATTAGTATCCACTAGTGAACAAAGAGAATATAAAATAATGCTAAAATCATTTAGAAACTAAAATATCAAACGAACTCAAATATCACTACAACAAACAAACGCTATGATAATGGCAAAAAATGATATCGTAGTGTTTTCATAGAGTTTTTCTAAACGTTATGTTTGCCAACGTTATTAAAAGTTCAACCCTACAATAGCATTTTTTTGCCGTTATCAAAACACTTTTTATAGGATTTTTAAACGTTATGGTAGACCTTTTAAAACATTTTTTCAATGCTGTTAAAGATCTACTATAGCATTTTTTTCAACGTTTGGCAGACCTGCCATAACACTTTTCCAATGCTACGATAGACTTACATAGCGTGTTTTCACTGCTATGGTAAACAAATGATAGCATTTATAAACCAATAGTAAAAACTTACCATAGCGGGTTTTAAACGCTGTCAAAGACTTTTCATTACATTTTTATGCTATATTATGTGCAACATCTTGTTATTTAAGTTTTTTTATATTACTTATTCTTTCCATCGTACAAACTTAAAAAATAATATTTTTGACAAAATATCAAAAAAAATAATAATATCATATAACTTTTATTTTATTACTCAAGATTGTTACAAACTATTATCCGCTAAAAATTATAGTTTCAAATGACAAATACACATATTGATTTTTACATAGAACAAGTAAAAGTAATATCCTAAGAGAATGATTAAAATGTAGTAACCGATGTCGAGGTAACATGTGGCTTCCTTGTTTCTGTTGACTTTATTTTAAAGTATAATTGTAACTGTAGCTTTTTAAACAATCCATAAAAATAAGTAATTCATTTATACAAACTGAATATAGAAAATAGTGTGAAAAATGTACTGCTCAATATAATATGACTAAAGAGAAATAATTGAGTAAAATAATTATTAATGATTAATAACACACAAAAATTAATGATTAATAAACCTAACGCACAATAATAAATTAACACTCAACACTTATCTATGAGCTTTTGCTCCCCACCCCAAAAATACAATCTGACTTTTGCTCTCTCAATTCAATCTTTTTGCTCTCAATGAGACATTTACAAATAAAGGACAAAACCAAAAAGAATAACTACAAAACATCTAAGAAGCACATTCCTTAAGACTGGTTAAAATAATTCTAAGCCAGCTCATTTACTACTAAAAGAATGATTAAGCTAGCTGATATATATTTAACAAGTCATCAAGACAATAAGCTGAGCTGATCTATATATCAAGAATTAAAAACAAGAGGTCCACTATATATCAAATATGTACTTAAAAAAGTCAAGAAATCAAGCTGGGTAAATTCATCAAAAACTTGAAAAAGGCCATTTCACTATTTACAATTAAAAATGGTAAATACGTTAGAAAACAACAAAATAATTATCTCATGTATAAGTCATTTCTCAATATACAATTAAAAGAAAGCCAAGGATAAGATATTAATAAATTCCAATGTTTAAACACGCATAATTTTCTTAAGCAAATTATCTCAAATTTACAATAATTTAAATAGCATCTTACCGGTCTTACAAGAATAAATGACACTATATCATCAAACTTATAATAAAATGACAGACCATGGTTTTTACTATGTATTAATTGGTAACACTCTATATTTCATTCTATAGCTCAGTCAAAGCATGTTGAATAAGTTACCACCAAATGGAGTAAAATTATGAGTTCTAGTTGGTACTCCAGAAAGAAAAATAATAATGAGATGTGACAACACCCCCATAAGAACTTTGGACAAAAGTACTTACAAATCAATATTTATTGTATGCCTAGTGAAATGCTTTAGCAACCCACCACAAATTTTAGTAGATCCCACACTGATTCGTTGTGATTAAGCACATTGTACATGCTAACAAAACCCCACTACTGACTTCTAATGTGAATTTAGAATTCTGTAGTAGGTCAATCCTGGAGAAATGAAATGAAAAGGAATAATCAAGTTGAATTTCTATGTGCAACGTTAGTAACATTAGTTCTGTTACTAAAATTTAGAAGCGATGGTATAATCCTTCAATTTGGAGATAACAAATGATCTTCCAATCTGTACAAATTTCAGAATATGATGGTATAATTTATAATAAATAATATGAAACCTTTTCACAATCATGGATAAGTTAAAGGATTTAAAGAAAAATAGAACATACGCACTGACAAAAACAAAAAAAAATGGTCTCAAAGTATTTATTATAGATCCAAAAACTACAATGAAGCCCTAATTAACTCAGAAAAAACTCACAAAAATCATAAAAATTAGACAAGACATGAATATGAGATTGAAACACACTTGAGAGAGAGAGCTTGTCGGGAGACAAAGAGCTACGAGATGAGAGAGAGATGCGAGAGAAAGTTGTGAGAAAGAACTTGCGATGGATCTGAAAGAGAGAGCTGCAAGAAAGTCAAGGGAGAGCTTCTTAAGAGAGAGTCAAGGGAGAGCTTCTCGAGCTTCTTAAGAGAGAGTTAAGAGAGAGAGCTTTGTAGAGAGCTTACTGGTAGAGGTTCACAATAGCTTGGATATAAAATGAGACATTGAAAAGAGAGTTGTTGAAGAGAGATTTGTTGAAGAATCAATACTTGAATTTCAATTAGCTGCATAGGTTAAGCATTTGTCATAAAGAATTTTGATTAGCTGCAAGATTGTAACACCCCGAAACTAAAATGTACCTTATTGATTAAAATCTAGGAAGTGTTATACTCTTTAACATTAATTAAACATTAAATATGAAAAATGTAGAATAATTTAAAACATAACTTAATCAAATTCTTTATTTAAATTTATCAACATTAAATTCAAAGTACTTAGATAATAAAAATTAGCAGCCAAAATATAGTCAATTAGCAACCAATATTTTTAAGCTAAAATGTCAAAATAAAGAATAAATAATCATAAAATATTTGTTTGAAATATTTATTCAAAATATTGTACTGAGTCTGGTATGACCACAAGGTGTCCTCTCGCAATTACTCCACAACTGAAAAGTTTAAGGAAAATGAAATGAGCTAAAAATTAGTAAGTAAAACCTTATACATACTCAGCAAAAGCATGCGCATCCAATCCATTTTAATCTTTTGTTTTTGACATATACTATTATAAATCATTATAATACGTTAACTTCGTTGCATTAGTATTACATCTTTCATTAAAGTCCTTCCATGCAAACTTTAGACATTGTTTGTGTTATTCATTGCATTCTTTTCTTTCATGGAAATGACTTGCTAAACCATTTGGTTGAGGATGAACATACATGAATAGATTGTTCAACCCCTTTGTAGTTCTGGTGAACAACAAATCAATGTTGTTCATGGAAATGACTTGCTAAATAAAAGACTAGTACCTAAAAAAGAACTCAATGGTTTAATACCAAATTTGATTGCAAACATCAAGAATCTTTCATTACGTATACAATTTACAATAACCATGTGATTGCTATTAGAAAATGGAAAGGAAGGCAATTAAAAAGAGGTGGGCAATTATATCCAACAAGGAAACAAAATACCAAATGAAATGATAGCAAAACATATTCATAACAATTTGTAATCATAGTTGCTACTATGCGGACCTTAGGAGAAGAATATAACCCTACAAAATATAAGGTTATTGGCATGTTGCTTAGTGGCATCAACACGGTTTAGATTAGATTAACTGTCAACTGCTATATGACTTTGGTTTTCAAGTTATCCAAACATAAGAGTATCATAGAACATTTTTTACTATATGAAACAGACCATAGTTACTTCCCTAATTAGGATTTTGAAAATCTTAATTACAACAAGAACTAGAATGTTTACACTATCACATGCCTTGAGTGAAACCAAACAAAATGATGAACTCTAAGGGAGTAAAGTAGTCAAGAGATCGAAATTCATTCTTCCTGCTAATAATTTTGTGGGCATCATTTTATCAAAAGATAAATTCCAGCAAAAGAATGTCAGAAGGATTTTTAAGTACCAATTTGATAACATTTGAATCAAATTGATTGATATCCATTATAAAATGAATGATAGAAAAATTCTCTAATAACAGATAATAATTAATTTACTATATGTTTCTTGAGAAAACTACACGGAGAAGAGGGATCAATATCAACAACCCAACAAAACAAAACCATTCCCATGCCTTAGCAAAATTTCACATGGGTTACTCTCAACTCTCAACTTCTCAGAAAAAACACAAAAATAAGACAAATATCACAAAATAGACATGAATTAGAGATTGAAACCCACCTCGCAAGGAAAAACCATTGTTCTGAGATTCAAAATCGAAGTAGGAAGTTCTAGAAAACAGAGACACAACACATAGCTGAAAGACAAAGAGATGTGTGTGTGTGTGTGTGTGTGTGTGAGAGAGAGAGAGAGAGAGAGAGAGAGAGAGAACTGTGCACTACAACAAGATTCAAATCCATAACCATTTTGCTTCACTTTCATCCCCTGACTATCATAGGGTATAATTATCCCTAATGTACATTTGCAACATTGCCCTAAGAAATGTTCATGGATTTCTATAATTCACTTTCCATTTCAAAATCACTTTTTGCATCTTATAATGAAATCAAAGAATTTTTAAAAGATGAGAAGAGTACATACCGATCCATATAAAACCCATGATACAAAGTTCCAAAGAAAATGCAAAGTTAAAGGGAATATGAAACTAAAATCAGAGCAGCCAAGCAAATATCTGCAAAAAGGCAGAATACATTTGTATTCTTTAGAAGAATGCAGAATTACCTCTTCTAAATGATGCTTTGGAAGAATGCAGAAGTACCTCTTCTAAATAACTTGTACCTTACAACACTAGAAGATAAATGGTTTTCCCCGACCGTTTTATAGCGACGGTTGTGATGGTCGTCGCGGCGCGTGCACGGCGGAAGCGTGGATGCGCGACCTTTTAAAAATTAAACTTTTAATAAAAATAAAATCTTTTAATAAAACAAAACTTGCGCAACATCACGATAACTAAATAAAATTTTTTATTGAAAACTCTCTTTCAATCACTCAGGATCCATTATAGATTTATAAGTTAAATCTACAACATATAAGGTTAGGAATCATATACCTCTTGTAGTCTATATCAAGTGTCCTTACAAAATCTGATCGATCCTCCGTTCCCACAAAATCGTTCTAACGATCATTGGACTCCGAGATCCACACCAAGATCTTCCAAATCAATCATCAACGCACTATAACGTGTGTGGGCACGTAGAATATTATAAGACACTTTTTATGTCTCGAGATGTTCTCATAACATCATATCTAGAGATTTACTAAGAAGGACTTTAGTGAGATGATTCTCTAAAAAAACGTGATGATTATTCTTTTAAAAATTTTATTAATGTTTAATCACAGAAAAAAATCTCTCTGACACCAATCGTGTTCTCAATTCAACTCTTGCTTGACGAACAGATGATCTAATCAATTGATTCTCTCTTCTTCTTTCAACAACCAAGTCCGCTAGAATAATATCTGTATATATTCTATATAATGGCCTATTAGATTTTTAGGGATAAACTAAAATAATATTTAATTTAAAATTACCAATTACAGTGGGACCCTCTGTAATTGTGCACAACTGTAGTGCCACATGTCACTGCAGTGTTGTACACTCACTACTGTCGTGCCACATGACACCACAGTAGTCCATGTCAATTTCTAATACCCTATCAGTGATTAGCACGTGGCAATTACTGTGAATTAAATATTTATTTTAATCAGATAATTATCAAGATTTCAGTTAATTCAAAATTAATATATCTGATTTAGAGGGGTAAGCGGTTCGGTTCGGTATGGTTTATGGTGTTTTATCGAACCGAACCGTAAGTGTGATTTTTCAAAAATAGAAACTGAACCGAACCATATAGTGTGTAACAACCGAACCGTAAAAAACCAATAAAAATGACATCAACCGACCGGACCGATAAAAGGTATAGAATCAACAAAAATGCATCCCAGAATACACAAACCATATCGATCTAGAAGCATAAAGTACAAGGATTTTACCAAACTCGAAGATTTAGCCAATGAAAGCAATAGAAACATGTTTTCTACAAGGAAATGTTGAAGGAATTACAAATTACAGAAAGAATATACTCGATAGAAAACTTACATCACGGAAAAAACTATATGAAACTTAGAACAAATGAACTAACAGAACTGGGAAAACAAGAAAAAAAATTCAATAAACACACTCAAAATCTCCTTATTATGGAATCTTGAACTAAAACCTCAACAATCACATTCGATGCTACGAAAAATATGAACGAACAGAACTCGTCGTTTGGAATGAGGATCTGAGCTAGGCCATATTAGCTCAACCCAGTAGATAAAATGCTCAAACTTTGCCCTTTGCTCGTCGATTTTAGGGAAAGATGGAGGGTGCGCAGCTTCAAAACTATGAAAGAAAGATCCCAATGTCTAGATTGAAGATATGACCTAGAAATATATGTAGCTCAACATCATGTATATAATGGTCGAACTCAATCCATTGCTCGCGACTCTACGGAAAGAAGAAAGGTGTGTGTGTGGGGCTAGGGAAGATGAAATGTTCAGGCACAGCGCTAGGGTAGACGAAAGATAGAGAGGGACAGGTAGAGGGAGAGAGAGAGAGAGAAAGTGTGTGTGTGTGTGTGTGTGTGTGTGTGTGTGTGTGTGTGTGTGTGTGTGTGTGTGACGGCCATGGAATAGGGTTAGTGAAATGCGAAGGCTTATATAGGTGGAGTTTCGAAAACTTAAACCCAAAAATGCACACTTTATATATGTATGCGGTTCGGTTTGATTCGGTGTAGTTTTTCAACTAAAACCGCAGATCGAACCGAACCGTTAGTTTTCAACCAAATTTAAACCGCAGAGAACCGCATAATATACAAAAATCGACCGAACAGCCCTGGTTCGGCTCGGTTTGGTCGGTTTGATCGGTTTTTGCTGTTCCACTTACACTCTTAATCTGATTATTCCTATCAACTAACTTATTTGTTATTTCACAAATAACAGATTTAGTATATCTAAATTATTATCAAATAATAGTTTAATTATCTAATTTCATAAATTAGATATTCCCTCTCACTTATCGATAAATAAAAAAAATTCGATAATTATTCACACACACACACACACACATATATAATATTTCCAAAAATTATATTTTAAATATATAAATAATTTAATTAATTAATTCTTAATTAATTAATCACACATAATTATCTCATAAATATGTACTTGCTCCAGAATAAAATTTTTTTTTGCAAGTTAGTCATTTTCTCATGTCCTGAAATATTCACACCCTAGACAATGTAATATAGAGGTGACTTGGGAACTATGAGCCTATAATCCTAAACTCCAATAAATCATATTATTAATTAAACTCTCTAATTAAGTAATCTTATTTATTAATTCTATTATTATTCCACTATAAATATGAAATTGCACTCTTAGATATTATAGAATGTATTTATAGAGTACTCTCATGTAGTCCACTGACATAATCATTTCATGTAGTTCGGTCCTCTAATTATTGGTTCGTAAATTAGAACTGGTCAAAATTATCGTTTTATCCTTCTAATTACCTCTTGATCCTTTAGTACCGTAATCCGCTAGTGAATGACTAATTTATAATCTTATTATAAATTTGAGCTCAATAACCATTCAGTTCCAGAATTAACACTTAAGGGAATCAATATATGATCCGTTAGGAAAGCTTAAATTCTAAATCTTGTAAGATTATGTTCATAGCCATCCACATCACTGAATCTCCGAAATAAAAGTCACTAGCCTGATTAACAAACAGACCCTCACGAGTGAATCAAAAGATCGAGTAGGTATGCATAAGAGTTCACGACTACTCAGAATTTAGACTGATCTACATATGATCATCGACTTGATGTGTGTTAAATCTTTATGATAAACGGTACATTAATAAAGATATTAATTCACATCGATCTTGTAATATATAATCTTAATATATAAAGTACATTTACTAAGATGTCTATCCACATCAATTATCTGAATCTAGATCACATGCATTCATAATGCTTAGTGAATCGTACTAGCAACCATTCATTAAAGATTCTATACTTTAATATTTTACTGATAATTTATTAATTATCTATGATCTTAATCATATCGTACTAATACAAGATCATAATCTCATTAATGAATATAGAATTTTGAGATATTTATATAAATTATTCAACAATAATTTAAAAGAAAAATTATAAGAAAAATCTTATCCTCTTTAAATTTCATATCAAAATGTCAATACACATATTTTGAAGGCATAACCCCCAACAGGTTATGCCAACCACTGAAAGAAAACTAATCAAACTTTTAGCGGTGATTTTTAAAACTGCTGCTATAGATCAACATATCCGCGTGATTTTTACAAAACTATCACCAAATGTTTGTAAAAAAATAAAAAAAAATATATATAAAATGATTTTGGGTGGTGGTTTATAGAAACCACCGCCAAATGACTAAAAAAATAATATATAGTTAAAAATAAGCATTTTCGGCGGTTTTTAAGCCATTTACCGACGGTTTAAAACCGCAGCTAAAAATCTTTTAAATCTCTAATTTTTAGCTCAAACCTGGGCGGAACTCATTTTCTCTCTCTGTGCAACACACGATTTCGAACTCAGGTGCTCCTCCACCGTGATTTCTCCATCGGTACATACTCGATTCTCTCTCTAACCCTCATGTTTTCTCTTTGTCTCTCTCTCAGATCTCTATCTTCTTTGCATGTCTCTCTGTCTCTCGAAGCTTCTCCGTCTCCACCGCGAGCTCCCCTATCTCTTGAAGGTAATTTTCTGCTGATTTTTTAGCCCTTGTCGATCAATTTTGATTTTCCAACCCTTATTGATCAATTCTGATTTTCTAGCTCTTGTTGATCGATTATGATTTTTCAGCCCTTGTTGATCGATTCTGATTTTTCAGCCTTTGTTGATCGATTCTGATATGCTTTAGTTCAATTATTGGTTGTACATTTATGGGTTTATGGATGTAAATGTTGATAGTTCATATTTATTCTCCTTGAAGTTAAACTTTATAATTCGATGATTTTTTATTCAGTTTATGAATGACAAATAAATTGATAAGAAACTAGTAAAATATGACATATCTTAAACTCAAACATATTATGATAGTCCTAGCTCTTAAATTCACCATTATGTTAATCTTAACTCTTAAATACAATCCCATTTCCAGTAATGATAAAGTAATACTATTGTTAAGAACAACTTAATTTCATTGTGACTCTGATTTCATTGTGAATCTGATTTAATTGTGACTTGGATTTTCATTATATTGAACTATCTATTATAATGTGTTCAGATTGATTTTAATATGGATAAAAGTTGGATTGAAAAATCTTGAGTTAGTCAAGAGTACTTTAATAGAGACAGTCTAATGTGGTCGAACTGTTCATAGAAATGCATAAACGCAAATGTGGGAATTGGGTAGATCAAGATCTGCTTCTAGAGCTTGAAGAATTATTTTTAAGCCTATACTTGTCAATATTTTTAATTTTTCAACTATATTTGTCACATATGCGATCAAATTGTTTATTTATGTTGTAGGAGAAAATGCAAGAACTTCTGGAAACCCAAACACAGGATGAGAATAATATCACCCCTAGAGATACATTTTTTGAAGTTATGGGTCCAGAGTATCCTGGACGAGTCTGTGGAATGGGACTAGGTCCAACTCCCACCAATGTATTTGGATCGTAGAGCAGCCGACATTAATCTGAAGAGGCGTTCATTCCACGTGCAGAACATGAGAGAGTTAAGTCACAGGTCCATGAACTTCAAGATGGTCAAATTCAACTTCAGTCTCAAGTGGTTACCTTATAAAAATGATGCAAGCACAAAATTCTTCTTTCTCATTCTCTGGCGGTGATCATGTATGATTTCTAAGGAATATATACTTTATGTAAGTATAAGTTTATTCCAACAATAATACTAATTTTATTCATTTTTTATATGTTTATAGGATTTTAGAGATCCTCCTTCAACTTCATGATCGCATAAAGTTCAGTGACGATGAAAAATACTATATTTGCTTCGAACTTATATTGTTTTGGCTTTAGAATTTGTGAATGTTTCAATTGACGGATTTTGAATCTTTAAAATTTGTGAATGTTTGAATCTGTGAACGTTTAAAATGCAAGAATTTGTGAATATTTGAATTGATGGACTCAGAATTGTTGGAACTTTTGAATTGATAGATTCTAAAATCTGTGATATAGAATATTTTCTGAAAAATGTATTTTTGAAAATTATGAAATGTTTAAAAAATAGAAAAAATTCTGGTCAAAATTTCAATTTATAGCTGCAGTTTTGGAGCCTATAGAGGCGGTTTAAAACTGCGGGGAAAGATTTGTTTTTTCCAGTTTCTGGGTATTTGGCAGCGGTTTGAACAGCTGCTAAATTAACTTTGCTTGCAATTAGAAGCCGCCGGCAAAGAGAAAAAAATGCCGGTAAAATTTTTTCTTTGTCGGTAGTTGTTAAAACTGTCGTAAAAATTATTTGCGGCAGTGAATTTCTCGGCAGTTGTAGATCCTACAAGCTACAGAATGAGGCAACTTACACAATATTGTTAAAATCTGCAACAATTTACACAACACGAACTTGAATATAAGTTTAGTAGGAAAAATACTCTGCAAGTATTTGGTTTTGATTTTTACCAGAAAGAAAATCTAAGGAAACGAGCCGGTATGGTATGTGTCAAGCTTATGATTAGCAAAACGAGGAATGCAGTATGTTATGCAGAAGCAGGGGAAGGCAGACAAGAAATTGGGAGTTTTAATTTCAAAAATTACTGCATGCCCAAAAATTAAGAACACAGACCCTATTCAACTCAGATAAAACTCAAAAATCATAAAAATCAGGCAAAAAATCAGTAAAATTAGACAAGATTTAACTCAGATGAAACCCTTACCTCTATTCTGAGCTGCAGAAATGATGTATGAGAGATCTGGGAGACAGAGCTGAGAGAGTGAGAGTTGCGAGGGAGAGCTTACTACCATGAGAGAAACCTGTGACAAAGCTGAGAGATCTGTGAGAGAGCTTCACGAGAGAGAGCTGAGAGATAGAGAGAGCTGAGAAAGAGAGCTCGTTGGTGAGATTCTGGTGAGCTTTGAGATTGAGAGAGAGCTACTGTGAAAGAGCTCGTTGGGGAGCTTCAAGATCGAGAGAAAGAGAGAGCTACTGTACTGAAAGAGAGACGCGAGTTTGGGGGAATTTTTCATTGGGTTAGAGAGATGCGAGTTGGGGCTTGAGAATTTTTTACTCCACGCTTTTTAGATTTTTATTGCGTTTTGGACAAAAACGTGGTGATGTTATGCTATAACAACACATAATTGTTATAGTGTATGGAACTAAGTAGAGCCTAAAATATTCGTAGGACTCATACAAATATCTCTCTTATATGATTTAGTATAATACTAATGGAGAGTGAAGTTCTATCTATATAAAAAAATTAGGAGTGTGAAGCTTATAAATAACCGACGTGGGACAAATACAAAATTCACACCAATATAAACTTTAAGCCACCGCCTTAATACGTATATTCAAGCCATGAGAGAAAGAGAAAGCTACTGTACTGAAAGAGAGACGCAGGTTTGGGAGAATTTTTCATTTGGTTAGAGAGACGCAGGTTGGGGATTGAGAGAAAGAAAGAGTTATTGTACTGAAAGAGAGACGCGGGGTAATTTTTCATTTGGTTAGAGAGATGCGGGTTGGGGCTTGAGAACTTTTCACTCCACACTTTTTAGATTTTTATTGCGTTTTGGTAAAAAATGTGGTGGTGTTGTGCTATAATAACACATAATTGTTGTAGTGTATGGAACTAAGTAGAGCCTAAAATATTCGTAGAACTCATACAAATATCTATCTATATTATATGATTTAGTATAATACAAAATGGAGAGTGTCGTTCTATCTATATAAAAAAACTAAGAGTGTGAAGCTTATAAATAACCGACGTGGGACAAATACAAAATTCACACCAATATAAGCTTTAAGCCACCACCTTAATAAGTATATTCAAGTGACTTCAAACATTGCACTCCTAAAATCACTCAAATCTAAATTAAATTAAACTAAATGGTCTAATAAATATTTCACCCGACTTTCCACCATAATCACAAAATTAAGTAACTAGTTGATGGCAATCTATAGAATAATTTATGCTAATTTAGAATGAATAGCTTTCAGTACGCTTGTTATAATTTTGACTGTTATATAACCAATTTGGTCCTAAAGAAAGGAATAACCAGTTACGTACACCAAGGGAATCAGGGATGCAGACATAACCGAGCAAACTCATTTTATTTTGTTGTATTTTTTTTTTTTTGCAATAATCGCAGTTTCTTATTTATCTTGCTTGTTCCAAATCTAATAAAATTTTAACTTATTTTTCAATATTAAATTATGAAATGAGTATATTTTAAATAAAAAAACAGATAATTAAAAGCGTTGAATAATTAGTTTTGAACAATATATTATTTTATATCTAACTAGAGGAATGTATAACCTATTCTAATTTTTAATCGCAGTTTCAAAAACATACTTTTATACAAAAAAAAATGGATTCCTAAAAATCTTTGACCCTGATTAACACAATTGATACCCATGTGGGTGAGAGTCCTTCACAGTCATGGCAAAATAACGCAATTATTAGGGGTGTGCTCTACCACTCAACTAATAGTCCTTCGTGTGGATCCCACTATACCAAAAGCGGGAGAAACCCCATCGCTCTCTTTCATTTTTTCGCATTTATCTCATCACACAGGAGGGACATGGAAACATATCAACTTATTGCGACCTAGGATAATAAGCTCATGAGCTTAGTCTTATTTCACCATCGAGCTTAGTCTTACAAGTTTAAGCTTAGTCTTACTTCACCATCGAACTTAGTCTTACAAGTTTAACTCATACGTTGCTCTCTATGTTCGGTACATGTACAACCGTTGGTAAGTAGAGTAAACTAATCTGGAGGTAATTGAATTACCTCTGATGATTCTTTTTTTTTTTGCCTTGGTTATTCAGAATTGTTTTCATTTTCAGAGGCAACTCAATTACCTTCTTAGAAGGTGAATTAAGATTACCTGTAAAATATAATTATTGTATAATTTAAAATTATTTTAAACAAATGTGATAATTAAATTACTAGAAAATAACAAATACATTGTAATCCTAATTAATTTCTATCCAACGACTCCTAAATATAGTCAAAATTAATCTATATGTATTATTCATTGACGCATCTAATCAAACAACAGTTACGACTTTACAATGCATATTAGGCAGCTTCTCAAGCAAATCGACAGTAAGCATTGAAGCCTTAGGCTTATTGGGTGACCGAGGAGACGCGTATGGCGTTGACAAGAGTGGCATCGACATAGTCCTCTCGCACGCACCAAGCCACTTAGCTCGCATGTATTTGTGCTTTCTCCATGGCCCCAAATGCATTTTCTTTTCCTTCATGCACCTCTTTGCTGCGCAGCATAATACCTTGATTAATGTATTTAATTTTTGAGCTTTTCCGACGAATGTTTCCGGTAGCTCTTGAACTAGCCGGTCGTAGTCTTCGCTAGCTCTTGCTATTTCAAACTCTGCTCGGAAGTTAATCTCAATTATCACCCTCACTGGTTCCTTCTTCTTTGTGTTTGAATTGTCCACCACATCCAAAAATGTATGCTCCCCTGCAGAAATGCATGCAACTTTCACATGTTAGATAATTTATACTTTGACCAAAATTACATGATTAACCGTGTTTTGAAACTTGAAAAAATTTATCCATGGCTTATCAAATTATCTATTGAGCCATAAAAAATATTCAATAAAAGATAGAAACAAGCATGTTGTTTTTTTATGTCAAGCAATACGTGAAGTAACTCCCAATGTAGCACTGTGTGGGTTTCTTAAGTCAGTGCTACTTCTGAAGCTAAAAGGAAAAAAACAGAATATATTTCATTTTGGTCCCTCGACTTAGAAATAGTTCAATGATTATAGGACATATAAGTAGGCTTCAGTCTTGTTCTTACATGATCTGATCAATTCAATTCACCTTCTGTTTTACTTCTATTAAATCACCCACTTTTTTTTAATATTTAATAAATCCCTTAATATGGGGTGTAGCCACGCATAATAGAGATTATTAATTCACATAAATCAGAAAATTGTTAATATCGTGTTGCTATATATCATTTTTATTTTTAATGACAACCAAACTAGGTCTAGATAACATAATTATTTAGTTAGTTGGATGTAATTAATGACTAAGATATCTTTTGTTTTACCTGAAGGGATATTAGAGGAGCTTTTCCACTTGGACTTGCAGATTGCACTGTCATAACCGGAGTTCTGAAGGTGGCCGGAAACCTCCCTCATAAGGCAACTCCGGCAACCAGTCACCGGTGGACGCCCTCTCTCACACGTACAAATAGTCCCCGTTGCTTGAATTTCTTTAAGTGCTTCTTTTGTAGCATTTCTAATCCTTGTTTCCACAGAGCTACTCCTACTTAAAGTGTCCTGCAAGTTTAATGTTATCTTCAATTAATTAAGGACTTAATTAGCTCATTAATCAACAATAACGAATTCTGCCATATTTCAAAACCATCAATATTCTACTCTTCGTAAATAAAAACCTTTTACGAAATTTCATAAGGTTGCGTCAACTGAGTTGACTCAGATATTCAAAAGGGTTGTCAAATATTGAAAATATTTCGTATTTCTATCATTGCATTCATTAGGGTACATTTACTAAATTTTTGAATTGAGAATTTGGATTGAGCATTTAGATTAAAGATTTGGATTGAAAATTTAGATTTAGGATTTGTTTTATTTTGTTTACTATAAATTTGAATCATATTAGATCATGGATAATGTTAGATTAGATAAGTTTACTATATGCCCTTAAATTAATAAATTATTAATTTGAGTGATTACTTTAAAGGGGTAATTTTGACTTTACACATCAAATTCGACAAATATTTGGATTTGAATTTTGAATCCCTCATTTTTAGTTGGATTAGAAATCCATAAAAACTTAGATTCCAAATCCAATAATGTGCCGTCTCTCACACAAATTTTTGAAATTTTTATAGTAAATACTGAATTTAGATTACAAATTCAAATCCGTAGGATTTATAATTCAAATCCAGCAACCAAATATGACTAGTGTTCTTGGCTAATGTGTCGGACATCACCTATTACTTTGAAAAATAATTCTTTTCAAGATAAATTTATTTTATTTTTTACAAAAAAATGACAAATTTCTTTTATAAGAATCAATAGATGTATTAGAATATCCCACAGAAGTTACCATCTTTTGACACTCTTAACATCTAATTTATTTTAACATACTATTAAAATAAAATAAAAGAGTGAAAACTATTAACAAAAAGTAAATAAATCAAGAACTAATGTCTTAAAAAAATAAAAACATGGAAAAGTCAATCACCATGTTTTTTAAGATTTAAATAATAGTATATATATATATATAAAAAAAAACTTACATGTAAAAGCTGGTGTTGAGTCTCCCAAAATCTCTTGCTATCTTCAACACTACGGCCATTACTACTCTCTTCTTCTTCTTCTTCTTCCAACATTCCCTCATCTAATGCACCTTTTCCGCCACTCTCGCAGCTACTAATACTATCGTCCCATAACACCATTTCCAGAAACTCGAATCTGCAAAGATCAGACTCCGAATTCCGGCCAGCGGTCCGAAAATTAGCCATTAAGATTGTGAATCTTCGGAGATGGCAAGGTAGGGACTTTGAGTTTTATGTAAATATTTATAGCAATGTTTTGGATCAAGTTGTGGGTCATGTAGGCGGAATATGGATTAACAAGGCGCGGCGCACATGCAGGTCAGCTTGTTGCATAGGTGGCATGGGGATATTGGACAATGTGGATCAACATCGTCTTGTAGTTTTCCTGGAGCTTGGACTGGACAGCCAGGATCCACGTCAGTTAATCTCGAACGATTCTGGTCAGTTATCTATACGGATATACTCCAACATTCACCAATTATGTATTAATATTTTGGGATAATATATCACATCAACCTCTCTCTAGCTCATTCTAGTTTATCACTATGAATAGAGTCATATAATCTTTTTTACTCAAAACAAAAATATTCCAACACCTGATATATATAAGTTACATAATGTAAGTAAATAAAATTAAAAATATGCCAAACAATAATGAACCGTATCAAAATATTATCATTATATGAAACAACATGATTTCATCAGTCACAATATTAAAGATTTACTCATCCTCCAATCAATATGCATGTTGTTATACTCAAAATTAGTGAGGCTTCCACATGCTCATCTGAGGTAAACTCTTACTGTATCACCCAAGTGACCTAATCCTAAATATGACCAAAAGTGACATCATATGGGATGAACCTCGTGAAGCACCAAGTGAAGAGCATTGCCTTGTCCAGGTTGAAACCACCAAGGACAAGCCCTAGGAGCACCAAAGAACAAACATTATCCACATGGACCAGAAGATGAGGCAAACCCGAGGATGAAGTCCCCGCGAACCCGAGGATGAGGTCCCCGCGGACCCGAGGATGAGATCCCCACAGATCCAAGGACAAGCCTCATCCTCAAAAGCATGAAAGCAAGGACAAGCTCAGTATCATCGTAGAAAGTCCAAGTATAGGAGACTGCCCTCAATAAAACTAAAGATCGAGATTGAGGGATAGCGAACTCCATATTTTGTCTAAGTCCAAAAGGTGGAAAAAGACATTCTAAAGGAAAATTCTTACGCACGAAAATTCCCGCTCCCTCAAACTAAACGTCTAGACTGAAGTGTGAACCAAGATGAGAGGACAAAATGTCATCAGTGACATGAAATGCACCTCCGTCAATCAAAAGCCAAGGCAATGGTGGACATACACAACTCAATCAATAGGTCGTTTCAGGGTGTCATCGGGAGCATTAAATATGAGCGGTCCAATGAGGACAAAGATGGGACATCGCCAAGGATGAGGACATGCTTGAGGTAGTCCTGCCCTTGCTGTCCCAGCTACCCCAACTGTTCGAACTAATACTATAAAAGGGAGGTAATGACATTCATTGAGGTATGCAACAAATCCCTTCGGAGGGATAAAAAGGAGACCATCCCCTAAATTGGTCTCCTACTTTTACCTTCTCTTATTGCAAGTTTCGAGAGTGAACTGAAAACATTATTGAGTAGTCTCCTTCAAGATTTAATTGTCAGCACATGTTATTGTTCTTTATTACATTATTAGTCATAAAAAATGAAGTTTTATTAAGTTAGAAAGCACTCACATTGACAAGATAAGTTAACATACTGGTGAAGGATACTCTGCAATATATACACCACCCTATTAGGTCGTGGAAAGTCGTAACATTCCCCAATACTCATAGAATTTATGTTTGACAAAAAAAATTCTTGTAAAACGATATCTCGATTTACACCCAACTATTCAACCGTTAAAATTAGCGATCATGTAATATAAAATTATAGTGATTTTAAATGTGATTCGAACCAGTGATTTTAGAATATAAATTTAATATTTAACCCGTTGAACTTTAGGTCTAACAAAAGTTGGAGAGCCATAATTGTGGCACTGTATCAAAAAATAAAAGCAGAGGTTTGATATGGATTTAACAAAAAATAAAAGGAGATTTTAGCAAAAACAAAATTATTAAGGTTGTTACAAACATTAAAAACAAAAACCTAGTTACTCATCCATGATCCTGAGAATGGTGGGACCAATGTTGGAATTAATTGCAAAAACATGACAGAGACTGATGTTGCTGAATGCCTCATGTTTGACAACGTGGCTCAATGTAGAACGTTGATCGCTTTTAGGCTTATCAGGAAGAGGCCCCACTTGAAGTATTTCACCACCTAAATCATTGTACGTTCGTTGTTGTCTTTAGTGAGAGATTAGTGATGGAATGTCAAAAAATACGCGGCGCCTTGTCAAAGGATTACCAAAAAGATTCCCATCATTAGTCTTGGGATACGTGGGCAAAAACAATGGGCATTTTAGTCAATCTATGGATGATAATTATTAAAAACATGTCAATTTATCGTTACACGTAACCAACATGGGGGGTCTTACTGATTTTCTCTCTCTATTTTTAGCGCATTTGAGTTCTTATTCAACTCGCAACAGCCTAGACTAATACAATATTGTATTCATGATAAATTGAGTTGAAAGTCGATTTTACGATAATTTTTCTAATAGATACGAGCTGTTGAAATCTAAACATATTCTATCATTGTTTTGAATAACACGAGAGGACCTGAATAATGTCTTGTTACAATCAAGAAGTGCATGAAAGCTCATGGTAAGAATAGATATGTTCCAGCTTAAATGATGCCATGGTCATGGACGAGACCATGTGCATGGGAGGGGATAATTGCTCACTTCAATTTTTTATCTTCTAAAATTTTGTATGTAATAATCTTTATAATTAATTTTTTTATATAAGTTTATCCCCTTATTAATAATGCATAATTATGGGTTACCTTTTCTTTTTTTACATGATGTATATTCTGTGTAATTTTTTATATACTTGTTATTGGCCTATATATTCTTAAATATGTTATTAATAAATGAAGTGACGTTAAGTTAATGTTATTTGTATTGAGTTTAGTAGTCAATAAATATTATTGCAATTTAAATTTTATATTTATATAAAATAGTAGTATGAATTATTTCATTGATTAAGTAAGTTATTGGGAGAATTAAATCGATGAAAAAATAAAGCATTTTTTAGTTCATTTGTCACATAAATTAAATAAACAATCTACTAAAACAAAAATGAATCAAACCAAAAATCATAATAATTAGAATAATTATAATGTTTCGATTTCATTGATAAATAATATATTAGAATAATCAAAATGATAGGATAAAATAAAAAGTAGGTATCACCAGCACCACACACGTAACTTAACTAGTGTATATAAAATGAAAAAAAAATTAACAAATAATCTACTATTTGCTTCCATACCATTTATAAAGCACGTGTTAATTTAATATTTCCCTTACAAATTTAAAAAAATTATCAGATTATATAGCAGTTGTCCGTTTTAAATTTATAATATAATCAAATTATACTTTGTCTTATTCAAATTTTAAAAATTATTAAATTTTATAAAGTATTTTTATTATTTATTATAATGTCAAATAATACGAGTTTGAAAATTCTCTCCTCACCTTCTATAAAAAAAAGAGGGAAAATTTGCAAACTATACAATATTAGAGGTGGTCTGTTAAGAAATAACAAATTTTCAAGATCTATAGGTAAATAACAAGTTTCCTAAATAGTCAATTATTTTAAACAAAAATACCATTTATCTATATAAAGTAGGCTGCCTATTAATTAGGGTCAATCAACTGTCTATTAGTGATATACTTCGTTGATATACCCTATAATTAAGGAAACCATAAATATAGATTGTTATGAAATCCACATAAATATACTATAAAAATCCACAAATCCCGCCTCCCCCCAGCCGCGAGATTTTAATCCTCAACAACCCGTATTTAATAGATTACTGATATACTTAGAAATTAATTGATACTAAATAGAATATATACTTTCCATAAAACTTAAATTTTTGAAAATAAAAAAATCTCGACCCTCCCTCAACCGCACGGTAAACCTCTCTCAACCACCCTCACTTAAATGAAACTAATTTAAATTTAGAAATCCACCAATGATATATCAGGAAAAAAAGAAAAAAGTGAAAACCTAAACTACAGTTAAGGTAACTACCCTACCTAAGGTAAGACAATTGTCAATCAAACACAATTAAAAGTAAAAAATTAAAAAAAAATCAAGAAACCCTTCCATAGTTGCAAAACATTCCCGAAAACTCTCTATCCTCAAAAGACCGTCATTGACGTCGAAAAACCCCAATTGACGCCTACCTGAAACAGAATCATTGATGGTAAAAAGGTAACTACATCGACGAGGGATAACTCCAATGACGAGAAAAACACACAATTGACGACAAAAAGGTAACTCATCTTCTCTCTATGGATTGATTACTGGTTAATCGTGTTTTTCCTCTCATCTAGACAGATTTCATCTTTCTCCTTCTATCATCTTTTCATCTATCTAAAATAAACCCGTCAATAATGGTTAAATTTGGTAAAACAACAATGATTTCTTTGTTTACTATTCATACTAAGTCACTAATTGAACATGCATGTATATATAAATGATTTTAAATAATTTTCTAACAAATATCGAGTATATAAAATACTAATGAACATTAATCTTGTATATTGATTTTCCATATTTTTCAATATTCTTTAATGTTAAAATATAGGAAGGAAATTAATAATATATTGGTCAATAACTTAGTACATAATCTATTGCATATTGTTCTAGGTTGTGCATTGAATAATTTCTGTATATATTTATGTAAAGATCAATAGTTTATTAGTTTTATAGTGTATGACTGTAGTGTGGTGAATAACAAAGTTTGTTTGGTTAATATTATTGTTCAATACATTTTTGGCTGCTTACATTCATTTAATCGTATCATTTTATTTTTATAGTAAATACTTGATGATCATTTTCTGTATCAATCTACATTATTATATCCTTTATTGATATATTAGTATGTCAATAATATATTGGTTGTCTATGTTATATATATATATATATATATAATTTATTGATATATCTATATGCCCATAATATATTAATTGTCTATGTAAAAAATATATAGATATGAATTTGTTTATTTGTTTTAGGTAGATTAAGAACGGCAGAAAAAAATGTAGCAAAAAAGGGTAAGACATCAAGATCAATAAAAAAGAGCAGCAAACAACAATCAACCGGAAAACGTAAGTTGCGTTTCACTGAAAAATAACAAGTTGAGGTAAATAAAAGTCAATAATTTTTTAGTATTTATAAACAACTAAGCAATATTATATTATTTTAGGGTCTAGAATTGATTGTTTCTTATACAAATTGGAACAAAAATCAGAAGCTCAACTTGTTTTCTAAACTGACCAACATGCAACATGTCAAGTTAAGTTTGACACACAAACAGAGAGAGTCCTTCAGAAAAGGAAAAGGTTATTTTGGTCACTTTCTAGGCATGCAAATCAATAAATGTCCAACACAGTTATCATTGCATATAGCTAGGAAACAACGTCATCATGATATGACATATGCTATGTACTTCAATTTCAATGGGTAAGTTGCTCGATTTACAATGAGAGATTTTGAAGTAATCACTGGTTTACGATGCACTTCATCCGTGCATGTTGATAGGACTAACTTAGGTGATTGGAGGTTGAAGGATAAGTATTTTAAAAATAATAAAACCGTTTCAAGAAAGATGCTAGATTTTGCTTTCGATACATGGACCATCGCAAAAAATGATGAAGATGATGAAATAGTCAAGCTTGCTAAACTGTATTGTCTGGAGAACTTGTTAATTCCGAAACACGAGCACATTTTGGTTGATCATTTCCATATATTGTTGGTTGACAATGACGACTTGTTTGATTCATATCCTTGGGGAAAATGTCCTTTGATGTAACTATTGCAAGTATGAGAAAAATAAGTCATTTTCCTGAAAGTACTACACATGCATTTTACGGTTTTCCACATGCAATCATCGTCTGGCCACTTGAGACAATATCATTATTGACAACATCGCCAATGGTCTTTGCAAAAAAGGTGATTATACTCCAAGAATAAACAATTGGACCGTTGTTGGTCAACCTGACAAGCGAAATTTAACCGATATGATTTTTGGGAATAAGAATATAAGTATCTATTATTTTTGAAATATTATATTTAATTCTGTATTTGTTATTAACTTGATTATTTACATTTAATTATTGAAGCTTGTGATTAAGGAGTTTCAAGCTACCATTGATGATTTGAAAGCTATTGACTATGAAGAAAAAACTGGTCAGTCAAAAGGTAAGGAAATTGTTGATACACAACCCGGTATAGGTGACATTCTACTTGAAGATGAGGAAATGGTGGAAGTTCTGGATCCAAAGAAACGAAAAATATCATTGTCTTTTTCAATTGTGTCTAGGTTAGATCATCTAGATGATAGATTTTATAAAGAATTTGAAAAGATCAACTTAAAGTTGGATGAGTTGTTGAGTCTGTCCAAGGCAGAGATATGTACCATTTATTTATACTGATATGTACCATTTCTTTTATTGATTATTTACATTTCTATTACTGATTATTTACATTTCTATTACTGATGTGATATATCATTTAAGTTTACTATAGGATATTTTCTATAATTATGAACGCGTGTTATAACATTCATTTTAGGGTGTCGCTAAAAATGTGGAAGAGCAACAAATCCATCCACAACCTGCAACAACTTCAAACAAGGAGATTGGAGATGGAACTGAACGTCAAAATGTCACCGAACTGAACATGGACATTAATTTTGATTTATTCAAATCCCTACCGACATTGAGCTTGGATGATTTGGAGGTAAAGTATTGATATGCTTATTGATACACTTACTTGTGTGTATGTATGCTTCTATTGACCAATTTATTGACGGATTTTAATTACAGGAGGAAACTGTTGTCCAGCCCTATATTCCAACGATTGTTCCGCCACCCGTTCCATCGATTGTTTCACCACCTATTCAACCGACTCTTCCACCATCTCTATTCCCCTTGATGTTCAATCAACCACGAACAAGTGACCAACTAAGAGGGTGCCATTGACCGGACAATGCAAGGAAAAGGCGCATGATATAACAAAATTATATGGTAAGAGACAAAAGAAGAAAAAATCAGAAACAAACATGAAAATCATCCTGCATCCTGGCGTTTTCACACCTCTAAATTTTCATATCATCATTCAGAAGCAAGAAGGAGATGCATAATCTGTTGGTTTTTGGATATTGACAGTGGTTGACTTAAAAACTTGAAAGTTTACTGATTTGAGTACTTTGAATATTTGATGAATTTGTTTTATGGTAGATTTCAGTATCTGGTAGTGGTTAGTTCTTGAAGAAGTATGTTGAATATTTTTTTAGATGGCTTCTTTAAGTAGAATGTATTAATTTCGGTTAAAAAGTATTTTGATAAATAGACAATTGACAGTTTCTTTATAAATATATAGTTGACTATGATTTATAAATGTTTCATTACGAATATTCTCAAATTATTTTCTTATGTATAACGTGATATATTCTATATATACGATGTATGAGTGTTTAATTACGAATATCGGTATTTAGACATCGTGAATTATTTACCGTTATTATATTCAACATAAGAAATAACTTTATCTATAATAGACATATTCAAGAATGAGTTTATTGAAATTCAATTTCTGTTGTTGTTTTCCTTGATAAATAAGTAAGATAATATATTGTTTTATAACGTCTTCATCAATATGTATATTATAGTCATTAGATGATGTCAGTAATCTAATATTTTGAGTTGAATATTCATATTCTATTATATCATTTGTCAATAACTCTAAAATACTTGATTGATACGAAAAATCATGGTCAATATGATTGAAAAACATCTAAAAACATTGATATGTTAAAAATCTATAAAAAAGACACAAAACATCGATCAATAACAAAAAAAGTCCAACATAAAACATATAGATCTCAAAATCTAATCTTCACTTTTTGTTTCTTCGATTGAATGTGAGTCAAAGCCACTGGGTTCTTACATCACTTTCAATTGTGTCCGATCATATGATACCTCCCACATTTCATTTTGTTAAATTCACCTATCGATGGGATCCTTTGCTTCTTCATTCTACGTGTCGAACGTCTATTTTTAGGAGGCAGTATATGATGAATTTGAATATCTTCAGGAACATTCCATTGATTACTATTGCCGAGAGGATGAACCAATCCCTCATTTGTTGCATCTAGCTCACTCTTAAAATAATACGATGAACTGTACAAGTATGGGTTCAAGTGCCTATTAGCCATTACGGCTAAAGCATGTGCACAAGGTATTGCGTATATACCCCATCTTCGGCACGTACGTGACTTATTAGGTATCTGTACAATGAATATTAAATCACCGTCAACCACTTGAAATTCATGTGTGTCAATGGCAATAACCTACTGTAGAACATGAAATATGCTATTATCAACTACTAACAAATTTTTAAAAAATAGCAATTCAATATACGAAGCAAAAAAAAAACTTACAATCATTGACCGCGAAAGCTCCGCTTACTTATGGAGACATTTTTCTGACCATTGAGTTAGTATTGTAATCATGCAACTAGATGCTACTCTACGCTCATGGAACCACCTTTGTGATAATTACCTCAATATTCAATAAAAAAAGTAACAGGTAAACCGCGAGTATCTTTCAATACATTATTGAGGCTCTCTAATAAATTTGTTGTCACGAAATTATATCGATGACTAACAAAATGAGACCGAGCCCATTTCTCATATTCAACACCATTAAGATGCGAACGGATCGAAGGATAAATAGATTGACGTGCACGCATATTGACTTCAAAGTCTTCAACCGTATATGCTTTTGCACATCGATAAGAAATGGGGTCAACAGGTAAATTTTTATACTTAGACTTGACATTAAACATTAGATGTTGCATACATAGGCCATGAGCAGCATTCAGAAACCATTTATAAACGCCTTTGGTATACTGTTGTGTCTATCATATATAATTACCAAATTTTCCCTATCACCAATTACTTCAATTTTTTGCAGAACCATCCCTAGGCAAAATCGTTTTCTGAATCTACAACAGCAAATGCGAAAGGAAAAATTTGATTATTACCATCCAACAATGATGCTGTGAAAAGTGTACATAGATATTTGTTATTCAGGAAAGTTCCATCAACTGAAATCACTGGTCTACAATGATGCCAGCATTTCAAAGCAGTTCCCAAACACATGAAGAGGTATTTGAATGTGCCATTCTTATCATTCTGAATTATTATCACAGTACCTACGGAAACACACATACAATCAAATTTATTGATTTCGTGATCAATAATTGAAAAACTAAAAAATTATATACCTGAATTTTTTTTCTTTCAATGCATAACAATATGATGGTAATCTTGCATATGACTCTTCTGGTGTTCCTCAAAGCAAATCCAATGCATTTAACTTTGCTTTCAATGCTTTGTAATAGCTAATATAATAGTAACCCCGTGCTTCAAATGTATATGATCAATAATGTCTTTGGGTGCTGTCTGATCTTATACATCATTCTTATATCTACCGTTGATACATTGACTAACAATATCGAATGTTTCTTGATGATGATCACTTTGAATTATATCTAACGAACAACTGTGTTCCTTAGTATATTCACGAACCATCCAAAGCTCCCCACCTTTGTATATAGATGCTCGAACAAACCACTTGCATTGGTCATTGATGAAACGGGCATTCATTCTTCTCAATTAGATCTTTCAATCCTAAACTCAAAATTCTCTTTCAACGTAATCATGTGCAATGCCTTTTTTAACTCATATTTATTTCTAAATAATAATTTCTTTTTAATGTCCAAATTGCTAGGGATATTTTTTAAATCGACCAGAGCAATAAAAATGCCACCATCTTGATCATCCTCACAATCCATTGATGTTGATTGACTACCCTCATTAAATACATAATTTTGCAACTCAGTGAATTGGACAATATTAAACTCACTACTATCAATAATAAGTAGAAAGTTAACCCCATTTTTATTCATTATCAACAAAACGTATCATTTAACGTCTTGATCATTTTTAATTTCAACAGTAGTAGATGAAGCATTGCCAAATTGTAATTTGACAATAATTTCAAACTTATCTCTTCCATCAACAGAATCCAAAACCATATTAATTTCTTCAACCATATCAACAATCTTCATATTGACATCAACCAAAAAAGATTTGGAACGAAAATCAATGTATAATTTTGACTAATCTCATCTTCCATAATATATTACAATAGTATGGATCTTTGTAATTCCTGAAAATATTTTTGTGAAAAAGGTACATGAAAATTGAACATTCAACATATGACAGTTTATTATATATCTTATTGTAAATAAAATATCAACATTAATTGTGTGATACAATAAACATGCTATTGACGTTAAACATGCTATTAACATTAACATGTATAATGATTTACTTTGAAGTAAGCAAAAATGTTTCAGAAAATCATGCATCATCGGAAGTGTCAAGTTTTAATACAAGAAATAAACTATTGATATCAATGTAGATAATGATTTACTCTATAACAATATAATATGATTCAAATCAAGTATCATAAAAAAATAGCAGATTTCATAAACTTGAAAAACTCAGAGATTCTACAAATACATATTAAGTAACAAACACATCTAAACGTTATGATTCATTATAAAATTACATCACTTGATAAACATATATCGAACGTTAAAGCAATAAATAATGAACTCCATAAAAAAACAAAACTAAGATTAATGTAAAAACTGCATAGTAAACGGTATTCTAAATAACATGAGAATGACAAAAAAATACACTAACCTTTCATTACTCTGAAAAAACCCAGAAATTTTTTCACACTTGAAAAATCACGAGAATTTCTTCACAGACTTGAAAAACCCAAAAATTTCTTCACACAATTCAACAATTTGTAATCAATCAGTGATGAATGTTTTCGATTCAAAATAAGGATGAATGTTGATGAATGTTTTCAGTTTAAAATAAGGATGAAGGTGAAAATTTTTGGTTGTTTGATAACGCAATTTTCAATTCCGAAATGAATGAGAATATTTTTTTATAACTATAATTTCAGAATAAATTATCAATCGATTAATGGGATTTAAAAATTAAACATCAATATCTAATTAAATATGAGATTAAAATAGAATATACTAATTTTATTAATAACCAAAAATTCGGAATATACTAATTAAAATAAAATAAAATACAAACTAATTAATTATCGTGGCCCCACGATATTGAACAGAATATTCCACACGTGAGGGGAAAAATATCAAGTAAAATTTATCAACCGCAAACTGACGTGACGATTACAAAAGTATTATTTACCTAAATATTTGAAAACCCTGCTATCTATTAACTCGGGTTTCAAAACCTATCTATATTATAGAATTACTTTAAAAAATATGTCATCGTCCCTTGAATTATATCACACATGTGTCTTATATGGAATTACTCAAGAGATAGATCATCGACCGATGTCAACATCTCTAATATCACAATTTAATTCCATGTATTCACGTTATTTATATTTTGTTTATTAGAATTTATTTTATATTCTCTCTAATTCACCTAAATTACACGAATACTCTTTCTATATTTAAAATTTATGCAGACTTTTCTTCTATTGATCTCCTTGTTAACTCCATTAATTTTGTTTTCGAAATATAAAGATACCCTTTACAATTTAATTAGCATGTCTTCTTCCCACCCAGACCTTACCCCACACCCCCACAACATCTCCTAAGTAAGAAGCTCCTATGCCCATGGTTAGTGGCAGATTCATGGTTTTGTTTCAGGATGACACTTATAGACTATAACATAAAACTTTTAAATTGCTAAAAATATTAAGATGCTCAGGCATCTATATATTAATATTATTTACTTATTATCTTAATAATGGACTTAACTAGCTTTCCTATTTGAAATTTCGTATATTCTTAACTTTATCATCATATTGTTGTACTATAAGCTAAGTCAATATTTAATTTATTATAAACATTTCTCAAATTCCGATTAAATAATCAAATGACACCTAAGTAAGAATCTCGTCTTGTCGACTTGCTTTTAATAAGAGGAAGTCCTCCACGCCTCCTCCTTCGCATGATTGAAGAATTAACCTTAGAGGAGTACGTAAGAGAAATTTAACACACTTTCTCTCGAGAATCAAATCCAAAACTCTACGTGGGCTATATCATCATGAATGACGTATTGAGATAAGTTCGGGTGACACCTATGTGGCACGATAAGGCACATGTAGAATGATACTAAATATGTTTATAAGAGACACCGCTTAAATATAAATGCGGTGTATCCAATGACCATAATTGTAAGGGCTGCCCCTCGAATTATAGAGATGGCGAACCCATTGTTGAGATTAAATGTTAACTGTTGTAACCCGCCTTTGAGTTTAGTGACAAAGGCTCGAAGACTATTCTTTGTCAAGGAACAATCTAGGGGCTATGGTCTGGTAGGATTAGGACAATGTTACGTTGTGCCAAGAGAGAAAATCTCCTTGAACAATATGGCTTCCTTAGACACCTTGGATGTATCCCCTTCTAATAAAGAAGTGCTAAAAGGTGTAATGCTTGGCTGTCAGGGAAACATCCCATTATGTCACCTTTAGAGTGCCCAAAGGCGGGTGCAATGGCATATCCACCCACGGGGTAGACCGAGGGCAGTTGGCCTTATTAGGCCACCCCCAGGGTAGTTCGAGGGTGGCTAGCCTTGTGTGGCCGCCCCTGGGGTAGCCTGAGGGCGGCTCACCTTCTGTGTCTGCCCCCGTGGTAGCCCGCAGGCGGTTGGCATAGTGTAACCATCCTCGGAGTGGTCGAGCACCTCCGAGATAGGTGTTATGTATGAGTTCAAGCCTTGCATTTGTCAGTTGGTTATGCGACTGGTCGATGTCATGAAGACACGACTAGTTGATGGCATGGAATGTGGTCACATATTTTGGATGCGGCCTCGTTTTATGAGTGTGGTCACATTTTAAGCGTGGTCACGCTTATCACATGGTTTCCATATCGTTACAAGGGCGTATTTTGTAGTCCGAACTCGGCCACGTCTAAATAAGGGGGTCCTTATGGTCATTAAGGAGGATCAATTCCACACCCCCGAGGTGAAAAATCAGGGAATACTTCATTCTCGGGTTCTCTTCAACCTAAGAACAATAAAGGCACTTGTCACCGCCTGGAGGTCGTACTAAGGTACTTGTCCTTCATCCCTCCAGTCACACCATTTCCACGTTCCCAGACTTATTTTTCATTACACTAGGTAACTCCTTTACACATCAACCGAAAATTCCTAAACATTTTGGCGACTCCACTAGGGAGTGACCTGTCTAAACACCATTTTCATTGAGTATGGTCGGGCGTGGTAGAATCACCAGAGCTTCTTCCTATTTGGAAGGGGACAACGTCAACCCGTCAATAGAGAACCAGGACTTGGAAGAAACTATTTCCAAGGAGAGATCCAACTTTTCCGTCGTCGATGCTGCCATTATGATAGTGGTGGAATAGGCTAACTTATCAAGGATTTGCAGGCTTCTTACACCGAGATTTGTAACCTTTTGGGCATGCAGACTACTCTCCTCGTGGCTACCCAAAACCCGCCTCCAACGAATTAGGTGGACGCTGACAGGCCTATCGCACCTACACATCTTGAGGGCTCGTCCGAATCCGAGATGGTAAACAATGACTAGAATATGGGTCACTCAAGCACCCCCGTAAATGCCATCTTACCACAAGCAGCCTTCCCACCATCCTTGACACATACTACGCTAGCACATGATGACTCGGTCGATGGCGTTGGCCCTGGCTCTTTCATCACCAAGGAGACGTTACAAAAAATGTTGGAGATGGAGAGGCTCAAGGGCACCTTGAGTGAGACCACAGTGGACTTTCGTCCCCCTTACCCGTCTGAGCTGGCAATAAGGCCATACCCGTCCGACTATATACCTCTAAAGTTTGTAAGTATAACGGGAAGGACAAATGTGCTAGGGAGAAAATTATACGTTTCATTGATGACTTGGGACCATACGGATGTGATGAGTCCATGAGACTGAGAGAGTTCTCAAAATCGTTCACTAAATGAGCATACACACGATACACCAACTTGACGCTGGAATCAGTTTTGACTTGGCCGCATATGGTTTCTGCCTTCATGACTAATTTATTTATGTCTGAAGAAAAGATGAGCATACTCGAATTGGGGCATGAGCCTCAAAGGAAAGATGATGACCTGATGAATTACGTCAAATGGTTTAAGGACAAAGCACTAGATTGTCAAGAAGAGTGGATGGAGGAGGACTTGGTGAATGTGTGCGTCTCTGGAATGATAAATGAGTAAAGAGCACATTTAGAGAACCTCAACATCACCACGTTCTCCCGCCTCCACGTAGCTACTCAATGCACCAACACTTTGGTGTCCAGGCCAAAAGGCATGAAGTAGAGTGAGCGTGGGAGGCTTGCATGGAAGCCCGAGGTACACGCCGCAAGTAGCTATGGCACAACCCCAATGGTGAGGCCCAAAGCGAGGCTGGAGTGAAAGGGATGATTCACCACCTTTTCCCCTGCTTCATGGATAAGGTAGAGGCGCAATTAGATGCCTCAATCAAGGATAAGATCATATGGAGACCTTGGGTGCACAGTTTTCCCACTAATGAAGAAATAGAATCACTCAGTATTGTCGTTTCCACTGGGACACCACCTATGCAACCAAAGATTGCAGAAATTTGAGTCAGCTCTTTCATGACAAACTCCACAAGGGGAGATCATTACTGAGGATATGGAAGTTGTGGGGAACCAGCCTTTCCCACTACATGCTACATGATCAGTGTGGCTGGAGGTCCCTCTATATCGCATTCGATGGGTGAAGGGGAAGAAAAGGGAGAAGGCGTGCATATGTGAGCGGATGCCACCTTCCTAGAAATGTAAGGAAGGTAGGGCAGAGAACAGTCCATATATATATATANAAAAAAAAAAGCAAATAGTCAGATACGATGTTGTGAACAAAGTGAGCCCGAAGTAGGTTGCACTACCAAGGCGTGAAAACGTCAAACTAAACGAGGTTGTACTGATAAGGCCCGAAGACAGGTACACTATAAAATCTGAAGGCAAGTGTATTAAGTACAAGACGATCATGTGTTGTAAAGTTTAGAGATTATGTATCCTAAGTCAGGATACGTATGTTTATATTAGAAATTTTTATTATGAAAATTACAATTATTTGTCTATGTGCATGCTTGTACAAATGGGAATGGGCCACATGAGACCACATCCATAGCTGATAGTGGACATTATCGATGAGATGACTCTCAAAGCACCAAGTTGTACCGACCACAGTACACTTAAAGTGCGTGAAGAAATATTATGTTTAGCCCTGTAATTTTACTTTAGCTTTTGTAATGATCAAAATGGCCCGAAAACTTATAACGGATTTATTATCCTGGAGCGCATTTAAGACATTTCAGCAAAGTTTGTTTCTGAGAAGCATTTAATATGTTTCAGCAAAATATGTTCCTGAAGCGCATTGAAGATGTTTTAGCAAAGTTTATTTCTAGAGCGCATTTAAGATGTTTTGGCAAAGTTTGTCCCTAGAATGTACTTAAAACATTTCAGCAAATCTTGTTCCTGGAATGCATTTAAGCTGTTTAACCAAAGTTTATTCTTGAAATGCAATAAAGATATTTCAGTGAAGATAGATGGGCAAAAACAAATATGTATAAGGATTATAAACCTTATTACTATTTACCCTATCAAATTATGACTAGTGAGCCAAGGTAGTGATAAAATTACTGAACCTACCAAGTGTATAGGCGGAACTTAGCCGTTGTTATGAATCCCTCCAAAGCAGAACTTGGCTAACATAACGTGTTTGAAATACACAAATTATCTTAACATTATGCTTTACTCATTACCACGGAATATGACCGATGTCGTATAGATTAAATCTAACTTAGAGATTTATTATGAAGATGCTTATGCTATAAGTCGTGTGTAAGGGTGACATAATGTGCAAAGTAGGAATGTATGATAATGAAGTATGATAAAAATTCAAAGTAGGAACAAATTGGCATGTGTAGTGAAAGTTCAAAATAGGAACTAATGCATAATGAAAGCTCAAAGTGGGAACTGATGCATAATAAAAGTCCAAAGTACAGAAGAATACAAAAGAGGAAAATACAAGCAAATGAAGCTAAGGCTTTGAAAGTGAGCTTGGAATGACCTTGTTTGGAGTTTTAGGGTGACGTTCCAGCACGATTCAGTGTTTGTGATTTCCCTTACTACCGTCGTCGTTGCAGACTCTCAAATACACACATGATTCCTCATTTCTCTCTTAAGGCTTTAACCTTAGGTTCTCAGCAGTCGCCGTTAGAGTGTCTGGCATGCGTAGATGTAGAAACACATCCGGTTCGAGGCTAACTCGTAAAGGTTCGTATAACGTCTTTTGGTACATTTAATACAATTAATAAAGACGCTTGGTTTATGAAACAATATGGAAGAGGAAGTGCTCACTTAGTGTGAATATATCCAAGCTTGATTGCTCCTCATTCAACCTTGAATAGGGGCTAATGTAAATAGTGTGCCACATCGTCATGAATGACGTGTCGAGATATACACGTGGCACTCAAAGACAGGCCCAGGTGGCACCTACGTGGCACAATAAGGCCAATGTAGAATGATAATAAATATGTTTGTAAGGGACGTCGCTTAAGTGTAAAGGCGATGTACCCAATGACCATAATTGTAAGGGCTGCCCCAGGAATTATAAAGGTGGTAAGTCCATTGTTGAGATTATATGTTAAATGTTGTGACCTGCCTTCGAGCTCAGTGACAAAAGCTCGAATGATATTCCTTATCTGGTAATAATCTAGAAGTTGTGGTCTGGTAAGATTAGGATATGGTTACGTTGTACCAAGAGAGAAAAATCTCCTCGAAGAGTATGATCTCCTTAGGCAATTTGGATGTGCCCCCATTTGATAAAGAACAGACAAAAGGCGCGATGCATAGCTTTCGAGGAAGCACCCAATTATGCCGCCTTTGGAGTGCCCAAAGGCAGACGCGATGACATATCCGCTTCGGGGTAGCCAAGGGGCAGCTAGCCTTGTGAGAGCACCCCACGAGTTAGTCCGGGGGTGGCCATAAAGTAGCCCGAGGGTGGCTCTCCTTCTGTGGTCACCCCTGGGGTAGCCCGAGGGCGGCTCACCTTCTGTGGCCATCCCCGGGGTAGCTCAAGAGTGGTTGGCCTAGTGTGACCATCCTCGGAGTGGTCGAGCCCCTCCGAGATGGTTGTTATGTATGAGTTCAAACCTTTCATTTGTGAGTTGGTTATACGACTGCTTGATGTTATGAATGCACGACTAGTTGAGGGCGTGAAATGTGGTTATATGTTGTGGATGCGGCCTCGTTTTATGAGTCTGGTCACGTTTATCACATGATTTCCATACCGTTCCAGGGGCGTATTTTGTAGTCCCCACTCCGGCCCGTCCATATAAGGGGGATCCTTGTGGTCATTAAGGAGGATCAATTTCACACCCTCCGAGGCCAAAAATCAGAGAATACTCCATTCTCGTGTTCTCTTCAACCTGAGAGCACTAAAGGTATTTGTCATCGTCTGATGGTCATAAGGTGCTTGTCCTTCACACTTCCAGTCACTCCATTCTCACGTTCCCAAGCTTACTTGTCATTAGACTATGTCAGTTATTTACACATCATCCAAAAATATCTAAACACAATGATGATAAGAGGAAGTCCTCTACGCCTCCAGTTCGTATGATTGAAGAATAACAACCATAAGAAGATCACGTAAAAGAAATTTAATACACTTTCTCTACCAGACTCAAATCCAAAACCCACCTTGCATCCTCTTTCCTAAATTCTTCCACTAATCTCTCACAAGGAAAGAGTTTTGAAAATTACCAAATTGAAAAATCAATTTTGCTTTAGCAGGGTTTAATTAAGGGAACGACTTGGTGAATTTTAGAGTAACTATGGACGTTTAGGACAATTCACTATCCGTTTAATTGTCAGAGTTTTTCGTTAAAGAATTGGGCTTATGAGTTACAAGATGGACAACTATGAAAAAAACTGAAAACATGGGTGAATTGTAAAAATGTCTGAATTTGTTATTTTTTTTTACAAAAATGGAGTAAATAATTCAGTTACCAAATTATACATACATAAGCGTAACCGATTTATTTACCCATGTGGTTTTCGTAACCAAATTAGTTACCTCAGCTACTTCGGCAATTTTTAAAAAAAAAATCCGACCATTTTTGTAGTTCACACTGAAAAGGGGTTTATATACGAGCTGTAATTTCTAAGCCCTATGTCAATTTAACTTTCTTTAAGATTTTCTATTAAGAAATTGGATTTAAATTTTATAGAGAATTAAGTATAAAAGAGTTTTATATAAATTTTTAAGTTTAGAAAGAGTGTCTATGTAATTTTAAAAAAAATTACAATGGATACGATTGCTAGGCAATTAAAGAAATAATTTCCGTTTTTGCATTTTATGTTTTTTTCTCAATGACTATAATCCATCTAAGTTTCCCCATAATTACATAATTAGGGCTACATGGATTAGACGCAAACTCCATTTGTATTCATGAACTAAGCCATATAAAAGATTGATCGCAGTTTTTGTGTTATTTACAGTTGAACACACAATTCTAATAACAGTAAACCAAGTCTTATGCCAAACCACTGAAAAAGTTTGATCCAGATGTGTATTGTCTAGTAGCTAGGCAAAGAAAGATTCATGAATTTATAACTGTTTAATCACCTAATCATAGTGCGCATTTTCAGATAGAGACTTTGTTTTATTAGTTGATATTCGTTTATAATCATATGAATCATTTTCGAATTTGTTTAATCATTGCTGACTTATTCACTCAACACTGGACTCCTAGTTATGAAAATTTATTTTTCATGAGAAAAATCAACTTATTTAATTAATTATAGGTACTCTAGTAATTGGATAATTTATAAAAAATATATCTCTCGAAAATATTTTTGAAAAATGTATACATAATCTTTTAAAATAAAGAATTTACATCCACCATTTCTTGCCATTGACAATTGAAAATTTTAATTATTTAAATGATTCAAGTAGTCATAAAAAATATTCAAACCCTTTAGATTATAATTTCTTACGGAGTGGACAACTGAAAAATTAAATAGTTGCTTGAAAGCAAGTTAGTTTGTCTTCCTTAAGTTTGAATACTAGAGATATGAAAATAGTTACTCGAAGAATTCAAGCCGTTATAACGACGCTACTTAAATACTTGATATGATTTTAGGTTTGAGATGGTTATTGATAATAAAATTATTTTTGTTTTAGATTAGTGAGTGGTGGGCCAGGGATTACTTACTGGTGGGCCAGAATGTAGAATTCCTAATTTAAAAAAAATAGTATAGTTTTCTAAAACACTATTGCAAAAGTATGTTTCTCCAAATTACCCTTTGCAACTTAACGAAGAAATAAATATTTTTCTTTAGTCATTTTAATCATATCTTTACCTAGATTAACAGGAGGAAGTATTTCATCTGGTGGGCAAAACATCTTAAAGCATATGAAGTAATAGGTGTGGGCAACGTTGGTATTTTAACCAACAAGTCTTTAGTTAGCTAAATCCGGATGAAACGAGTCTATTTGGTTGACTCTCTGACTCATAGTCTGATATTTAGTGAATCTAGGTGAACAAGTCGATGATTATCTAAGTCAGCTCATGACTTGCGGTGAATTCAGGTAAGCGAACTGACAGTTATCCAACTCAATAACCTAATGTGTGGTGAATCAAAGTGAAATGTATCGATGATTATCTGATTCAAGACTCGATGTATAACATGAGAGATTGTTGAGATTATCTCACATCGTTTATGAAAGAGCTGATAGTTAATTTATAAGTGTGAGGGGAATCTTACATCTCAAGCTAGTTTTTTTGGTTGAGAATATTCACTTAAATATTTTAAAATGGAGATGTCCAGAGAAATGACAAGAAGATATTAGAACATCAAATTAGAAGAGATGATGGAAGCATGAATTCATTTTAGTTATGGTACTAGAAAATGAAGTCTTAGAATGACACATTATATCTTGGCAAAGTGATGAGATATTCATATTATAAAAATATTACTCGAAGTGCTCATTTTTTATCAGAAGCTTGTGATTGAGTTTTTGATGTAGCAAGTTGGGAAAACAAATTTTAATTGTTGGAATGAAAAATAAATCAGTTGGTTTAGCAGCACAAACTGCAATAAGGGCTCACTCTATGTCATTATATTAATAAAATGACTTTGTGGTATGTCAATGAATTGATCTACATAGAAACGAGACATCATAAGTTCAGAGACTTGAGAACTCAATACGTTATATATAATTTACGAGTTAATCATTATAAAAGTCTGTGATTGAGTGTTTTTTTGTTTGTAATGTCTAAGATCAGTGACCGATTAAAAAAATATATTATAGTGTAAGCAATTTAAGAAATCGGTAGTACATTTCTATAAGTTTTATATGCAATATAACTGTAAGAATACGGTTCTTGTGAAATAGAGTAGAAATAGCATAGTTTCATTCCATATGATGATTCCAACTATTTTTTATAGTCAATTATAATTTTACCCTTAGCTTTATAGTATATATAATTAATTATTAGTAGATCATAATTAAAATTAATTGATAGGTAGAATGAAAGGAGACATTTTGACACTTTTTGGGTAAGTTTATCCTACAATATCCAAAAATGACCTCTTCATCTACACACGGTGATTGATGATTGGTTATTTTTCATGAATTGTAAATCAATAATAATAATCACCAATACAAAAATGTCAACATATTTTTTCGACACTATTGTCTTTGAGATTTTTGTTCTGACATTACATAATAAAAATATCTACATTATCATCGATCGTTTTTATAGAAATTCTATAAAATACAAGAAATTCACATTAGTAATATTAGTGATAAATATTTTTAAGTTTAATATTTTCTAATAATATAACGGAAAAACTATAAAAATGACAAAAAATAATGTACGGTTTGCAAAACGGCGACCAAAAAGATTAAAATTGATAGAGTAACTAATTTAGTTATGTATTTAACATCAAAGTAACTAATTTTCGTTATTCTTATGTTAAATACATAACTAATTAATAACTTTGACCAGTTTTGTATTTTTTTTCGCGACCATTTGCTTAACCAACCCCTTAAAACCTTTTATGGCCAGTTCTACTTTTTTTTTTTTTAATTTATCACGCTCATGATTCAAAGATAAAAATAGAATCTTCATGCAATCCAGTATGAAAGAAATCATTGCATTTTATTAATATGTATAAATATAATGTGCATTATATATATATCCACACACAAACTATATGACATTCTCCTCAAAATAATGATTTAACTTACGTATTTTTCTTAACTCTGTGATAATAGCATCCAATTTTCATTAGGAATAAGTGTTTAAAATATAAAATATTCAAAGAATTGTAACAAGAAATCAATTTTACGCACGTACTTAGTCTATATAATTTAATTAAATAAACTTTAATATTAATTATGCTATTATTTTATTATATACAACGCACGTGGGATGAATCTATTATATAAAGACACAATCATGAAAAGGCTTTCGTTGCACACTTTCATCTATTTATTATTTTTGCAAACCCAGAAACTACTCTTCACTTATACACATGGTTGTCTTTTCTTTATTATCTTCTTTAATAAAAACACAATTTTCAACCTTATTTCCTTCCAAAACCCATTTACAACCAATAGGTTTTGTATTTAGAGGGAGACTGACCATGTATTATTATCTTTTATGGACTATATTTTATTGTCCATAGCCTGCTTCCACATATGGGCATTAAGAAGAGACATAGCTTCATAAAAGTTATTTAGCTATTCTTCAATTAAATGTGTATGTATACCTTCCAAGAGTTAAATCTTTCTCGGCTCTTTGCCTTTTGCTTCACCTCAATTCAGACTCATTGTTTCTGGTAGAAGTACCACTTCCATCTATTTATACACTTAGATTACATGTTGCTTGATCTTGTTTAAAAGCCTCAAACTCCTTAAATAGATTACTCTCAAGCTCCATGGAGTTATCATCTTTTATAGTAAGATGTTCAAGATATACAACATCTATAGCTTCAAATGAAGAATGAGCACTAAGATTTAAAAATCTACATGCTTTACCATTTGAAGCGTAACCAAGAAAAATAGCCTTAATACATTTATGCCTCGTTTGACAGTCAATATAGTATTGTACTAAATCTATCAGATTGAACTGTACTGTATTGTATTGGATTAAATAGTGCAATCTAATGTTTGGTGTTATATCGGTTAAAAACTATACTATTTGTACACTGTTTGGTACATGATGGTTCTAGATTTTAAAATTATCTTTCATCATTTATTCCTGAAACTACATGTTATTTTATATTTTCGATCATAAATAAGAATATTTCATATTATCAAGTAGACAATACATTTCATTAAATATTCTTTAAATATATAAAGAACAATATTAATAGATATATTCAATTATTAAAAAAAATGTAATATTATATAAATATGTTGAAAAAAGAGCCTATCAAAACAAAATTTCCTTCCGGGCTCTTAGTCTAGCCAAGTCCCAATGATGAAGATCGTATTAGTTAATATAGTGATAAGAGTACTAGTTAGTCTCACCATATTAATTAATCTGGATAGACTATCAAATCAAATGCAGGATAGTACTAAAATAATATTGTCCAGTCTTTTAGTACTGGCAGCCAAACAATGCCTGAGAACCTGGTTTAGGTCTCTTATGTGAGGTGTCAAGACATAAGCAATACAATCCCATACTATAAAAAATTAATAATTAAGTTTTCTATTTTTCCACATTTCATACCTGTTTTATCATTTTTTTTAATGTAAAATTCTATTACTTATATAACATGCTTGTAAAGTGCTTCACCCCAAAATCTATAGAAAAATTAGAACTCAAGGACTTAGAACTTACCATTTCCATTAAGGTTCTAATTTTTCTCTAAGCTACCATTTTGATAAGAACTATAAGATGCAGTTTTTTCATGAATAATTCCATGCTTTTCACAAAAAAGTATAAAAAATAGATGAAAAATATTCGACACCTCTATCACTCCTTACTCTTTTGATTTCTCTTGTTTCTCTAATCCATCCTTGTAAATTTGATTTTTTTTATCATCACCGAGTTTCCGGAGCGTAATTCTTCGGCTAATCCAGGAGGTGCGCATGCCCTCGGTTAGAAGTTTCTCGTAAGTACACTACAGATAAATCAATGGATAAATCCTTAGGTTGATGACAACGAGATAGCATGACCCCTGATTCGAACCCACGACCTGGATAAGCAAATTCTTAAATACACGATGATCATTTACGCTAGACCTCATGGTTATAAATTTGAAATTTACTAAATGCCCCATCCTTAGTTTTTAGCAAATAGACATATGTAAGCTTAGTATAATCATCAATAAAAATTATAACGTATCCCTTGCCTCTTCTAGTCAAATGACTGCTATTATCATCTGTATGTATTAATTCTCGAATAATTGTTGATCTTGGAGCATACTTAATAGGTTGTTTACATAATTTTGCTTGGATACAATAATCACTTTTTCATCAAGTTTATTTTTACTAATTTTAGGAACTAATTCAAATCGTATCACTCTGTCCATAGTTCTTTTACCTATATGACCAGGTCTAGTGCGATACATTATGCATATTAAAAGAAGAAATAATTTCAACACTATAAGAATAACTAGAAGCATCAAGTCTTTGGTATACCACTTTCTACTAAAGGATCATTTTTTAGTGAGCCACTTTATCAGATTCAAACATCAGATGAAATCCATGAGACCAAGCAAATACACAAACACACAAGACTTTTCCTAAGCCCACACTACAACAAAAAATGCTACAATAGTGGCAAAAAAATGCTATTGTAGCATTTTCATAGCGTTTCTCTAAACACGATGTCTGCCAAAATTATGAAAAGTCTGACCCTACCATAGCATTTTTTCCGCTATGAAAAATGCTATTAGAACTCTTTTTATTGCGTTTTCTAAACGCTGTGGTAGACCTTTCATAGCGTTTTTTCAACGCCATGGTGGACTAATGATAGCATTTTATAAACCTATGGTAAAAATTTACCATAACATTTTTTAAACACTGTAAAAGACTTTTGATAGCATTTTTATGCTATATGATGTGTCGTCTTGTTATTAATGCTATGAAAACTTTAACTTTTTATTACTTATACATACAAATATACATATAAATAACTTTTTGACAAAATATCATAGAATAAGCATCCCATTTTATTTAATTACTCAAAATTGTTACATATTTATTATCCACTAGAAATCATATCTCAAAATAACAACTGCATATTGGTTTTTACATAGAGCAAGTAAAAGTAATATATCCTACGGAAAAGATTAACGAATGCAACATTGTTAGTACTACTTCTGTTTCTTGCTCATGTTTCCTACTCCCTCATTTGTTTCACGAATGCAACACTCTTAGTACTGTTTCTATTTTCTGCTCCCTTCTCAGCCCCTTTATGTTCTTCCAACATAATCTTGTTGGTGACCATCCTACTACGTTTACCTAAAAACACCATTAAAACATAAATATAACAATTACGGTGGGTTTTAGAATACACATATATAGACATACAGAAAACTTCTATGCCATATAAAGCTAACAAACTAAAATTTTAGGAGAAAATCCTTTGAAACATTAGAATTTAGACAAATATGAAGTAAAATTTTTAATTAAAAAACCAGATTTAGAAATTAAATGTGCATATATTAAAGAAATTCATATTAGAATCATAATGTGCTACAACTAGAAATTAGCATGCTTTCAGCATTTGGAAAAAGAAAATAAACCCTTATAATTTTGGGATTCCTCGGCATCCACTTACATATGATCTATAGAAGAGATATAAATGCGACATCAAAAGTATTATGCCAACACATCAAAGCACCATGGAACATAGGAAAACATTCCAACAGCAAACATCTAAGCTTGCAAAATCAACTAACATTCACAACAACAAACACATAAAAATAAAAGAGATTAACAGAGTGAGCACAATGCCCAAATTTAACTCCATCATAGCTTTAAATATGATAAAAAATAGATGTTGATTTCATTTTATATTAAACATGATCTACAATTAATTCCAACAAAAGTATTTAACATGAAAATCCACTTTAAAGGATAACCAAACTATTCTTTTACAAGCTCATCATTGTTGTAATGTTTATGCTCAATTATCTGTACAAAGAGATGAAAGATAAAATCACAGCATATAGTTTATAAAAATACAACCAAGACAATTCCATTATCGCAATACCTATTTAATATTAGTCTCCCTAGCAGCATGACGTTGACAAGTTGGTAATCTCAAGTTTATACTTCAAAATTGAAGTAAAAAAAACTTGGTAAAAATCCCAGCAAGATAGGATACAAGAATTGTCAGTCTAACCCACTAAAACAAATATGAGATTCAACAGGTTTTAAATACAGAGTTCATAGTCTTTTCTTGTAAAATACATAAAACAATAAGATTTTAATTGAACCTCATAAAAAATCTTGTTAAAACGTAAAAAAAAGAGGTACTAAAAATTAAAAGTGGGACTTAAAATTTCTCCTTCTCTCTAAAAAATTCAAAACAAAAACATAACCCTCTTCTCTCTCACAAAGCAAAATCAAGTCTTTCGAAGGTGAGAGCCTTTTTGGAGGGTGAGAGTTCAAGTTCCCATCTGTTGGGTCTTCGATTTCATTTTCTTTGCGATCTACTTCCACCACTTTCTTCTTTATTACTTTTTGGTCTCATCTGGGTACTCTTGATACGAGAAATGCTTCATTTTGATTTTCTTCGGGCTTCATCTTCCAATTTGGTGAGTCTCAATTCACTGTTTCCTATCTGGTTTTCTTCTTGGTCTCATTTGGGTACTCTTGACGCCTGAAAGGCTTTGTTTTAGTTTTCTTTGGGCCTTGTCTTCCTATATGGTGAATCTCATCCCTCTCTCCTTCTTCTTCCTTGAAATACCTTACCCCAACCCTCTATTATCCTTCTCTCTCGCAACTTCTCCCTCCTAACATACAAACCCACAACTTAGGGTTGGGCCTTCATCGAAGAAGAGAGAGCAGAGTCGCGTCAATTAGTTTGTCGCTCTCTCTCTCGGTTAGCTTCTCTCTCCAGTTCAAAAATAGGGAAGAAATTAGGGTTGATAGATTGAAGATTTTTCTAGTTCTCCAGTTTTCGTTAAATAATAGAACTTTGAAGATGAAAGAGCCCCGACCATCACCGGCTAGGTTGTCGATTGAAGCTTCATGAAGAAGTAGTCTAGTTCTGTTCGGTTCACACGCATCAAGTTTCTAATTTCTGAGGTACAAATATATTGTAATGATTAGTTTGAAGAAGAAGCAATCAAAGATGAAGAAAACCCAATTATATTTAAAGGGGAAGAAGATTGAGAAGTTGGGTAAGGATTTAGATGCAACAGCAAAAGATCTGATGCTTCTGACTAGGAAATCAATTAGATGAGCTTTTATTTTCTTCAGTTTAATTCTGTTTTCAATTTAATTCCCAGCATTTGGGTTCTAAGTTGCAGTTATCTGTATTTCAATTTAGTAAGTTTTATCCTTATCTTGTTTATCCTTACCCTTTAAATTGATTAGTGAGTATTTGTACATTTTTATGCATTATAGTTGGATTGTCTGGGTCTGGGCTTTTTGCTGCTTTTTCTCTGGAGGAGATGATTTTGGAGAAGTACGAACTTCTTGATTTTTCAAATACTGTTGCAAATAAAAGTGTTATGAAACTGTCATATATTGTAGTCTCGGTTAATACTAGCTTACAGGGATCTTCCCTATGAACGAGTAGGAAAGGAATAGCTGAAATATCTATTCCATTCTTAAGTTAATGGTCTTTAATTGATTGATTATATGAGTTAAATGGTTGTAGGAGGCAAGGTTCCCACAGCTTCAGAGTTTGATGATTAAGCAAAGAACAAAGCTGAAAGCATTTTCCTTCACTTTGATGATCCGAGTTTCGGTGAGTGGATGAGAGGTCTAAAAGTGGTCCATCAAGAACCAAGTTAATGCCAGTTCCATTGCGTTTTTTATAACTCCTCTCTCTCAAGCTTTGGGTTAGTCGATTTAACTTCTAGTATGTTTTTTAGAGATGCTTCTTTTTAGTTCCTATTTTTTGTTTCTTTTTTTCTTAATCTAAAACTTTATTGTTGGTTTTTGAATATAGATGTATCTCAGTAGGTTTACGGTTGATCGTAAGTTCTATTTTTCATTTCCTTTTCCATCTGATGTTTTTATTATATGTTATTTTTCTAATGTAGATGCTCAACACTTAGGTGGTGTATTTCGTCTGCTATACAGGTTAGTACATTTTTTGCTTACCTTAAAACCTTAAATTTCATAGGATCAGTTGTGAAGGATTGTGGCAATTGCATGATAATTATTCATTATGATTAATTTTTAATCATTATTACATCAGACTCAACTCATACAATGCTTTATCACACAGTTAGAGGTAATTAAAACTAACATTAATTTTATCAATTTCATTATCATTCGGTTAACATCCTTGGAGATTTTGAACTTACAGGGTGATACTAAAGGATCTGCTAAAAAAGACACCGTTTGAGTCCTTCCTGGTCCGAATGCACATTTTCATTTTAGGACGTTACATTTGTTTCGTTTCAATGTCAATAGCATTATATTGACTTGGCTAATTTGATCTGAAGTGATGTTGACTTGAATATGAGTTCTGGAGTATGACTGTACACTCTCTTAGCTGCCTGTCATTGCTCAGTAGTTTGTGATTTTGCAATTAATTTGTCATATTCTTTGTAGGATAGTCCCTATTTCATAATGGTTTGATTCTATTTGACATGCAAATTTGGCACCACAATCAAAAGTTAAAGCGTAAGGTGTCATTTTCTCGAGTAAAATTTATTTTAGTCTCTTGTACAGCTGATATTGAAAGCTTAGATTGAGTTCATGATACCCAATGACTTTCAGATCATTTTATACACCAACTTAGCTTAATCACAAGCTAGAATGCTAAAGAAAACGTTGGAGGCTACATGTATCTATTTCTACATTCTGTGAAGAAATAATTAACTTGCAGTTAGTTCATTTTCTCATTTACTGTAACTCTTTTGTATTGCTTCTCTATGGACTAGTGGGAGTACTTATGCTATTTACATCTTTGTAGCAATTTGTGAGTACTTATGCTATTTATATGTTTATTTGGTCATTGGTATGAACTTGATTAGCTAGCATTAATTTTTAATGTGCTAAGTTAGTTAAATGTTGGTAACTAAGTTCTCTATATAATGCAGGATCTACAATGAGTTGAGGCTATTGAACATGGATGTTTAAAGTTTGAAAAACTAAACATTAGGCTTTATATGATATTTTAATGAACTTTTGAGGTTATTTTGTAGTATTTTGTGAAATATTTTGATGCTTCTAGTTTTTTTTAGAACAAATGATGATGCTATGTTGATGATTAGACTTAGTGATGATACTTTTGGATATATTTTAGTTTCGTATTGTACTTTTGTGGAAGTGAAATAAAATATTAATGTTATTAAACGTTTCATTGATGTTGTTATATAATTTTTAATGTGTTAAATATGTATATAAATCAGGTACATGTAAATTGACTATAAAAAATAGCATTTATAAAATGTCACTAAAAGTATTAGAAACCCTAGTTAATTCAGAAGTATTAAAATCACCTTTTGAATACATTCAACGGGGGTCCGAAAATCTTATTAAACAATGATTTATAGGAGTTGAAAAACCCTGTAAAAATGAGAGACCACATGGTTCTTCACATGAGGCATTGCGCCTTGTGAAAAACATGGACTTTTAATATGAGGGGCTGTCACAAGCACAACGAGAACCCTGTGGATTACTGTTCACAGGGATTTTTGCCTCTTGTAGAACTTTTTATTTCTTGTAGTGACCATTTTTTCTATCAATAAAGACTAATCATGTGCCATTACTTATTCAAAGTTCTAATAATGCAACACAGGTAAACATGTGTCTAATGTTGGCACTTTTATATGCTTGACTTAGTAAAGACTTCAGAGTCAAAATATATATATATAATAAGTGAACATAACTTTAAAATGTCAATATGTACAATCTAGCAAGTTGAGAATTATGTTATATAGTTGTATAGATAGAAGAATTATTATGGCCAGCGCGCGTAAACTAGACAACTGACTCTTTTAAAGTTAAAGACGAACCATTAGCAATGAACACAACTTAATAACTTACTCAATCATAAAATCATACACAACTTCGTAAAGAAATATTAGGTAGCTAATGGAGTCATAGACATATAATTTACATTGTTAGAAGGGGGGTCATTGATAATGGTTTGAAAGTCATTTTGCTAAAGAAATTGTGTGAAAGATTATATAGAGAACAATGAATACCACAACTAAAAACTATAATGTATCATAACTAAAAATTATAAAAGAAAATAATTACCTATCTAAAAAAAATTGTTGAACAAATACCGTTAGAATCGATACCCTTGTAACATTGAGAGCATTGATCATGTATGGAATAACTTCTCAGTTCACGACACAAATCTGAATGATCATTCCTCATTAGGAAAGCGATAGCATTATGAAGAATGAGCAAGCATCAATATAAGAAATTGTAGTCTTAAAGTTCACTTTTAGTTGGAAATAAGACCAAGTTATATAAGAAGGTACTATCTGTATAAGACACAACATTAGCAACTAAATGCTATCAATTAGAATATGAAAAGGTACCCATGCTAGTATCTAGATCACCTTATCCAATGTGTGAGCTTTAACTTTATTAACCATTCCAAAAACATTATCATTAAGTAAAACAAATTTCAAGATGGAGGATAGAAAACATATGCAAAAAACATTCTGTTTCTTGTCATCAACAAAGCATGAAAATACACTTAACTTGAATAAATAAAAATAACTTATAACTCTATATTAGAATTCAAGGAACTATCAACAAGAAACAATTCTAGAACTTGAAATAAAAAAATTAGAAATTCAAGTGATAATTACCAACATTATATGGGTTAGATAATTTAAAGGTAAAACTCCATTCACACTAAAAATTGTGTGCTAGGATAAAGACTTACATCTCAACCATTCGGTTCTTTCATTTCACCAGTTTGAGAAAGATGGGATTTTGACTTTGACTATACACTTGTTCCTTGTTTGGTGTTTTAAGTACATTCCTTACTAGCTTCTAAATTGGATTTTCTTTCAACATTAAAAATATACAGAAACAATCATCAAAAGCAATAAAAGATGATGAAATTAAGCATTGAGATAATGATGTCTCACTCATTCAATTACCCTATCATACCCTTGCTTAAAATCAAATGCCCATGTCCATTAGTTGTTCCAGCAGCAAATGCATACCCGATTACCAAGCACCATGTAATAGCGTTAGATGCATAACAATTCAAAATAGAGCTTTCTTTCACAAGAACGTCAATTATCATCGCTAGAAAATCGATAACCACAAGATTTGAGAGAACTCTAACTCATTTATCAAAACAACATAAGGGCAAAGAAACTAAAATACCAGATTTGAAACTTACAACCCAAATGTGCACTCCAAATTCGGATGTAAAGCCACTTTTGAAGAGATCCGAGACATGCACTTTTGAGATTTTGGGATAAAGCTCTTTGGAAGCAAAACTGATTATTGGAATGCATTCCTCTGAGATAATACATAGCAATTACCTTACTAACTGTTATATTAGCAACATTTCTCATGACTTCAGTAATCCAAGCCAAGCTCAACATAAGTGCAATTATAATCAATGGCGGAAAATAAAAGTTCAATGCAATGCTCCTATAACAGCTAAAATCCATAGAGACATCCATAGAACCCCCTCTCTTCCCTCTCCTTTATCGGTTGCTGTTGCTTCTATTTTGTAACAGATCATAACAAAACAAATTTAAAAGCCAATCATAGGAAATTTAAAGCATATTTTTATTCTTAACAAAAAACCAAAGAACTAATGCATTGCAAACAGAAAATTAGAGATTTACCCAAAACGAAGAAAAGTAGGGACTGAGAGAAGTTTGCTGAGATAAATCTATGACATAGAGCTTAGAGAGAGATCTTCGAGAGAGAGCTAAAATAAATGGCCTCGAGATAGAGCCATTGAAGAGATAAAGCTGGACATAGCTCAGACAGGGAGTTGCAAGAGAGAGGTCAGAGATAGAGAGCTACGAGGGAGAATTTGCAATAGAGAGCTGAGAGAGTTGCAAGAGAGATTCAGAGAGAGCTTTACCTCGCAAAGAGAGAGCTTCGCCTCGCGAAGATAGGGTTTTACCCCGGGAAGAGAGAGCTCTGTGAGTTTCTTCGCAGTGAGAGCTCTATTAGCATTTGAGAGAGAGAGATGTGAGAAAATAGGAGGGTTTGGGATAAAAGAGTTCAAATGTCCTTTAATTAATTAGGCGGGTTTGGGATTTCATTGCTATTAAAACATATAATTCTTGTAGTTCCAGGACCGTGATACGCATTCTTAAGACTTGAGAGTTTTTCCTCAAGATAGAAGAATATCTACACTCCCCATGTCAGTGACAACATTAGGGGCTGCACTTCCTATGTAAACATTAATGTCATCTTCCTTTAGCTTATAGAATGTAAAGATACTCCTACGCGGGATTACATGACATGTAGCATCCGAATCAAGTCGACATCCATTAACGACGACGACCATAAAGGTCGAAAGTACATCCATTTGATGGCTTTCTTCCGTAATGGTAGCCTCTTATTTTTGTATAGATTGATGTCCCTTTCTATGATGGAATGCTCTCGCTCTATACCCAAGTTTTTGACACGCAAAACGAGGACCCATCTTCTTCTCATTTATCTTACCTTTGAACTTGCTTCTTGTTCTGTGTAGTTGGTTCTTCTTGTTTCCAAATTTTTCAGACTTGTTCTCCGATTTATGTTTTGGCTTTTTAGCCTCAACAAGATGCACTTTCTAACTTTTTCCTTTTTCCTCTAGTAGATCCCTTTTTACGTGCTTGTTCCTCAATTTGATTATGTTGCACCAACTTTTTCAGCAGTAGTATATTGTTTCATGGAGCTAAGGTTCCATAGAGTAAGTTCTTTCCTATGTTTAAACATAGTACGATAGTTTTTCTAGTATGCCAATAATAGTTGAAACTTGGAAGTTCTCACTCATGCGTTCACCAATTGCTGCAATTTCTTGGACAATTTGCCGCATCTCATGAACTTGATCTACAATAGAATTGGAATCTTTCATATGATATTCTTTATATTTATTTATCATATATGAACGATTTCCAACATCATTTGAGTCATATATGACTTGAAAATAACATTCCGGAGTTCTAATGCAGTAGAATGAAGTTGAAAAATGTCAAATATTAGATCAGCCATCACCTTTAAAATCAATACATCGACATATATAATCATCTTCAAGTCATTTTGTTCTATAGTGTAGGCACTCACATTACTTTTTGAGACAGACCCAGGTGAAGAACTCACCATTTGTGTTGAACCATGAACACTAGCATTCTCGTGAGTAACATTCTCTTGCTCATTCATTGGGTTTGCAATTGGGTATGGAACTTGAAGAACATAAGCCACCTGATTGATTGTGAGATAATAATGAATCTTCAATAGCCATTGTTGAAAAGTTGCTCCTCCAATTCTCTCAAGCTTTATGTGACAGTTGAAATTTCCACCATTTGGAATGCCATGAGAACTGCATTGTCTTTAAATTATTGAAGTAATTTCAGAAGAATTAAACAACGAAGAAAATTGGGCAAGGTGTATCAAAGATACTGTCTTAAAAACAGTGTCTTCTCCACTTTGATTGTAATCCAAATATTGCAGGCGAATTCTCTGTAATCATGTTCCCAGGATACAATGCCCGACGCTAATTTTCTTTTCGAATCTGCGTACTCAAGGAAAGATAAACCAGTTGAAACCAATTTGATAGCCAAAGTAAAACAACAATTTGATTTTTCTTTTCTACGTAAATGAGAAGACTCTAGACCTTTTATGGATACAAATGGCTACCACTATAGGACACGTTTCTTCACAAAGAACCACAAAAGTTTGCCTATAAAATAGGACCATAATTTCAAAACAAACCATTTGAATTCAAATAATTAAAATATAATTTAAAATAATTAATCTATCTTATAATATTATATTTAAAGAGACTTAAAGGGGAGAAATTTTTGACACTCATTTTTATTCATTTAATTTATTTGATAATATTTTATTTTTTATTCGATAATAATTTGTTTGTAGTTAGTAAAATAAAATATTTTTATAATCTTATGTAATAAGATATGTGAATATCTTTATATTGATTTCAATATTTTTTATGACAAATATTCAATATAAGTCAATAATAATTTGTTCATTATAAATTTATAAATTAAATATTCTACATTATTTATGTTGTTTGTAACACGAAAATTCATATAAATGAATTTATATAAATACATATATTTTGGTTAAGAGAAATTATCTCTTAATTTGATAGAATTATTCTTACGAATATGAAAAATTCATGAAATAAAATTATTTTTATACTATTCAACTAACATTATAATTTTTATATTATAAACAATATATTATTACTATTTTATTTTTTTGTTTAGATGTAGAATAATTTTTAAAGTTCATGCATTAATTTTAATGTTAACATCAATTTAAAATTATATGTATATTTTAAATTAGTTGAATACGTGTGAAGCACGTACATTTCCACTAGTACATTAAAAAATGCTAAAATATGAAAAACTTTTGATTTTCTTTTCTACCCTTCAAACCTCCTTAAAATATAGTACAGATTTGAGTTTGACATATTTTCTCATTTAATATAATTCATGTAATGAAGTATTATTTTTATTCAATATTAATTTGCTTATAAATAGTTTATAAAATTAAATATTTTTGTAACATCTTGATCTTATTATATTAAAAGAGGCTTAAAAGGAAGAAATTTTTTATTTTCTTTTTTATCTTTTAAACCCTACTAAACATAGTAAGTGATGCTTCATTTTATCTACAATAGTCTAATTTTATTCACGAGTAGATAAAATTTTTACCATTACTTATTTTACCGTTATTTTAGATTTATAATAATTTTCAAAACTAATATAGTTATTTAAACATTAATGCTAATTTTCAATATTATAGTAATTTTTTACAACTTTAACACATGTTTTACATTTTAAACTACTTTAACATGTGCAAAACACGTACTTTTCTACAAGTATAAATTAAAAATGACTTAAAGGGGAGAATTTTTTATTTTATTTTTTTTCTCTTTAAGCCCCCTTAAAAATATCATGTTAATTACTCATTTCACATACTTTTTATTTACTTCCTTTAAATATATATTTTTTTATATATAAGAAAGATTTGTTTTTATAATTTGTTCATTTGTAATTTATAAAATTTATGTTATGTAAAATTATTATTAGCAACATGAAATTTTATATAGATGAATTTAGAGAAATACATAAATATATTTTTCTTCACATACCTTTTCATTTACTTCCTTTAAATATATTTTTATATATATAAAAATATTTATTTTTATAATTTTTTCATTGGTAATTTATAAAATTTATGTTATATAACATTATTTTATTAGCAACATGAAATTTCTTATAGATGAATTTAAAGAAATACATTAATATATTTTTTAATAATTTTTTAATGATAAAATCATTTCTTAGGTAGATGACTAACTGATGAAGTAAAAATATTTTCTATAGTATTAAAAAATGTTGTTTAGTATAATTTCAAGTATCTAATTTTCAATTTTACATATGATCTTATATGCACTATATTCAAGCACTAAAACTTCTTATACGTACAATATCTAAAATGTACATTCTTATATTTTTAATGTCTAACTACATTACGAATATTATATATAACGTGCAAACAATATTTTTAGGGTCTCTTAGCTTTTAGCTAGAGAGTGTAATGATATGTTATTTAATTTTAAGGTTCAATATAAATTTTAATTCGTAAATAATAAAATAAGTACATTATCTATTATTTTATAAGGAAGAAATGAAATTGATATGTTTAAGTTTTTTTATATTGTTGGTGAATCAATAAAGATTCTATATTTATCATGTGCAACACACGTATTTAGAAAATACTACAACATAAAAGCTTCTTTGAATCTCTTGGTTGAAGTTTTCAAAGAAAACATTAAAGCCAAGCCAGATCAAGCTGAGATAAATTCTGCATCATGTTTTAACCAAACTCCAAGTTCCAAACACCACACAATAGTCTCATTGGTTTCTAGTAGCATCATTTGTACTCAATTACTAATATTCATATCAAGAGTTATTCCCGAACAAGCCTATGTCGTAGAATAGTTTTTTGGACATTCATTCATGTTTCTCATGAGTTTCTTTATTGATAAAGACATATTCTCCTGATGCAGACAACTTCGTGTTTTCTTTTTTCAATCCCAATTCAAAGGTCTAATATAGACAACAAAATACAAAGGCCATAGTAAATAAATTGCTCCTGATTGTTCAATTATTTGATAATTAGAGTCATTATTTGATAAATTATCACTATAAGTCAGACTCAATAGAATTTGATCAATCTTTTTTTGTCATTAAAGAAGAGAACTTAACTAAGAATTATCTTTCTTTATCATCAATCGAATCACTGTTCAAGATCTAAGATTGTATTATATCACCAATCCAATCAACGTTCACATTTTTTCTTTTTCTTGTCAATGAATATGTCTTTTTACTTGTATGACTTAGATGTCTTGTATTTCTTAATAAAGTGATTTGATTGATGAGATTTGATATATTCTGATTTGACATTAGAAATATATTTAATTTTTTCCTATTTACTGAATATTTTTATCAATAAACACTACATATTTTGTTCAAAAAATAAATTTTCTTCCCTATAAGTTCTAGTCAGAATAATGCTAATTCGTCTAATTATGTCACTCTTTAAAATGCATGGACACCATGGAACATCAAGCTAGGAGTAAAAAAACATATATGTATGCTTACTAAATGGTTAATTGTGAGCTAATTGGTAAAATATGGAGAAACTAGCTAATGACATTCTAGAGGAGTGAGATGCAACAATCAAAATACGAAGGATCATTGTTATATATTAAAAAAAGTACAACTAACACAAGTTCAAGGGCATGCGTTCGCAATAAACATATGTGACATTTTATTTTGCATCTAGAATTAACTTTTTGTGTGATCACATTTGTACATTTATTCATTATTAATTATTTTAAGAAACTTAAGTGAAGGTGGGTCGATATCGCATCTTATAATTATATAATCATAATCTATGCTATAAATTGGCTTTTCTCATGTGTAGCACAAATTATTATTTTAAATAAAAATCGAATGGTGCTTTGGTAGTGGAAGGTCAAATAATTCAAAGAAGCAATATATAGAAAAATCAGTTTTGGTGCAAATTCAATAAAGCTGGCTAACTATGTCTAGGACCTTGACCTATCTCCAGCTTTACTCCAATGAATCATGATTCCACTCCAGCTAGTCCTTGGAAATTATACACTTTCTTTAATTTAAATTAGTTTCTATAATTAGTTTCAATAAAGTTATTTAATTTTTATATTTTTTAATCATATTTTATCTTACTATATTAAAAGATAAAATTTTTTATTCTCTTTTTTATCCTTCAAACATCTTTAAAATACAATATAATTTAAGATTTTTACATATTTTCTCATTTAATTTAATTCATATAATGAAAAAGTTTTTTCCAGTCAATTGTTTTATAAATAATTTGAAAATTAAATATTTTTAAAACATTATGCAGCTAGAAATTTAAATATCCATAAATATGAACTTAAATGAATTTAAAATCATTTTCAGTCAACAGTAGTTTATTCGTTAAATTTTTTTAAATATTATGCAATATTTAATGTTATCGGGACATAAAAATTCATATAAATGAATTGAGAGAAATATTTTTAAATAAGTTAAATTATATCTCAATATGATAGAATCTGAAAATAGATGAATAATCATTTTTATATTATTCAAATAACAATGTTATATAAAGTACGATTCTAACAATATCATAAACGAGATAATATGTTTGTTATTACTATTATTTTACTTTTATTTTACTATTATTTTAAAAAATAATTTACTTATTTAAAAAATTTACATGTATTTTAAATTATATGCGAGGGCGTACTTTTCGACTAATAATTACAAATGCATGAACCATTATTTTCTTGCCCATATGTTTAACAAATCATCTAAAATAATTGGATCAATCTATTTTTTTTATGGAAATGGGTCCTATTGTTGGGATCTAACAGGTTAGGGTTACGTTCATTTGATCTAGGTCATTGAGCTAGATATCGACCAGCCAGATCAGGGACGAAGACACAACTTTTAGGGAATGGGGGAAATGTTTTGTTTTGTTTCCCTAAATCCATGCTATTTGAGATAATAATAAATAAACAATATTTTATTAAAGTTTATATTCTTCAAATTTTGAATGAGACAAATAATATGTTTTTACTTTTATATATTTCAAGAGTGATAAATTATATACATTTTGGAAATTTTATAAATTTAGAGGCGCAAATAGTATACACTTATATAACTTTGTAAATTAGAAGATGGGCAAGTAGTAGATTATTTTATAATTGTACACATTTTATCTAAATAATTATATATAGTATGAAAAAATACAAATGAAAGGCTGCATATAAGGTGGACTCCCACCTTATATAATTATCTAGATACGTGTATTCTAGAATTTACTACCTCATATAATTTCTCCCTTTTTTATAAGATGGGCTCCTATTTGACCCAGATCACTTCATCACAAACGTCGGGAAAAAAATGATCTGACACATTTTTTTGTTTTTTGCTTTTTTTTTTTTTTTTACTTTTTCACTATTTTGTTTATAGCCATATGTGACTCTAAGTCGTCAAGTGGACGACTTAGATCAAATATAACCTCTCTTATTTCCCCGACAAGAGAACAACTGGATTTTTTTTATCTTTACCCTTTCTACAACTATGGACAATAATAGAGATTCTAAAAACACCACATGAAGTTTGACTAATATGATTTGCCATTAAGTTATTTTTATGAAGTTTGAAAATTGAAATGCTTTTCTTGTTGATGACTCGAACATCTTAAGTGCTTTTGGTGTTTTAAGTCATCAACAACATGAAAATTTCAAAGATAATCAAGAATGAGAGAAGAACATGACTTGTACCATTTCAAAGTTTTTGATAACTTAATTGGTAAAATTGAAATTACATGACTAAAATGAAAATCAGAGTAATATTGAAAAACTAAAAATACATTTTGCCCTGTAAAAGGTAAAACGTAAGTTGGTGACGCAAATCTCATTGCTATCTATTTTCTCCAAAAATATTAGACTAAAAATCTGGATTAAGAAAAATTCAAAAGAGAACATTAAAAAAAGAAAAATAAATAAATTAGAGCCCTAAATTCTTTTAATGAAATTTAGTACTTTTACAACAAAAATAACTAAGTTGACTTTTTATTTAAAAATTTTCCGTTGAACTTAATGATTGTTAAAGCATGGTCTAGCAAAATTATTTTACTAGACCCTAAGACCTAATCTAGCAAGTATTAATATTAATGTCATAATATTAGACCATGGTCTAATATAAAGTAATTACAAGATCATAGTTTAGCGCATAGTTTATTTAATTTTTTCTCCTACAATAAATACTACATTTCGTTAAAAAAATTATAATGTCATAATTTTATTTGAGTTTTTTGGTCTTCCCACAACAATTTCTCATCTCGATCCATATAACATTCAAATTATAATTTCTCGAATTTATCAATCTAAGTAGTAAAACAAAACCATTTGAAAGAAAAAAGAAAGTATTCTGTTTGCTAAACTGGACCTCTAAGCTAATCATTTTACAGAAATAGACCTTATCATTAATTTTTGATTACCTTGGCCCCAGACCCACTTTTCCTTCACTTTTTTTTTTCTTTTTTTTCCTCATTGCTCTTCTTACAAGTTGTCCAATCAAATGTCATGGTCAACCCTCCCTACCCACCCCATTTCTACTTCTTCATTTTTTTTATTTTTTCTACTTCTTTTTTTTGTTTTCCTCTTTGTGTTCCTATTCGTCTTCTTTATTCCTTCTTCTTACAACAACAAATGATTGTTTGTCCTAGAGCAGGTATAAGTTTTGTTTTCTTCTTTCTGGTAATATTTACTTGTCTTCTTCCTTCTTTTATAGGTTTTTCATTTTCATGAGTTTTCTGAGAATATTGATTAGTTTTCTTCTTTCCAGAACATTGTTTGAAGTTCATTTCTTGTACAAGATCACCATAAAATGATGATGTAGTGTTAAACGAGGTCTACACGAGCCACGTGTAGTCATCGTGTATACTACACTAGGGTGCACGAGCCTTGTGTAGACCTAGTGCACCCTACACGATCATCGTGTAGTGCATCAGAAACTTCTTCAACAGTTCACAAACATCGTATAACATCTATTACACTACACGATCATCGTGTACTCCTTATGTAGGATTTATTATAGTACAAGTGGTCTACACAATGACTACACGATGCTCGTGAAGGCCTCGTGTATGACTTATTACAGTACAAGTAGTCTACACGATGCTCGTGAAGGCCTCATGTACACTACATGATGACTATATGATCATCGTGTAATATTCCATTTCATTATGTATTCTTCTTGTACTAACTTCCTTCATTGATGTATATACAGATATGTCTGAAGTTCAAATTTTTGTAATCCATGATGGGGATTAGGTGAAAAATGGTACAACATGGTCTTTTAGTGGAGAGAAGACCAAATTATTAGAGATATATACTAACTGCACTTACCACGAGCTATTGGGTATATCACATGAAGAACTCCAAATAGACCCTCAAAGTATGATATGTCCGTCAAATTTCTTTACAAAAGCCATGTTCACTGCCCTCCTACTGAAATTGTATAGGATAATGATTTACAGTTCTTTGTTAAAGAGAATGGATCAGAATCACTTAGAAGTCCACTATTTATAAGTACCAAGCTAAACAAATTTCCATCTCAAAGCTTGGTTCCTCAAACTACAATGTCACAACAATCTCAGGTTCCTGAAACTACAAGGTTTTATCAAAGTTGGGTTCTTGAAATACAAATATCACCACAACCTCTACATGAAAGCATTCCTTGTTTTGAGAGTGTTGATCATTTTGAAAAGAACTATCATGATGATGATGTTTTTGGTCATGACGATTATGATGCTTTCAAGGATGAGGATGTTGATGTTGATGGAGATGATGATGGTGATTTTGATCATGGGGCATATGATGATGCAATACGTGGAGATGACTATGATGAAGCCATCAATGGAGACGGTCATACAATAATTCCAGACTTGAATACTGCTCTTGAACCTGAGACCACTTGTCCATTGCCATCACAACCTCAGTTGCATGAACAATGTTATGGGTCTAGTGAGCAACGAGCTTATTTGAATCAGTTTGTATCAGACACAATAAATGTGGATGATTTATGCAGTGATAAAGCTGAGCTTCTTAAGGTTGCTCGTATGATGGCCTCTGGAGAATTTTGAGTTTGGGATCTTCAAGTCAAAATAGTCAATATTGGTACTTGTATGTGTTGAGAAAATATGCCCATGAAGGTTAGGGCCATGAAATTGAAAAATTGTCCATACTTCAAAGTTACAAAGTTCATCAATACACATTTGAAGTATTGAGACATGAACACCATCAATTTATGTATTCATTTATTGGTCATTCTATAAGCTCCAAATACACGTGTGTCAGACATATATATAGGCCAAAAGACATAATTGAAGATGTTCGACTTGATTTTAGTGTCAACATAAGCTACCATAAGGCATGAAGGGCTAAGAAGTATGCATTGGAATTAGTTTGAGGGTCTCCTGAAGACAACTATAGGATGCTCCCAACATATTGTCACATGTTAGAATAAAAAATCTGGGTCCTTATTTTTTATTTTTCCATTAAAATGTCTACAAGAGTACTACACAACCTCGTGTATCCATCGCGTATACTACACGATGAGTACACTGACTACGTGTAGTCATCATGTAGTCTTCATGAAGGGTACACTGACCTCATGTTGTCATCCTTTACACTATTTTTCCACCATAATGTCATACGGTGACTACACGAGCCTCGTGTATCCATCGTGTATACTACACGAGGGGCACATGGATCTCGTGTAGTTATCATGTAGCCTACACTGACATCGTGTAGGCATCGTGTAGTATACATAATGCCTACTCTGACCTCGTGTAGGAATCTTGTAGTCTACACGATGGTTACACAGATCTCGTGTAGTCTACACGATTGTTACACAGACCTCATGTGCGCATCATGTACACTACATATTATGCTGATTAATACAGCAATATTAAATATTTTTAGGGACAACAACACACATAGAAATCGATGAGCAGGATCATTTTAAATATATTTTCTTGGCTCTTAGACCCTCTGTTCTTGGATTTTTCAACTCTATACGACATATCAGTTCTGTTGACGCAACCGCCTTAAAATTGAAATATGAAGAGGTATTATTTGTTGCAACAGCAAATGATGAGAACAACCAAGTATATCTCATTACATTTGGAATTGCAGATTCAAAAAATAATGATTCATGGGAATGGTTCTTCCGTAAACTTCAAGATGTAATCAGTGATCCGGAAGACTTAATGTTTATATCCGACCGGCATACAAGTATACTAAATGTTGTACGGGTTGTCTTTCCCAATGCGCATCATAGAGCTTTGCATCTTCCATGTATGTGTTCGAGGTTCTATAAAAATGAGGCTCTAATTACTACGTATAAGAAAACAATACATTCTCTCGGAAATCAAGCAGATTGGGTTATCAACTAGGAGTTTCATGAAAATGTGGTATTACCACCTATAATGAGGTTGCAAAGGACATACCTAGGACATAGAGAATTCCATCTAGCGGTGAGGAAGTAGTGAGAAGAAGTGTAAACGTTGTGGGCAAATTGGTCACAACCGACAAACGTGTGGAAATCTAATTCCCCTATCTTAACGGGATGAGCAAACCACGCAAATATAAATAATGACCTTGTAGACTTAAATTAAATATTAATATAGAAATATACTCGTGTTTGTTATTTAATAATGTCACAGAGTTTAATAATGCCCATGAAGTCATCGTGTAGTTTACACTAAGCCTATACGATGCCCGTGAAGTCATCGTATTGGCTACATAAAGCCTTCGTATACACTGCACGATGACTACATGATGCATGTCAAGTTATCGTGTAGTTTACACTAAGCCTGCGCGATTCCTGTGAAGTCATCATATAGGTTACATAAAGCCCTCGTGTACACTACACGATGCCCGTGAAATTATTTTGTAGTCTGCCCGTGAAGTTATCATGTAGTTTACATTAAACCTACACGATACCCATGAAGTCATCGTGTAGGCTACATAAAGCCCTCGTGTAGGCTACATAAAGCCCTTGTGTATACTACACGATACCATGAAATCATTTTGTAGCCTACACGATGCCCGTGAAGTTATCGTGTAGTCTGCATGAAGTAAATAGTTCAAAATTGAGGGTGTAAAATATATCAAAATTATTTAAAACTAAAATAAAAATTCATAAAATATATCAAAATTATTTTGGTTTAACATTGCCATCACATAAGTAATTGCAATTCGTCTTTGATATTCTCGCATTTGTTGTTGAGTTATTTCTTGAAGGTTCTTCCCATATGCGAAGGCTTTGACAAACTTAAGGGTGAATACCCCATAATCGAACCTACAAAAACATGAAATGCAAAAAACATAATTAAATAATATGTATGAAATTTTAAGTGAACTTTCAAAAAAATGTATATTTCATTTACCCATTCTCTTGTTGTGGACACTTCATGATCTCATATTTCCACGCATCTTTGGGATTAACCTCTGGTCTTCTCTCATATATGTTCATCATTTGAAGAAGCCGAGGGACAATCTTCATGAAAGGTTTCATTATTTCATTGTACAAGGAGCGTTAATATGGCGTGTTCATGGAGTTATAAATACAAATACACTGGCCAATCAAATCAACCTCAAGCGCAATCCAATGACTGCGGCTCACATTCATTGGAAATATAACCTTATCCGTTTGTTCCCAGTTCCTTCCCAAAATTATCTGCAAGCCGAGGACTAGGTACCGGAGTTGATCATCAATGTCAATATCTCAGCCCGCAGGATCTTGCTCAAACTCTGCCATTCGGCCAGACAGGTTCTCCTGTAATGTCACGGGAAAAAATTAAATCTTCAACGTCAATAAAAAATGGTCATGATAACTATATGAAGTCTACACGAGACCCGTGAAGGGCTCATGTAGCTACACAAAGTTTACATGAGTCTCGTGAAGGGCGCGTGTAGACTACATGAAGCCTGCATGAGTCCGTGAAGAGACTAGTTTTTTTAATCAGGTATGATCGCCGGTGAAAAATCCAATGTCTACTTTCTCATTCCTGTACGATGCAATTATAGATCAAAATTAGGTACACGATTTGGTTTACTACACGTTGGATACACGATGTAAGTGTAACCATCGTGTATATTATATGATGGATACACGAGGTCAGTGTAACCATCATATAGTATACATGAGATCAGTGTAACCATTGTGTTGTATGCACGATGGCTACACCATGTTAGTGTAACCATCATGTAGTATACATGATGTCAGTGTAACTTTACCTTTCGGAATTTGAACCAGGCTTTAAAACGTTCTTCATCCTCTAAAGATACATCACCATATGCTTGAAATGGTTTGATGTCCGTTTTTGCAACGATATTATCATCAACCTTTTTCCTTCACAACTTCTTATTTTCAACCTTTTCAGTTTCCCAATTATGTGACTCGAGGACCTGGGATCTTTTTATCTTCCTCTTATTAAGTTCCCCAAGGTACACGAGCTCTTCTTCTCTATCGTTGGACTGCTCTGTTGATTGAACCAAATCCATCAATGCATATATTATCGATGCAACATTTTGTTCTTCTTTCTTTGTTTCTTCTTCTTCTTCTTTAATTTCTTCTTTTTCTTTTTCCTTCTCTTCATCTTTTTCTTCTTCCTTCTCTTCTTATTTTTCCTTCTCTCCCACCATCTCCTATACTTCTTCTTTCTCTACCATATGTTTTTCTTTTTCATCCTTCTCTCCTTATTCTTCACTTCCTTCTTTTTAGACTTCCGCTTCTTCTTTTTCTTCTTCCTTCTCTTCATCGTTTTCTTCTTCCTTTTCCTTCTCTCTCACCATCTCCTCTTCTTCTTTCTCTACCATATGTTCTTCTTTTTCATCCTTCTCTCCTTCTTCATTTTTTTTCTTTTCATTTTCAATCTCCATCTCCTCCCCGTCAGATCGAGAACAAAATAAGTAATCATCTGGCCTCTATGTTACCAGATGATCCATCAAAGTTTTGATTGAAAAATTACAAAAGAAATGTCTGATTGCATGGACATAATCTTCTTGTCTATTGAAGTGATCTTTTGGTCCATTACAATCAGACATATCCTCACCCAATCTTATTTTCCATTGGAATTCTTGGTCACAACCTCCTTCTCCTATTTTTTCATTGGCCTTCTCGGACCTCTTCCTCTTCCTTTTGAATAGGATCTTCCTCCCCATCATTAGCCTCATCTTCAACTGGAAACGGTGACTGAGGAGGCGTCGACTAAAAAAATATGTAATACTAAAATTAAGCAGATAAAACTGAAAAATGGTGACTACAGATCGGTTACACGGACATCATGTGGTCACCGTGTAGACTACACGATGCTTACACAAGGTCCATGTAGTCATCGTGTAGACTACACGATGGTTATACGGACCTCGTGTAACCATCGTGTAGACTACAGGATCAGTTACATGTGACCATCGTGTAGACTACACGATGACTACACGAGATCAGTGTAACCATCGTGTAGACTACACGATGATTACACGAGGTCCGTGTTCAAGAAGAAGAAGGTGATTTTGAACATACCTTCTCTCCAACTACTGATCTCTAGAAGATTTTTTCTTCTTCCTCCTCAGTAGGGACCAAGGAAAGAACTGTCAACTAAAAATGCAAGAAATATAAATTAGTATATGAGAAAGTAATATATAAATTAACTTGTCAACATAATTCACCAACATACATTCTCCTTTGAAAAGATTTCTTTTTGTAGATTCTCAACCGGTACTATTATGGTCGGACACCACTTGAGAATCCTTGACACATTGGTCGAAACCTGGTTACCATACAAACTACCCACCAAGGGGATAGTTTCAAATACACATGTCTATTTACAAAAGAGAGTAATTTAGTATTCAACACATAAATAATTTAATACATCATTACATAGAATTAAATAAATTGTACCTGGAAGGCAAATGGACATCCATTGAGTGAATACCCATGAACATCAACGAGGAATTTCTGTGTTTTTTATTTTTTTTCTTGATCTATAAGATCACCAAAAACATCATTTGTATTATTCACAGCTAATAATGATTTCATTGTTTTGAAGAACGAGAGGTCTCACCATGGATATTGGTTGAACGCTTCAAGGTTGTCAACCAAAACCAACCATCCATTCTCAATAAGGGTATGATTCTCCTTCCCCAATACAAAGTGCCCTAGCAAATAAATCAGAGACATCTTGACCGCATCAAAATCTGACTTATATTTAGAGCTCTTGAACTTCTCCTCCAACTCAGCCATGGTTATTGATTGGGCTTTGAGAAAGTACAGATCAGAGAGTCTGTTGGGGCCACAGGTCTTCTTCTCATCCTGTGCTTCACCAAACTTTAGTCTGGTAATCAAAGAGAACTCCTTCTTGGAAAAGCACAATGACTCCTCATTGATAAGAAAATGGATCTCCTCCTCAGGTGGAGTGTCGTCTACATATTCGACCTCCTTAGCCAACATCTAGTGGCACACAGTTGCTGAAAACTTCAGGGATGAGAGATCAAGGAGATGACCAAAGCATGTCTCCCTAAATATGGAAAGTTGTGTAGCTGTCAGCTTGGTCTTGATAACCTCTATGCAGTGGGCATTGTACTTTTCATTGACCCTTGATTTTGGAATACTGTTAACATCATGGACGTTTCTTAGTTGCACTTTGACGAAGTCATAACGTGTAGAATATTCAAGGCAAACAGAAGATCAGGAAATGTCCATGATGCTTATGTAATCCTCGTGTAGACTACATGAGGGGTACACGACCATCGTGTAGTACACGAGGCTTACACGACCCCTGTGTTGTCCTCGTGTAGCCTACACTAGGCTCACACGACCTTCGCGTAGCCTACACTAGGCTCACACGACCTTCGCGTAGCCTACACTAGGCTCACACGACCCTCGTGTAGCCTACATACTAGGCTCACACGACCCTCGTGTAGTCTTCGTGTAGCGTACACGAGACTTACACGACCCTCGTGTAGTCTTCGTGTAGCTTACACCAGGCTTACACGACCCTCGTGTGGTCCTCGTGTAGCCTACACAAGGCTTACACGACCCTCGTGTAGCCTACACTAGGCTTACACGACCCTCGTGTGGTCCTCGTATAGCCTACACGAGGCTTACACAACCCTCGTGTAGCCTACACGAGGCTTACACGACCTTCTTTTAGCCTACACGAGGCTTGCATGACCTTCGTGAAATCCTCTTGTAACCTTCACGAGGCTTAAACGACCCTCGTGTGGCTACACGAGGCTTACACGACCCTCGTGTGGCTACACGAGGCTTACACGACCCTCGTGTAACCTAGAAAACAGACATTCACCAAGACCAGAACCTCAGAAACCCAGAAAAAAATACTAAAAAACCCAGGAGAAAAAAAAACACTCAGAAACCTAGGAAAAAAATATTAGAAACCCAAATAAACAACTTTGTTATTATTCAGACATCCACAAAAAACATAAATGCAGAAATCCAGAAAAAAAAACCCTAAGAAACTTGAAAACTTACATTGTTGTTTTTCCTTGTTGCGGGAGACGAAGACTCAGTGATTTGCAAAGAGAAATGTTGCGACTTCGAAAGAGAGAGATAGTAACAATAAGAGAGAAATGAGGGAAATGCAAGTGAGGGAAACAAAGGGGTGGGGTTCCGTGTAATGAAAAAGTATAATCATTACGTTTTTTTAACCATCGTTTGGAATTCGTGAATGAGGTTTTTTGGTAACTTCACAGATCAATTTTGAATTGATGGTGGGTCTAGGATTAAGGTAAGTAAAAATTAATGATAAGATTTATTTCTGTAAAATGATTATTTTAGAGGTGCAGTTTAAAAAAAAACACAAAAGAAACAAAATGTTGAACAATCTCCATACTAAAACACAGTTCACAACTCCATGTGCACACCCTTTTTGTTTCAAGGTTACCCAAATCAATATAATTAATTCAAATGCAAAGTATTTTAAAGAATTAAACAAATAGATTCGAGGAGTTCAAAGAAGCCGGATCATCAATAATTACTATAATTGCATCGACAGGACAACAAATCTTGGCTTTTACGTTAGATCTTAGACGTCACTTGTCGGCCACTGGTTCGTGAATTAGTGAAGTCAGAACGGTGAGATTATTGTCTGATTTGTTAATTTCATTCGGTAATTTTCCATTTTAACATTTTCTCATTGTTTTTTTTTTTAATTTGTTTGTTTTATTTTCTGTTGTTTTTGTATAAATATTCCGTAAGTTTTATGCTGCGTGATTTACCTCAATAATTGCATGTAGAAATTCAATGGAAGTCCCAGTCCTGTTAACTTTCCGATCCCAAATTCCACCAAAAACCCGGTTCGTGTTGAAAAACATTTCCCCACCCACCTATCATAGAATCCGGTTTCATTCTTTCCTCAATTCGATTTGTTTCTAAAAGTTTCGTTATTTGTTTGTTTAGGAAACAACATCGACATCGAGCTTCCGTATAAGAGAGTAGCAATTGCGTAGCGGGATTGTGAACTGAAAACGGCATCTCTATTCAGTGAATTTTGGAGGAGCCCATGAGTGTGGACCTGAAATTGAAGCTTTGATGCAGACTTGAGCAAGAAAAATTATGGCGGGATTATGAAGGTGAACGAGAGGGTGGGTGAGGGAAGGAGATGAGAGGGGTGAATTTCGATCTTGAGGAACAATGACTGGTGGAGGGTCATTGGGAATTCGGTCTGGGAGTTATGGGTCTTTGGATAAACAGGTGCAGAATGGAGTTTCGCCAATCCAAACAGCACGTAAGCCTTCTAAAACGCTCAAGGAGAAGGACAATTTGTTCCATTGGATCTGCAAGTTCGCCGGCCGAAAGAAGGTCGGCATGCTTCTTCTATCTGTGATTTCCGCCGCTGTTTTTGTTTGGGTTTTGTACGTCGGAAAAGGTATGTTCCTATTGCTGTTATGTTTTCTCAGTTCTTCTGACTATCTATCCCATAATTGTTTGAATTCAATTCAATGTATCAAATAGGTGCTTCTGATTTGTACTTAGTAAGATATCTATGTCCTAACATCTAAATTTGGAGTTGCTTATAGTCGTTTTTGTTTGGCAAACTTTAATATATATAATCTAGTTCGTTTTATCTGTATCTTGTGATTATTGATGTCATGTTCTTTGGTTTTTGATCTGCTGTAATAAGGTCTTGAAAGTTTCCTTGAGACATTGTACTCATTCTGCAATTATGTCTGTTTCTTCAGATGAAGATGCTCATGAAGGAGTGCACGTCCAGAATATTAGTGTTAACGATAGCATCATTATTAGTAATCCTGAATCTTCACCACTAAATAAAAGAGAAAGTGACGATTCTATGATTAATGTATCGGGAGCAAGTCCATACACGGCTTTTCCTCCTCCTCCTCCTGCACCTGCAGTTTTCCTGGGTTACACCCTTCCCCCTGGACATCCGTGTAATAGTTTCACTTTGCCTCCACCACCTGCTGATAAAAAGAGAACCGGACCTAGGCGTGAGTTCTCTTCTTTCTCTATTGCGTGGATGTCATATGTTCGTTTTCTTTTGGTTAAGCAACATCTGTTTAAATATCCATATTACTAAAAACTTCTACGTTTTCACAGGACTGAAGCTAGTTAAGCTTCAAAAATATTGATGTTTACCTGGATATCATTTATGAAAATAAATTTTCTTGGCTGTTTATGTTTCAGCATGTCCCGTATGTTATCTTCCTGTGGAAGAAGCCGTTGCCCTAATGCCAAAGGCCCCCTCATATTCGCCAGTTCTTTACAGTTTGACATACATGTATGAAGAAAGTTCAAATAAGGAGACGGAATTTGGAGGTTCAGATTTTGGTGGATTTCCTACTTTAGCTCAGAGGAACGATTCTTATGATATTAGAGAATCAATGAATGTACACTGCGGGTAAGTTTACCTTTTCTGGATTCAATTTAATTTCATATGTACTCTTATTGTGCATAATGATGCTTTTCAATATGCATGAGAGTAATTTCAGTGAAGTTCTCCCCAAACATATATAATCCGTATATGTTGATAGATCTTCACACGCGTAACATTTACTATTTTAGAATGATTTTGCTTTGAGAAAAGTGATTCATACTTGTTTGTTTTGCAATTTATTTGATGTATTCGGTATTAATCAGATTTGTCAGAGGAGCAAAACCTGGTCAAAACACAGGGTATGACATTGATGATTCTGACTTTCTCGATATGGAGCAGTGTCATGGTGTGGTTGTTGCTTCTGCTATATTTGGTACTTTTCTTATTAACCTGATTTTGATTGCTTGTAATGTGAACTTTATTCAAGCTTATGGCTTGCTTATCAATAATTTCCATTCGTCAGGAAATTTTGACGAAATAAATCAGCCAAGAAATGTAAGTGAATATGCAAAGGAGTCTGTTTGTTTCTACATGTTTACTGATGAAGAAACAGAATCATACATGAAGAAAACAGGCGTTCTAGGGAGCAGCAAAAGAGTTGGATTATGGAGAATTGTTGTCGTTCATAACCTTCCTTATACGGACGCAAGACGTACTGGAAAGGTTAGATTTCTGATTTTTGGCCAAAATGGTATAAAGTGACGCTGTCAATTGCTTGTGGTTTGATTTGCCTAGTGGCCTATATTATCTCTGTTACAGGTTCCAAAGCTTCTTCTGCACAGGATGTTTCCTAATGCTCGTTATTCAATATGGATTGATGGGAAACTCGAGCTTGTTGTGGATCCCTATCAAATTCTTGAGAGGTACATCTGATTGTCTGTTCCACAGTTTTAGTATGTTACACATCACCTGGTCTGAATAAACGGCATCGCCTTGCGAGAATGCTAGCTAAACTGCAATGGCAGTACTCAATTCTTTGATTAACCCTTTCTTATTCACATCATTCCTGCATTAGTTTCTGTTTCACCCACAATCCTTTGGTCATTAGATTTGCCGATAAGTTTGCTTAGTTCTTTCTAAGAGAAGTATAAACCAGATGCCGAATAGTTGAATTTTCTGCCTGTCTTTCATTTGTCTGAGACGAGGAAGAATTAGATGGCCATAATCTTCTACCTTTTATTCGGAAAGATGTATATAGTTATTTTTTTCTCATAGTTCAGAGTACTATTCTCGTGAGTGCTTCTCTAACAGTGGAGCTTATTAAACCGTTGAAATTCAAATAATGCCATCCTTACTCAAGGGAAGGAAGCTAGTGTTTTTTACGTTCCTGTGAGCTTCAAATGGAAGATGACTTCCCACCAGTAAAGGATATGTCACTGTCGTTTTCTTTTCACATGAACTACCAGTTGGATTCATTTTGACATGATATATTGCTTTCTTACTATAGTTTACTTAAATCATAAGCTACACTGTTTTAAATCATTTAAAGTTAATGTTGCATAGTTATAATTTCATAGCAAATTGGAAATGTTATATATGCCAGATCCCAAAATTATTTGGAACTTTTATATAGTTAACTAAAAAGTAAAATCTCCACTTGGGTCTCCTAATCCTAGTTAATAACGTAAAATGAGGGTAATCCCGTAAAATCTTCAGATAGCCTCTTATAAAAAAACCTTCAGATAGCCTCTATAGTTTGCTCTTGTTGATTATGTGTTCTTTGTTAGCATTCTTGTTGATGATTTATGGAAAGACAACAGTAATGGCCTTTTTGGTTCAATTTTCATAAACTTTCCTAGGGCAACACATTATATCATCACACCATTTTATATTCTTCTTGCTGAAGGTGTCTTTCATAAGATCTTTCAAGAACCATATAAAATTCACTTGCAATAATTGCAGCAGTAGACTATATAAGATTAACTAGGTCAAATCAAATAAAAAATCATAAGTCAGCCTCGTACAAATTTTGTTGAAAAATATGAAGTGATAAAAATAAAATCACAAAGAAAGCCTGAAAGTTTAAACATTTAGAAGGAGCTATGCCTGTCTATGCTTTATTCAATCTGCTTGATTTGTTGTAATTTACCGTAGGAAACTTAAATTTCTTTACCCTCAATCTATACATACTTCATCAGGTTCTTGTGGAGGAAAAATGCAAGTTTTGCAATCTCTAGACATTATAGACGGTATGACGTGTTTGAGGAAGCCGAGGCAAATAGAGCTTCCGGGAAATATGATAATGCTTCCATTGACTTTCAGATTGAGTTTTATAAAAAAGAGGGTTTGACTCCATATTCTGCAGCCAAGCTTCCCATCACAAGCGGTTAGTATTAGTTGCCCTCGCTTCGTCTCTTAGCAATAGATTGTTCCTGCATTATCTGAGTTGTGTTTTCTGTTTGAGCTGCAGATGTTCCAGAGGGGTGTGTAATTATAAGGGAGCATGTTCCTATCAGTAACCTCTTTAGTTGTCTCTGGTTCAATGAGGTTGATCGTTTTACACCCCGGGACCAACTTAGTTTTTCCACTGTGAGAGACAAGATTAGAGCAAAGACTAATTGGACTGTCAATATGTTTTTGGATTGTGAAAGACGCAATTTCGTTGTCCAGGTAAAGTATGTCTTACTATGACTCGCTGGGAATTGTAACCCATAGCCAATGATATTTTTCGATAGAATCGTCTTTTTTTATATCCTTAATACTGCGAACCTTATCATTGTGATGATCTTGCTGCATATAGTTCCAAGATTCTCCCACTCAGCTTGTGTTCTCAGCAAATAAGTTTTTTTAAAAGACAACGGGAAACTTCTATGTTACTGTTATGGTAACACACAACATATTGGGAGAAAAGCGAAAGAGAAGATGGAAAGGAGACAAACTTTTCTTATTTTCCTCTTTCCCCTTCTCTCTCTCTCTCTCTCTCGTTCCAGTATGTTACCGTGTTTTTGGTGTCCTACTCTGTTATTGTCTGGTGTATAACTTTGTGTATGCTACATGCAGAAATACCATAAAGATGTATTGGAACACCTACCTCCTCCAGTTTCTCATGTCCTTCCTCCTCCCGGCCCTCCTCCTCCACCACCACCACCACCACCACCAAGTGAAACTTCAGCTGAAAGAGTAGCAAGTATGCCAAGTAGAAAGGTCTCACCAAGACATGGTAGAGATAGGAGGTCTGGTTCTAGGCGTCATCGCAAAGTCGTCCCCGGTGGTAGGGATTTTGATTCGAGATAAAATTTTGTCACGCAAACATATTCTTTTTTCCGACCCACTTCCAATATATTAATTCGGGTGATGAAAGGACAGAGCTAGTAGCAAAGATCAATGTTATTTGAGCTCTTACACCTGAGTACACTCATTCTTTCATTTTCAAAAAAATTTCATCCATTTTTTTGCTGTACATATAGCTTAACTTAATGCAATAATTTTTCTTTTGGTTGCTCTCAAATTCTTCATTTATGGTAAGCCACTTTATCTCATTGTCCATGGAAGTTGTTCTGAGACTAAGTTATATGACAAGTTTTATGTTCATGAGTTTACGTTTAGTCAAATTTTTCTGTATATGGGTCTTGAGTCTCTTGACTACCGCAATGGGAAAATTCACCGAGAACAGCCCATACCGCCATCAAAAAACGTAGCCGCTCTCTAGAGTCATGTTCTACCGCCTTGTACATGCATGGAAGTCGTCGAATGGAATGTCGTATACAGGACGACTTACTCCATGAATGTTTTGCATGAAATGCTTCCTGCAAGCATGATTTGGGAGATATCAATCAACTCATACTGCTAACCCATAGTATATTGTACTCATTTTATTCATCAACTATTAAGTCGTGACAAGACTTGTACAAACTCCTTCATTGTCTAAGAACAGTACAAGATTAAGACAAACTCCTTCAGTGCCTAAGAACAAATGAGAGGATTATGATGAGATTATGTTATATTGGAATGGTTATCTATTCTCTGACCAATTTAGCACTCTTGGAACTATAGATGGGCCATCTTGTCTTGGGAAGAGACTTAGTTGAAAGAACCCCTTAGGACGGTTTGGTTAGATATCTTCTCCACGTCTCATCGACATGAGCGACATGACCCATTTCCCACTCTGCCTTGGCTTTGTGGCCAATACGTTTGGCACGTTGTGCGTCCATGGTAATTGGACGAATGCGAAAATCTTTTTTGCCATCTCAACATGATTAGTTGAGAATACTCTGACTAATTAGGATTGACATAACTAATCGATGAATTAGTTACAGGTGATCTCTACATATTATCTAAACAGAACCTCTCATCCTCTTTAATGGGGATATGTGTACAAAATCACTTGACCTCATTATCAGAGCATTTTCTGACATCTAAGACTGGCCATAGTGCTCATCTTTCACCCCACGTGTCATCTCCACTTTCTGAGACTATTTTTCTTTGTTCGGACCGGACTATTTCCTGAATCATCTCCCTCGACCCCTTTACCATGTACACCTTTTGAATTTATACTTGCTCTATTCTTAACTTTAGATAATTGTGAGATAGAGGATGTTATGTAGCACTACAGTGCTCAACATCGATATGACATGACAATACACGTGGCATGAGATTATTGATGCACCTTGTAATATAGAGTTGATCATTTGCCTTATATATTCATTTTATCATGCCTAAAGCAAAACCATATATGGTTACAACGCATAGCAATGCTGAGCACAACAGTGGTAGTGTGCTACATTGCATATTTTTGTGAGATACTGTCACGTCACATTACTTGTATTATAGAAAATTTGAATAATTTAATTACTAAGAAGGCTACGAATCAATATGCTGCTTATCACTATCATGGGTTAACATACAACTCGGTATGACCTGCAAGTGGAATAAGCATTTTCTATGTAGATTCCTAACTATTTTAGGTTCCGCCCGCATAGCGATACTGATCTCCCCCACGTTCATTAAAGGGCCGTTTTAATTAGTTCTAATCAGTCCTCACATATTCTTTATTTGGACATGCCCACACTGACCAAGCACCCGTATTAAATGTCCATACTGCTTTGTAAGCCCATCTGGGCCTATGGCAGACGACTGCTAATCAAACTAGATCTCAATGGTATTTATGTAATATAGCATTATCAAGAACAACCATCGTAGGAATTTAAAAAAATGGCCTAAGATTTTCAAAATCATAAAAGATAACCTTCCTACAATAACAACTCTTGTCCCCCTTAATACGCCGATGGGCACTCCACCCTAAACGATTAGCAGCCCCCATCCTAAAATCACGAAAACTTCATAGATATGGATGCGCATGTTTAGCAGCTGTGTATGGAGCACCACTTGACAGAGAGCTTCATTGTCATAGATGGAGAGCTCGTAATCATGGATATAGAGCTCACGACAATGGATAGAGCTTCATAGCCTGGACATCACGATAAGCTCGTGGGATTAAGATGAACAACATGTTGGAATATGTTCATAAAGTAACGTGTAATAATTATTTATTTTTTAGACATTTGTTTTACCGAATTTTTTATGAATAAATTGAAAGTATATTTTAAATTAAAGTTTGTTTATAAATTACTCATGTCCTGGAACTATTGTCAATGAAAGAAGAGTGAGGACAGAAACGTCTCCAGATGAACTCTTTTAAAATAGTTCAGAACGATATTAGCAGTCTTAGGATCGAATGGACAATCGAATCCGATTATGACTGTTAGGTTGAACCGTTGGATGTCAGCCTTGGGGCATAAGAGTGAAGACTCAAATGGTTAACCTAGACATGTTATGAACATGTTGCATAAACCGGTAACAAATTAGTTTAGAACCCAAAACTGTTTACCTAACTCTAAATCTAATTGTTACACCTTAAGAGTTTTTTGTAATTACCTTAATCCTAAGTTGAGTACGTAACTTGACTTGGTTAGTTATAATCTTTGATATGTCAAATGAGTGAGTTTGAATTGGCAGGCAATACCTTGGCTGTTGGGATTGTAATTTAATTAAGTAGAAGTTGTGTGATTCACAGATATAGAAATCCGTGGTTGGATTGTGAAAGTAACAATATCACCTTATGTTTGATTGATAAGTGTGTAAATAAATTAACTTGGTCAAGTATTCGATAAAATGGCATTGAATAAGACTTGTGAATTGTACGAGACAATTCGTTATAATGTCTTTCTTATTCACAGTCAGTAAATGAGTTAATGAAATAATAACAATATGGATAAAATGGTAGTTTTACATTCCGTTCTTGTTACTGATATTCACGATGGGTATTATGTTAAAACATTCTGGGGACCGTGAGAATAAATAGAGTTTATTTACACCAATAGAAAATGTAGCGCTCATGAATCGAGAGTTGATTCGACATCGAACTTATGATAGAGTCGTACGATGTCAGGATTAAATAAGTTAGAAATTTATGGAGATAAATCCGCCTAGTATTTGAATCATAAGTTTTGCTCATGTGGGTCCATTCGGTGTCAGAAATAGCTCAGTGAACAAGAATAGAAAAACGAACTAAGTTGGACCAAAATGTGTTTTGGTGCGGAGGCATATTTTCTACACCTATATGTGATATGTGATCTCACTTGAGTTAGTTAAGTGTAATTTTTGTATTGAATTAATTATTTATTATTTTCTAATTATTAGATAATTAGTTAAATAAAATAAATTAATTAATTATTTGATAATGATCAATTCTATTTATCAATTGTATTGATGAATTCGATATAACTAAAACTCTATGAGATCATGTAATTTTTGGCAATAATAGATAATTAGGAGAATTTTCAGAAATTTTATAATATATGAGTATATTTATAAATTCAAAAAATTATTTTTTGATAAATATCTAATAGCAATTCGGTTGCAAAGATATAACGAGTATTATATATATTTATTGTTATCAACACACAAAAAGAGAGAAAAACGTTTTCTCCTCTCACTACTGCTACCGCCGAAATTAATTTGAAGAAGGAAGATTTGATTTTTGTTCTTCAACAGTTTTTGAGAGCCCACACTCAAATTCCTACGTAAAATTCTTCTGAGATATATTTCTGAAATTAACGGGTGGTTGTTGCTGAACTAATTTGAAAATCGTTCGTGGAAGATCAAGTTCATGATTTTGATCTTAAAGCTGAAGAACACGAAGAACGCTTGAGGGAATTCCACCAGTTAAAAAATTCTACGGTACAGAGTAAAAGTGAAAAATCATTTTTTTCTTAATCTATTCGTTTTAATATCGTATATGTATTATCAAACTAAAATTGGTTTTAAATTATTTAATATGATTAAATTAGTTAAATAAAAAAATTGATATTCCGCCCACGAACCGTTTGTGGTTCAAATCTAGAAATTGGTATCAGAGCGTAGGTTTAAAATTATGCATATAGATACTTAAAACGAACGTATTGTGAATTTTATTGATATTGGCGTATGTTTGTATGGTAGATTCAAAATTATTTTGAATATGTTTTATGATTGGATCATGAACTATTGGCTCTAGACGTCTTTGATTTAGAATTGATGTATCCCAAATTTGAGGTAAAGGAGTTTATGTAGTTTAACTATTGTAATTGTTGTAAATTTTAAATTCGTTGTAAATTCATCGTCGCCAAAAATCGCTCAAAATCGCCCGTCGAGAAGTCACCGGACAGCCACTGAGAAGAAGCCGGGAAACGCTAATGTTCACGTCAGCACTGCTCACAGCGTAATGTTCACGCCAATAGTGTTCACTGGCGATACGTTTCACTGGCGGTATTGTTCATGGCGTAACGTTCACGCCAGTAATGTTTCTTGAAAAACAAACAAATTTTTTTTTTCAAAAACTAAGTGGGAGGGCCGTTACGTTGAAACGTTGGTAAGGTCTCCAACTCAAACTTGATCGTGCCACGATTAAGGGTTAGAACCCCCTATAGCGGTCCTCTCTTGAATGTGAGAAACTTTGAAATTGTGTCGCTTTGACTCATCGAGTTGCTTCTGAAGCTAAGACTTCTAAAGGGAGCGGTGGGGCAGGGTCATTTCATAGACAGACCGTTAGTTCATAGTAACTTTTAAGAGTTAATGCATTGGTTAAACACTTAGAGTGAAGCATATTGGAATCCCTCCATAAGGGCTAGTCAATGAGGCCAAGTTGACCAAAAGTATTGGTGATTGGTTAAGCTGGATGTGGAGGCATTTGAGCGTTAATCAAACGATAGGAGTCTCGATGCGAGGAGATAGTTTGGACTTCATCCCTCGATGAGACAAGCTATCATTTTTTATCGTAACATCATGGAGGAAATATTTTTAATGGATTTTAAAATATTTAGTAGTTGCATCATGCATCATACTTTCCTAAATAATCGAGCATCTATTTACACCGCTTTATTTATTCTTTTCATTATTCATGTCGTTATCCCTTCTCTCAACTATTCTTAACGCGAACAAATTCATCGGTGAAAATTATGTGGATTGGAAACAAAATCTTGATATCGTGTTGACGGTAGAAAAGCACAAGTTCGTGCTCACTACTGCTTGTCCTCTTGAGTCTATTGTTGAATCGACTCAAGAGGGAAATGATGTTTATGCTTCTTGGATGCGTTCTAATGAGATTGCCAGATGTTACATCTTGGCATCTATGAGCAATGTGTTGCAACAACAACATCAGAACATTTAGACCGCTGCTGATATGATGTTAAACATCACCGAAATATTTGGGGATCAGGGTCGTCAAGCCAGACAGACAGTTGTGTATAACTTCATGAACTGCAGGATGAAACTTGGAACTCCTATCAGAGAACATATGATGTTGATCATACGTTATCTAAACAAGATGGAGATCATGGGTACTCAGGTCGATGACAAGACTCAAGTGGATATGATCCTAGAGACTTTGCCTAGTACCTTTGAGAACTTCAATCTTAATTATTCGATAAATAAGCTAAAACTACTCACTTCCTGAGCTCATGAAGGAGATGTAAGCTGTTGACACCCAGTTTCGGAAGGGCAAGAGGAAATCTGAAGAGGCTAACTTTACTGAAAGTAGGCCTTCCACCTCTAGCTCTAAGAAGAAACAGAGAAGGGGTCCAAGGAAAGCGAAGACGTAGAAGCTAAGAGCTGCCAAAGGCAAGAGCACCGCGAGAGTAGACAAGTCAAAAGACAAGTGTCATCACTATGGAGATGTTGGTCCTTGGAAACGCAACTGCCTAGAATATCTCAAAGGATTGAGATCTAAAGGTATAATAATGGTTATTGAGGCATGTTATGTAACTGACTCTACTTTTTCTTGGATTGTAGACTCTGCAGCTATTAACCACATCTGTTGCTCCCTGTAAGGGTTCAGGGGAATCAGAAGGCTTGTCGAGAGTGAGTTCAGCTTCCGCTGGGGGAATGAAGCACTAGTATCGATAGCATCAGAGGGAACTTTTAAATTATGTTTTGAGAAACATTTTATTATTTTGCATGATATTTATTATGTCCTGAGTTTTAGGAAGAATTTGATTTCTATTGGTGCATTAATTGAGCAAGGATTTGATCTAAAATTCATTCATAAAGATATTAGGATTCTTAGAAATGAATGCTTAATTACTATTGCACGAATGATTAATAAATTGTATCAAGTAAAACCTGTGATACCCATGATTTGAAAGACTGAAGTAAATATCGATTCACATAGAGGATATTAAAAGGTTGAACTATGACTCAACTGATCTAACTTATCTGTGGCACTTACGTCTTGGACATGTTAGCCTAGACAGGATTAAAAGACTTGTGAAGGATGGTCCTTTGCAATCTTTAAGTGTAGGTTCACTACCCACATGTAAATCCTATATAGAAGGAAAATGATCAAGAGACCTTTTTCATCAAAAGGTGAAAGAGCCACTCAAAGCCTTGAACTCATATATAGTGATATATGTGGGCCATTGAATATCCAAGAAAGAGAAGATTATGAATTCTTCGTAACCTTCACTGAAGACTACTCACGTTTTGGTTATGTTTATCTAATGCATCAAAAGTCTGAAACCTTTGAAAATTTCAAAAAATATAAGGCCTTGGTTGAAAAGCAATAAGAAAAATAATCAAAACACTACGATCTGATCGTGATGGAGATTACTTGCTAGGAGAGTTCAAGAACTTTCTTAATGAAGAAGGTATTCTTTCTTAACTTACAACACCTTGTACGCCACAGCAAAATGGTGTGTCAAAGAGAATGAATCAAACTCGGATGGATATGGTTAGATCCATGATGAGTTACTCATCCCTCCCAGATTCGTTCTGGGAATATGCCTTACTAACAACGACATATATTCTGAACCAAGTTCCATTTAAGATGGTGCCTGATACACCATATGAAAGATGGTATGGACGAAAGTCATTTATTAACCATTTTAAAATATAAAGGTTCCCAACATATGTTCTAAGATCAAAGACAGGCAATTTAGCCAGTCATTCATAACTGTGCATGTTTGTAGAATATCATATCAGAACGAATGGGTATATCTTCTACAATAAGATAGATAAGAAAACATTCATTAGCACGAATGCTCATTTTCTCTAAGAAGATTCTATTAAAAGTGTACAGCCGAGAAGCACAGTTGTGCTGGAAGAATTATTGAGTGGGGGAACACCAACTCCCCAATCAAAAATTATTTCTAATTCAATAATGGAAGAACCACGACAGGAGCCAGAGACTATGGAGCCTCAACACCTAGTGGAAGAGTTGTGAGACAACCTGAAAGGTACATGTCCTATGGAGAAGCTTTGGCAGCTTTCTCAAACAACGACCTTGATGAACCAATATCTTACTTGGAGGCCATGGCTAGTCCTGAAGTGAACTTATGGCAAGAAGCCATGAACGTTGAGATACATTCGATGTACTCGAATGGAGTCTAAAAACTTGTAGATTCTCCTGAAGGGATAAAACCCGTAGGATGCAAATGAATTTATAAGAAGAAAAGAGGTTCGGATGAGAATGTAGAGACATTCAAAACTAGGCTAGTAGCCAAGGGCTACACCTAAAATGAAGGTATAGACTACGAGGATACCTTCTCACTGGTAGTCATGCTTAAATCCATCTTAATCATTTTATCCATTGTTGTTGCCCTTGTTTATGAAATCTTGCAAATGGATGTCAATACTTCCTTTCTGAATGACAATCTTGAAGAGCGTGTTTATATGGATCAACTAGATAGGTTCATGGAGAATGGCCAAGCGGGCAAAGTTTGTGAACTATAGAAGTCCATTAATAGACTTACGTAAGTGTCACGGTTGTGAAATATCATATTCGATGAAACTGTTAAGAACTATGGTTTTGAACAGTTGGTGGATGAACCCTGTGTGTATAAGTTGATACATGAAGGGAAGGTGATTTTCCTAGTCTTGTGTGTAGATGATATTCTGCACATTGGAAATGATGTAGAAAAATTGTATGTTGTCAAGTTTTGGCTTGTAAAGCAATTTGACATGATGGATCTTGGAGAAGCTGCATTTGTCTTAGATATTCAGATCTTTCAAGATCGGAAGAACATGCCATTGACACTTTCTCAAGCATCTTATATTAATAAGGTGTTGGATCGCTTCAGTATGCAAAACACCAAGAAGGGATTTCTTTCCTTTAGACATGGAGTCAGCCTCTCCAAGTAGCAGTCTCCCAAGACTCCTCAAGAAGAAGAAGACATGAGAAGGATACCATATGCCTCAACCGTAGGTAGGCTCATGTACACGACATTGGAATGCCATCAAGCATATCCTTAAGTATCTTAGGAGAACAAGGAATTACATGCTTGTGTATTCAGGTAGTGACTTGAATATGATGGGGTATATAGATTTTGATTTTCAAGCTGATAATGACTGTAGGAGGTCCACTTCAGGATCGGTGTTCATCTTGAATGGTGGAGCAGTTGTATGGAGAAATATCAAGCAATCTTGCAATACTGATTCTACCTTGGAAGCTAAATATGTGACAGCTTGGGAAGCTGCAAAGGAGGCTGTTTCACTTAGGAAGTTCTTGAAGACTCTGGAAGTTGTTCCAGACGCTGAGAAGCCCATGACACTTTATTGTGATAACAGTGGCGCTGTAGCAAATTCTAAGGAACCTAGAAGCCATGAGAGATCCAAACAAATGTAACATAAGTATCACCTGATTAGAGAGATTATTCAGCGTGGAGACATTATGGTTACGCATATTTCGACGATCAACAACCTAGCAAATCCATTCACGAAGACTTTAAATAGTAAAGTTTTTTATGGTCATTTGGAGGGCTTGGGGATAATAAATTGTACACCCCCACTTTAGTCCACGTGGGAGATTGTTGGAATATGTCTATAAAGTAGTGTGTAATAACTATTTATTTGTATTTAATTATTTCTCAGACATTTGTTTTACTGAACTTTTTATGAATAAATTAAAGCTTTATTTTAAATTAAAGCTTGTTTATAAATTACTAATGTCCTGGAACTATTGTCAACTAAAGAAGAGTGAAGACATAAGCGTTTCTAGACGAACTCTTCTAAAATATTTCAGAACAGTATTCGCAGTCTTAGAATCAACTGGGCAATCGAATCCGATTATGACTGTTAAGTTGAACGTTGGATGTCAGTCTTGGAGTATAAGAGTGGAGACTCAATGGTTAACTCAGACATGTTATGAATATGTTGAATAGACCGGTAGCAAATTAGTTTGAAGCCCAAAACTGTTTACCTAGCTCTAAATCTAATTGTTATACTTTAAGGGTATTTTCATAATTACCTTAATCCTGAGATGAATACATAACTTGAATTGGTTAGTTGCAACATTTGATATGTGAAATGAGTGAGTTAGAATTAGCAGGCAATATCTCGGCTGTTGGGATTGTAATTTAATTAAGTAGGAGTTGCTCGATTCACAGATATGAAAATTCATGGTTGGATTACGAAAGCAATAACATCACCTTATGTTTTATTGATGAGTGTTATATAATGTCTTTCTTATTCAAAATCAATAAATGAGATAAGGAAATAATAACAAGAAGGGTAAAATGATAATTTTATATTCCTCTCTTATTACTGATATTCACGATGAATATTATGTTAAAATATTCTGTGGACTGTAAAAATAAATAGATTTGATTTACACCAACAGGAAATGTAGCGCGCATGAATCGAAAGTTGATTCGGCATCGAACATATATTAGAGTCGTACGATGTTAGGATTAAACGAAACGGGAATTTATGGAGATCAATTCATCGGGTATTTGAATCATAAACTTTGTTCATGTGGGTCCATTGATCTCAGAAATAACTCAGAGAACAGGAATAGAAAAATGAACTAAGTTAGACCAAAATGTGTTTTGGTGTCAATGCATATTTTCTACACCTATATGTGATAGGTGATGTAACTTAAGCTAGTTAAGCGTAATTATTGTATTGAATTAATTATTTATTATTTCTAATTATTAGATAATTAGTTAAATAAAAGTAATTAATTGATAATGTTCATTTAGATTTATTAATTAGATTGATGAATTTTGATACAATTAAAACTCTAGGAGATCACGTAATTTTCGACAATAATAGATAATTAGGGGAATTTTCAAAAAAATTATAATATATGGGTATATTTATAAATATCAAAAATTACATTTTGATAAATATCTAATAGAAATTCGATTGCAAAGAGAGAACGAGTATAAGATACAGTTGCTGTTATCAATACACAAAAAGAGAGAAAAACTTTTTCTACTCTCACTACTGTTGCCGCTGAAATTAATCTGAAGAAGAAAGATTTGATTTTTCTTCTTCAATCGTTTTGAGCGCCCATACTCAAATTTCTACGTAAAATTCTTTTGAGATATATTTCTGAAATTAACGGTTGGTTGTTGGTGGACTAATTTGGAAATCGTTCATGGAAGATCAAGTTCGTGATTTTGATCTTAAAACTTGAAGAACACGAAGAACGCTCGAGGGAGTTCCACCAGTTCAGAAATTCTTCAATACAGAGTAAAAGTGAAAAATCATTTTCCCTTAATCTATTTGTTTTAATATCGTATATACATTATCAAACTAAAATTAGTTTTAAATTATTTAATATGATTAAATAAGTTAAATAAAAAATTTAATAATCCACCCACAAACCGTTAGTGCTTCAAATCTAATTTTCTATAGTTATAAAACCGATTGATCCTAGCACAACAACCATGGGTATCGAGCTTAAAGTGATGACGAAAATCTGAGAAAAAAATTATAGAATGTAAATATGATAATAGACACACAAACACAACGTATATAAATGTGTAAATATGACGCAACAAATATGTGTGTGTGTGTTGTACGTAAATATGTGTGTGTGTGTTGTACGTAAATATGTGTGTGTGTGTTGTACGTAAATATGTGTGTGTCTCTTTATGTGTGTAAATATACATACATATATGTCACAAATATATGTATGTATCATGTTTACAATAAAACCCTGCGTTAGGGCCATAATATGTTAGAGCCGTGTTTTGAGAGGTTTGCGTAAATGCGTATGGGTTGTCTGGATTATGCCAGGCTTAGCCAATTATGCGGATAAGACCAACAAGTTGAGTGTGGGTTTTGAAGGAGAAGAATTGAGCCTATGACTTTACTGTGAATCTAACCATTTGGAACAAAATTGATCCAGAGCAAAACCTTTTATCCCTCTAGACCACCGTATTTCAGATAAGAAATAAGAAAAATGTCACTCATAAATCATAACTGAATAACTTTAGTATTGCATGTCGATTTTGTTTTACAGGGATGAAAATTTTCTCAGAGTATTACAATGAGTTTCTTAGAAAGAGGAAAGCTTTTGCATGGAGGCTCACGGGGCCTTTTTGCTTGATGCGCGAGAGCTTAACGATTGCTAAAATGGAGTTCTTCATATGAAATTGTTTGTCTTCCCTCTCCACTTCCTCTTTCTTTTCTAGGCACAATTCGAGCCTTAGGTTCAAAATTGGGCGAAAAAAGGAACCCTTACGTGTGAACCTTCAGGCATGTGCTTGAGGCTCATCGCCCTATTGCATGCGCCTGAGGCGCACCACGCCTCTTATATGCGTAACGTGCCTATTGCATGTTCCTGAACATATGGTCTTGTTCCGCGTGTGAATATTGAGCATGAATGGGAATGCATCTTTGCCCATGTTATATGTGGTTCAGTTAAAATTAAAGAAGAAGAAAGGAACCACAAGTAGTCAAAGTAGGATTACATGTTTTCCTCTTACCTCAATGGCATCCTCTCATTGGCAACTTAATCCACCTTTCTTGTCAGTGTAAAGGGGACAACAATCATTGTCCCTTTAACCTCTTTTATTCCCTTCACACATTTTTCCTCCTCAGTTCTCTCTCATGCTTACGTTTTTCCACCTTTTGTAATTTTGCCTTTCCTAGCTTCATACTCTATATAAAAGGGCTACCTTCTTCTTTTAGAAAGTTAAGAAAATCAATACAAATATATACACTTTCTAGCATTTCTATTTTGGTATCAGAGCCAAGCAGGCCAACGGCATCATGTCTAGAACCAATTCACCAACTCACTCCACCGAAACAAGCAAGGCACCAGAATCATGCCCAACTGCATCTCTTCCAAATACACAAGTGAGCAGCAAAACTACCCTGATCCAGGTTTGTTCGGTCAAGTTGGATTGAAGAAACTACTTACTAAGGGAAACCATGGTCCTCTTTTTTATCAAATGACACAAACTAGAAGGGTATATCACGGGGACCAAAGAATGTCCCCCACCCACGGTAAATGCTGGAACAACAACAAAACCAGAGATAGTGACCAATCCAGATTATGAAGACTGGGTGTCTGATGACCAACTTATTTTATGATGGATCTATGGCACAATGACTTTCGATGTAGCGTCACAACTAATGGGGGCAAAAGCTTCGCAGGAACTTTGGAATGCAGCAAAAAAATTTCGGGGAATTACAAAGGACAAGAAAAGGTTCAATGAAAATAGCAGAGTATCTCACTATCACAAAGAATCTGGCTGATAATCTCACCTTAGCTAGGAGTCCCATTCCTCTAAGTGACTTAGCACTTAAATCCTTGTTGGTTTAGACTCTGAATACACTCCCATTGTAGTTCAACTGGACAAAAGAGAGACCATCTCTTGGATAGAGTTGCAAACAACCCTACTCACATATGAAAGCAGATTGGAGCAGCTCAACACCTATCAAACTGTCAATCTAAACCTTGCAGAAGCCACTGCAAATTTGACCATGAGCAGACAAGATAACAGGTTCTCATGAAACATGGGCCAGAGAGGAGGTTCAAGAAACCTTCCCTCACTTCCTGAGAACCTGTCAAGTCTATAGTATGTTAGGTCACACAGCAGCCATTTGTTCGAACATATATGATCAAAACTACATGGGATCCTTACCTACTCAGAATGAAGAACCAAAAGGAGGTCAACCAACTCAGCCTTTCAATGGCTACATTGCTTCTCCTAACACCTTGAATGATCCATCCTGATATGAAGATTTTGGTGCAAAAAATCATGTCACAAATGATATTTACAACCTCAATTAAAAGACATAATACAGTGGTAAGAACAGTCTCACAGTTTCTAATGGAAACAAATTGGTCATAACTCATACTGGTAACACTAAACTTCACACTCTCAACAAGAAACCTGTTAAGTTCTATAATGTACTGCTTGCACCTAATGTGACTAAGAATCTGCTAAGTGTCTCACAACTCACTGCTCGTGATAAATTGTTTGTTAAATTTTACTCAAATTGCTATTTTGTGAAGGACTTGCAGAAGCGAATGGTGCTGCTATAAGGGAAGCTTAGGAATGGTTTGTACAATCTTGACATCCCTCTTCACAAGCAAAAATTCACTTCAACCAGCCTGCAGTGTCAGTCTAAATCTAGTTTCAGTCCTTCCATAAATGTAATTAGCAGTACTAGTCAAGAATCAAGTCCTATTGTCAAGTGTCTAAGTTCTGTTAAAGCTGAGAATGGCATAGGAGACTAGGTCATCCCTCAAGCAAAGTCCTTTTTCAAGTTCTCAAACAATGTAATTTGTCCCTAAAATCTAATGAAGAACTTCTCTTTTATGATTCATGTCAACTTGGTACATCTCATGCCTTACTCTTTAAAAACTATATCTCTCACACTAAGCATGTTCTGGACCTAATACACACTGATATTTGGGGCCCTGCTCTAGTTACCTCAACTTCTGGTTTCAGATTCTATGTACACTTTGTCGATGACCATAATAGACACACTTGGATCTATCCTTTAAGACATGAGAGTGAAGCTACTCATGCCTTCATTCAATTAAAAAATATGGCAGAAAATCAATTTAATAGGAAGATAAAAGAAGTCCACTCTGATTGTGGGAAAGAGTACCTACCCTTCACTAAAATTGCTTAAAACTTAGGGATAGTTCTTAAGCATTCTTGCCCCTATACATCTATCCAAAATGGTAGGGATGAACGTAAACATAGACACATTGTAGAAATGGGCCTAACACTGTTAGCTCAAGCCAAAATGCCATTAAGGTACTGGTGGGAGGTTTTTCAAAGCACAGTCTACTTAATTAATAGACTACCAACACAAATTCTGAAGAATATGTCACCCTATAAAACACTGTTCCACAAAAATCCAGATTACAAAGGTCTGAAAACCTTTGGTTGCAATTGTTTTCTTGGTCTAAGGCCCTATTAGAGTCACAAATTTCAATTTCATTCAAATAAATGTGTGTTTCTGGGGTATAATGAAACACACATGGGTTATAAGTGCCTTAGCTCAACTGGAAGGATTTACTTATATAGACATGTTATTTTCAATGAAAAAGAATTCCCTTTTCACTCAAATTTTTTGAATACTAGAGAACAACCTGAGTTAGTAGTCATCTTTCATCCCTATTTTACCAACTCCAAAATCTAGTCAAAACATGCAATAGTCAGTACAAACCTATCTCAAAGCTTCAACTCAACAACACCAAACTCATCTAGCAAAGATGGATCATCTCAGTAAGGTGAGCTAGTCATAACAATCATTACTATTAATCTGAGCAACAAAACAGTGTGACGAGTCATAGATCAGGAAGTGTAATAGAAGATGCTTCTCTTCACAATCAAAATGAAGTTGTGTAGGAGAACAAGGAAAGAAATGTAGAAAGCCAACATGCAGTAGGCCATAACATGCTCACCTGCAATAGTCAGTACAAACCAATCTCAAAGCTTCAACTTAGCAACACCAAACTCATCTAGCAAAGATGGAAAATCTCAGCAAGGTGAGTCTAGTTATAATAATCATTACTACAAATATAAGCAAGAAAATAGTGTGACAAGTCACAGATCAGGAAGTGCAATAGAAAATGCTTATCTTCACAATCAAAATGAAGTTGTGCAGGAGAACAAGCTCATCGGATCTAAGTGTAGAAAGCCAACAAGTAGTAGGCCACAACATGCTCACCGGATCTAAGTGTGGAATCTACAAGCCTAAGGTTATTTACAATGGGTTAGTATATAAGCGAACGGATCTGATTGAAACTAAACCCAAGACACTCAGTGAGGCCTTAAGTAGCAGACATTGGAAAGAAGCTATGCAAACTAAATTGGATGCTCTAATAAGAAACAGAACATGGTGTTTAGTTCCCTACTCATCAAGGTACAGTGTAGTAGGAAGCAAATGGGTCTACAAAGTAAAGCACAATGCAGATGGAAGCCTACAAAGGTACAAGGCTAGACTAGTTGTCAAGGGTTTCCACCAACCCCCTAGCATTGACTACTCGTAGACCTTCATTCCAGTTATAAAAGCCTCAACCATTAGATCGATTCTCACTATTACAGTGTCAAAGGCCTGGAGTGTGAGACAACTAGACATAAACAATGCCTTCCAGAATGGGTACCTAGAAGAAGATGTTATATGAGCTAGCCAGAGGGGTTTGTGGATCAAAAAAGGCTTACACATGTTTGTAAACTCATCAAGGCAATCTATGGGTTAAAACAAGCACCAATGGCATGTTTTGAAAAACTAAGGAACACTATTCTAAACTGAAATTTTCAGAACCCAAAGGGAGACACTTCTATGTTCTTCATCAAGTCCAAGACTAGTATTATCATGCTCATTATCTATGTAGATGACATAATTGTGACAGGTAATGACAAAGAGCTACTAGAAACCTTCATCACCAAGTTGAACTCCTTATTTTCCTTGAAGGATCTAAGACCCTTACACTATTTCCTCAGAATAGAAGCTATCAGAGATGAAACTAGACTGTACTTGACTCAAACTAAGTACATTCAAGATCTTTTGATAAAAACATAAATGGAGCATGTCAAACCATGCCCTTCACATATTGTCACTGGTCAAACTCTCTCACTAAGCAAGCTGTCAAGCGAGTTTTAAGGTATCTAACAGGAAAAATACACCTAGGGCTACACATTAAACACAATGAAGATATTAATTTAGTAGGATTCTTAGATGCAGACTGGCCAAGCTACCTAGATGACAAGAGATCAGTGGTTAGGTACTGTGTTTACCTTGGTAATACTCTAGTGTCCTGGTCTTCGAAGAAGCAACATGTTGATGCAAGGTCTAGCACAAAGTCAGAGTAGAGGGCTCTAGATCTCCTTACAGTTGAAATGGCCTGGCTTCAGACACTTCTAAGTGATTTTAGTTTTCACTAGACAGAGTGTCTACCATCTGGTGTGATAATCTAAGTGCTAGTGCCCTAGCTTCTAATCCAGTCTATCATGCTCGAACTAAACACATTGAAATTGATGTACATTTCGTTCGAGATAAAGTATTGAGAAAGGAGTTAGAGATCATATATGTACCTTCTTCAGACCAAACTGTAGACTGCCTAATGAAACCTCTCTCTCACTCAAGGTATCAACTTCTCAGAGACAAACTGGGTGTGTTTCCAACACCCCTACGTTTGGGGGGAGGCAGTTAAAATTGAAGAAGAATAAAGGAATCACAAGTAGTCAAAGTAGGACTACATGTTGTTTTCCTCTTACCTCAGTGGCATCCTCTCATTGGCAGCTTAATCCACCTTGTTCTTGTCTGTGTAAAGAGGACATCAATCATTCTCCATCTAACCATTTTTATTCCCTTCACACATTTCTCCTCCTCAGCTTCTCTCGTGCTTACGTTTTCCCACCTTATGTAATTTTTCCTTTCCTAACTTTGTACTCTATATAAAAGGGCTACCTTCTTCTTTTAAAAGGGTAAGAAAATCAATACATATATATACACTGTCTAGCATTTCTATTTGGTTCGCACGAGATTCACGTGCTTGGTGCATGGTCTGTAGCATGACTTAGTAAAATTTCCTAAACAACTTTTGACTTTTGTCCATAAAATGACTAATTCATTATTGATAAAGAACAATCTGGACTTATATTTCTACATGGGTAACTTCATAAAATCATGTCTTAAAGGTAATCTTAAGCGTAATAGGTCTTGACCACTGGGTCCATGATCTTCCCTTCATCAAGTGTAGATAGATGATAGTATTCGCTTTCGTGTGCTTTGTGACTTACAAAAAGTCCTTCCCATAGAGGCAAAAACTTGGATGGTGCTGATATGCCCCTCCTAACATGCTTCGCGACTTGTAAAACATTGTCCCCTTTAGTAAATTTCCTTGGCTTGATTGTTCTCCAGTAAGTGCGTACCATACAATTTTGGTACGTCCATGCCTGCTCGTAGGCTTGTTTTCTTAATTCTTCTACACCTTCTAAGTCGTCTGCATCCCACTGTGTATCGTTAATAGCGAGAAGGTGGGTTGTGGGAACAAGTACTTTAACGAGCACGGAAGCTTCTGACCCGTAGACTAAAGAACATAGAGAGAAGCCCGTAGATGTTCACGGTGAGATGCGATAGGCCCATAATACATCTGGAAAGTGAATACTCCATCCTTCATTATATTTATATAGCATTTTACTCAGAATCTAGAGGAGAGTCTTGTTTGTAGCTTCTCATGTCCATTCCCCTATGGGTAGTACAAAGTTGAACAATGGTACTTGATTCCATATACATCAAGGAGGGAGCCAACTAGCCTGTTTACCAAGGGCGTGCTATTGTTGCTTACTATTTTATAAGGTATTCCATGCCTATATGTTGTGAATTCCTTGAGGAAATTTTCTACCGTGACTCCTAAGGCTTTCTGCAACTATATGGATTCAACCCAAAAATATTTGGTGGTTGTGATGCTCTACATATATCCATTTGAAGGGGGAGTGAATAGGCCCAATCAAATCAAGCCCCCAAGTGTGAAACAACCATGGTGTTCACATATTTTATAGGATTCTAGGGTGTTGATGAATTAGGTATCCATGAACTTGGCATTCATGACACCTTTTTACAAATTCTTTGGCATCCGCTTGTGTTCTCGACCAAAAGTACCCAAGACTCAGCAATTGCTTTATAATTTCTTCTTCCCTTGGTGTTCCCCACATTCTGCGGTGTGGGGTTCTTGTAATACCTTTTACGCTTCAACATGGCCTAAACATCCCAGTGGTTTTCCACGAAATACCTTATTGAACAAGGTGTTTTCCTCTAGAAAGTACCTCTTGGCTAGGATTTTTAGACGATGCGCTTCTCTAGATTTGGATGGTAGCGTGCCTTTCAGTATGTGTTCGATGAAGGGAGTTCACCAATCTCCTGAATCAGTGGCTATATGTGCTTCGTGTTGCATGTTCATTGCAACACATCACGGGCAAGAACCTTGCATCTTAGATGCTTGAATCTTAAGTTTGGGAAAATGATACCCTCTCCTCTAGATGCGTCTATATAAACTCACCACAGTATTATATTTGCATGCCCGCTAATGGGTTTCTGCTAAAATTTTCTGGGAATGTTTATCCCTTACGCATTGCACCAAAATCCCTCCCGCTAACCTTTTGTACATCCTCTCGTGTGGCATGACATAATCTTTCAAATCTTTAATATACCTGTGCTCACCTTGGTTCGCTAGTGCTTGGATTAACAGTGTTCTCCAATCCGTTTCTTTGACTTCTTATTTAGGCAGTAATTACTCTAGGTCACTACAAGAGATCCTCTTTTTTAGCCACGAGACATTTAGCGACGAACAAATTTGATCGTTAAAGGTCATGTTTTAATTTTGGTCGCTCAAAACTTTCTATTGTAACGAAATTCTTTATTTTCGCCCAAAAATTTGGCGCTCTAAGAAAAAAAGTTTTGGAGGGAATATTTTAAGAGTTTTATCGACGAATTTAAATTCGTCTAAAAGTAAAAGAATTTACTTTTAGCGACGAAATACAAATTATCTATCTACCTTAGCGACGAAAAAATATATATTCGTCGATGAAAATAACCTTTAGCGAGGAAAATATATAGTCGTCGGTAAAGGAGTTTTTAAAACAATTATTTTCTCCCCTGTTCTCCTAAAACGCCACACTTTCATCTCCCTCTTCTCACCCTCGCAACCACCTTCCTCCTCTCACCCTCGCATCTATTCATTGTATGTGTCATCATCGTCGTGGGTCACTGTCCTCGTTGTCGTGGGTCTCTATGCCATGGGTCTCTGTCCCATGCTCCTTCATAGTTTTAATCACTTAGGTAGGGTTTGATTCGGTTGCTATACGAACATGCATGCTCATTTTCTTATTGTTTCTCTTATGGGTCTCTTGTGTTTTATACTTTCATGTGATTTTAGTGTGACAAAATTACCAAAAAACTTGCCTAGGAAGAGCAATCAGAGTGTCCGGTGTGTTATTGGGGAGGACAAAGCTCTGGACTTGTGGGATCTGGATTGAACGACAAAGCTCAGTTCTTTTCATATTGTTTTCTTGTTTGAGAAACTCAGCCATGCTTGGGCTTATTATCTACTTGATATTTTTCATTGTGCAACGAGATTTTCAATGTTGAACGGTAGTTGGTGTTTGAGGAAATTCTCTTACAACATTTAATGCTCAAGGTCTGGGCTTCAACTAAAAGCCATTGTTGATTATAGTTTTGATGATTTTACTTGCACCTCTTCTGATTTAGCATCCATTTTTATCTATATAATTAATGACTAGCATCTTCATAATTGTTTTCTTTTCTTCAAACAAATTAAGACTAAACGATTTGGATTGGTCACTAGTTTGTCATTGCTCGGTCACTCAGTTCTGCTCATTGTGAAAATAATTTTAGTCCTTCATTTTTTTCTTTTCATGTTTCTCCCCCAAAATTTTACTTGTTAGATTAAGTATACATCATTTACGTCAAGCAGCCTAGTATTCCTATAGTTGTGCATCCTCTCCATTGTCTATTCATTTTAATGTCATTGTAATGGGCTGCTGTGCTAACTTGCTCCTAGATATTTAAGTTGTTTCTTTGAATGATTTTTCTAAATAGTGTTTAAATTTACTAAGTGACATAAATGAACAAGAGTTGGGTAAAAAATCATAATAGATTGTCCTACTCCTTGATGGTTTTTCACAACTTATGTGGGTGGCTAGTACTTATGTCAACCAAGAGGGAAAAACTCCTTGTCCGTAGAAGTTGCTTAACGCAAGAAAATTATCTTTAAAAGAAGTTAAAATGCATATGTTCCAAAATTGGCTACCAAAATTGGATTTTTCATTGTGAAGAGGTCACGCGAAGATCTCATGTTTATTTTAGTTATTTCTCATACATTTGTATTATTGATTTTTTTATGAATAAATTAAAAGTTTTATTTTAAATTAAAGGGTGTTTATAAATTACTCAAGTCCTGGAACTATTGTTAACGAAAGAAGAGTGAAGACAGAAGCGTCACCAAACAAACTCTTCTGAAATAGTTCAGAATGATATTCGTAGTCTTAGGATCGACTAGGCAATTGAATCTGATTACGAATGTTAGGTTGAACTATTGGATGTTAGGTTGAACCTAGACATGTTATGAATATATTGAATAGACTAGTAACAAATTAGTTTAGAGTCCAGAATCGTTTATCTAGCTCTAAATTTAATTGTTACATCTTATGGATATTTTCATAATTACCTTAATTCTGAGGTGAATACGTTACTTGACTTGGTTAGTTACAATCTTTGATATGTCAAATGAGTGAGTTTGAATTGGCGGGCAATACATCGGCTGTTGGGATTGTAATTTAATTAAGTAGGAGTTGCGTGATTCACATATTTAGAATTTCGATGTTGGATTGTGAAAGCAACAATATCACCTTATGCTTTATTGATGGGTGTGTGAATAAATAAACTTGGCCAAGTATTCGATGAAATGAATCATTGAATAAGACTTGTCAATTATACGAGACAATTTACTATAATGTCTTTCTTATTCACAGTCAATAAAGGAGTTAAAAAAATAATAAAATAGGTAAAATGATAATTTTACATTCCTCTATTGTTATTGATATTCACGATGGCTATTATGTCAAAATATTTTGTAGACCGTGAAAATAAATAGAGTTTATTTATATCAACAGAAAATGTAGCGCGCATGAATCGAGAGTTGATTCAGCATCTAACATATCGTGGAGTCGTACAATGTCAGGGTTAAATAAGTCAGAAATTTATGGAGATAAATTCACCGGGTGCTTGAATCCTAAGTTTTGTCATGTGAGTCCATTCAGTCTCGGAAATTGCTCAGAGAACATGAATAGAAAAATGAACTAAGTTGGACCAAAATGTGTTTTAGTGCCAAGGCATATTTCCTACATCTATATATGATAGGTGATGTTATTTAAGTTAGTTTAGTGTAATCATTGTATTGAATAAATTTATTTTTTATTTTCTAATTATTAGATAGTTAGTTAAATAAAACTAATTAATTGACCATGATCAATTATATTTATCAGATACAACTAAAACTCTAAGGAGTCATATAATTTTCGGCAATAATAGATAAATAGCAGAATTTTAAGAAATTTTATAATATGGGTATTTTTATAAATTTAAAAAATTATCGTTTGATAAATATCTAATAGCAATTTTATTGCAAAGAGATAACGAGTATTAAGTACATTTGTTGTTATCAATACACAAAAAGAGAAAAATGTTTTCTCCCCTCACTACTGGTGCCACCAAAATTAATCTGAAGAAGGAAAGATTTTATTTTTCTTCTTCAATCGTTTTGAGAGCCCACACTTAAACTCCGACATAAAATTCTTTTGAGATATATTTCTCAAATTAATGGGTGGTTGTTGGTAGACTAATTCAGAAATCGTTCGTGGAAGATCAAGTTCGTGATTTTGACATTAAATCTTGAAGAACACGAAGAACACTCTAAGGAGTTCCACCAGTTCACAAATTCTCTGGTACAGAGTAAAATTGAAAAATTATTTTCTCTTAATCTATTTATTTTAATATTGTATATACATGATCAAACTAAATTTTTTTTTAAATTATTTAATATGATTAAATTAGTTAAATAAAAAAAATTGATATTCCGCCCACGAACTGTTTGTGGTTCAAATCTAATTTTCTTTAATTTTTAAAACCACGATCCTAGAAATTGGTATCAGAGCGTAGGTTTAAGATTTTACATATAGATAATTAAAATGAACGTATCGTGAATTTTATGGATATTGACATATGTTTGTATGGTAAATTCAAAATTGTTTTAAATATGTTTTGTGATTGGATCCTGAACTATTGTCCTAAGCATTTTTTATTTAGAATTGATGTACGCCGAATTCGAGGTATAGGAATTTATGTAATTTAATTATTACAATTATTGTAAATTTTAAGTTCATTGTAAATTCATCGTCGTCTCGAAGTCATCACCGAAAAAAGATCAAAACTGCCGCTGAGAAGTCGTCGGACAGCGACTGAGAAGACGCGGGGAAATGCTATTGTTCACGGTGGCACTGTTCACATCGGTTGTTCACGCGGTACTGTTTACTGGCGGTATTGTTCACGATGGCCGCCGCTGGCCGCTACTTCCATGTGTTGTCTCTTACATGGTAGAGTCCTAATCGGATTAGGAAACCTATAAGTTTTGGAAACCCATGATTTTAGAAAACCTAGAGTTTTTGAAATTCAAATTTTGCAATATGATTTCAAAATCAATTTTAGTCCCTTATTTAATTTTATTTTAATTTGATAAATTTTTTAACACTTGTACAATTATAATATATTTTAAAATTGTTTAAAAAAATCAATTTACTGATTACTTGGTAATTTGTTTATAAAAAAAATATGTTGGAAAATTAAAATTTTTAAATTGAAATTATTTTTAAAAATGGGACTAATATTTTGTAAAATTACAAAATAGTGGGACAACATGGAGACGAATGAGCAAATTGCAGACGCCATGAAGGTTAGTCCATAATTTAGTTTGTAATTTATTTATTATTCTTTTATGAGTTGTAATTAGAAATGAGCTAATAGAGAGGTTAAATTTAAATGTATGATTTAATTTTAATCGTGCATTATTATATAACATGTAATAAATATATAGATCATAGATATGTCAATATCAAATGTCATGTAGCATGTACATGCATCATTGTAGATTAATTGATAATGGTTATTATTTAATTACAATTTAAAATTTATGATTGTTATGATTTCAAATTGGGATTTAAAATTAATAAAGGATTTATAAATTTCATCACGTTTTTCAAATTAATAAAAGTTATGTTTTTGAAAAACAACCAAAAATCTAATTTTTTTCAAAAACTAAGTGGGAGAGTCGTTTACATTGAAATGTTCTCAAGGTCTCCAATGAAAACTTGATCGCGCCACGAGGAAGGGTTAGAACCGCCTATAACGGTCCTCACTTGAATGTGAGAGACTTTAGAATCGTGTCGCTTTGAGTCATCGAGTTATTTCAGAAGCAACGACTTCTAAAGGGAGTGGTGGGGCAGGGCCGGCCTTTAGACAGAGTATTAGTCCCTAGTAACCTTTAAGAACCGATATGTTGGTTAAACACTTAGATTGAAGCATATTGGAATCCCCTCATAGGGGCTAGTCAACAGGGCCAATGTGACCAAAACCATTGGTGATCGGTTAAGCTAGATGTGGAGACATTTTAGCGTTACCCAAACGAGAGGAGTCTCGATGCAATAGGAGATAGTTTGGACTTCATCCCTCAATAAGACAAGCTATCATTTTTTTATCGTAACATCATGGAGGAAATATTTTTTTAATAGATTTTAAAATATTTAGTAGTTGCATCATGCATCATACTTTCCTAAACTATTGAGCATTATTTACACCACTTTATTTATTTTTTTTCAGTAATCATGTCGATATCCCCTCTCTCAATTATTCTTAACGCAAACAAATTTAACGGAGAAAATTATGTGGATTGGAAATGAAATCTTGATATCGTGCTAGCGGTAGAAAAGTACAAGTTCGTGCTGACTACTCATTGTCCTCTTGAGCCTATTGCTGAATCGACTCAAAAGGAAAACGATGTTTATGCTTCTTGGCTACGTTCTGATGAGATCTCTAGATGTTACATCTTGGCATCTATGAGCAATATGTTGCAACAGCACTATCAAATATTTGAGACCGCAGCTGATATGATGTTAAACATCACCGAAATGTTCGGGGATCAAGGTCGTCAAGCCAGAAGAACAGCTATGGTAACTTCATGAACTGCAGGATGGAACTTGAAACTCCTGTCAGAGAACATATGATGTTGATTATAGGTTATCTGAACGAGATGGAGATCATGGGTGTTGAGGTCGATGGCGAGACTTAAATAGATATGATCCTAGAGACTTTGCCTAGTACCTTTGAGAACTTTAAGCTTAATTATACGATGAATAAGCTGAATTACTCACTTCCTAAGCTCATGAAAGAGATGTAAGCTACTGAGACTCTGTTTTTGAATGGCAACAGGAAATCTGAAGAGACTAACTTTATAGAAAGTAAGCCTTCCACCTCTAGCTCTAAGAAAAAAATAGAGAAAGAGTCCAAGGAAAGCGAAGAAGCAGAAGTTGAGAGCTACTAAAGGCAAGAGCACCGCGGGAGTAGACAAGTGTCATCACTGTGGAGCTACTGGTCATTGGAAATGTAACTGCCTAGAGTAGCTCAAGGGGTTAAGATCTAAAGGTATAGTAATGGTTACTAAGGCCTGTTATATAGCTTATTCTACTTTTTCTTTGATTGTAGACTCTACAGCTACTAACCACATATGTTGCTCCCCGTAGGGGTTCAGGGAAATCAGAAGGCTTGTCGAGGGCGAGTTCAGCTTCTGCTGCGGGAATGAAGCACTAGTATCGGCAGCATCAGTGAGAACTTTAAAATTATATTTTGAGAAACATTATATTATTTTATATGATGTTTATTATGTGTCGAGTTTTGCGAAGAATTTGATTTCTAGTGGTGCATTAATTGAGTAAGGATTTGATCTAAAATTCATTAATATATATATTGGTATTTTTAGAAATGAATGCTTAATTCTTATTACACGAATGAGTAATAAATTATATCACGTAAAACATCTAGTACCCATGATTTGTAACATTGAAGTGCATATCGATTCACATAAGGATATTAAAAGGTTGAACTATGACTCAACTGATCTAACCTATCTGTGGCACTTACGCCTTGGACATATTAGCCTAGACAGGATTAAAAGACTTGTGAAGGATGGTCCTTTGCAATCTTTAAGTGTGCGTTCAGTACCCATATGTGAATCTTGTATAGAAGACAAAATGACCAAGAGACCGTTTTCATTAAAAGGTGAAAAAGCCACTCAATATTTGAACTTATACATAGTGATGTGTGTGGGTCATTGAATATCCAAGCAAAAGGAGGCTATGAATACTTCAAAACTTTCACTGACAACTACTCATGTTTATCTAATGCATCAAAAGTATAAAACCTTTAAAAAGTTCAAAGAATATAAGGCCTTCATTGAAATGCAATTAAAAAAATAAATCAAAGCACTACGATCTGATCGTGGTAGAGAGTATTTACTAGGAGAGTTCGAGGACTTTCTTAAGGAAGAAGGTATTCTTTCTCAACTTACAACACCTGGTACGTCATAGTAAAATGGTGTGTCAAAGAGAAGGGATCGAACTCTGATAGATATGGCTAGATCCATGATGAGTTACCCATCCTTCCTAGATTCGTTATAGGGATATGCCTTACTAACAACGACATATATTCTGAACTAAGTTTCATCAAAGACGGTGCCGGGTACACCATATGAAAGATGGTATGGGTGAAAGTCATCCGTTCACCTTTTTAGAATATGGGGTTGCCCAGCACATGTTCTAAGATCGAAGATAAGCAAGTTGGTCAGTCGTTCAGAATTGTGCAGGTTTGTAGGATATCCTATGGGCATGAATGAGGTATATCTTCTACTGTACGACTAACAAAAAAATTTGTTAGCACGAGTACTCATTTTCTAAAAGAAGATTATGATAAAAGTGTACAGCCAAGAAGCACAGTTGCGTTAGGGGAATTATTGAGTGGGAGAACACAGACTCCCCAATCAGAAATTTTTTTGATTCAATAATGGAAAAACCACGACATGAGCCAAAGACGATAGAGCCTTGATGTAGTGGGAGAGTAGTAAGACAACCTGAAAGGTACATGTCCTATAGAGAAGCTTTGATAGTTGTCTCAGACAAGGACCTAGATGAACCAATCTCTTACTCGGAGGCCATGGATGGTAATGAAGCAAACATATGGCAGGAAACCATGAACGTTGAGATACATTCAATGTACTCGAACGGAGTCTGGAAACTTGTAGATCCTCCTGAAAGGATAAAACTCGTAAGATGAAAATGGATCAATAAGAAGAAAAGAGGTCCGGATGGGAATGTAGAGACATTCAAAGCTAGGCTAGTAGCCAAGGGCTATACCCAAAAGGAATATATAGACTACGAGGATACCTTTTCAACAGTAGTCATGCTTAAATCTATCTGAATCCTTTTATCCATTACTGCTGCCGTTGATTATAAAATCTGGCAAATGGACGTCAAGACTACATTTCTGAATGGCAATCTTGAGGAGAGCATTTATATGGCTCAACCAGACGAGTTCATGGATAAAGACCAAGAGGGAAAAGTTTGTGAATTGCAGAAGTCCATTTATGAACTTAAGCAAGCATCACAGTCGTGGAATATTAGATTCGACAAAACTGTTAAGAACTATGGTTTTGAACTGTTGGTGGATGAACCATGTGTGAATAAGTTGATACACGAAGGAAAGGTGCTTTTTCTAGTCTTATACGTAGATGATATTCTACTCATTGAAAATGATGTAGAAAAATTTTCTGATGTCAAGTTTTAGCTTGCAAAGCAATTTGACATGAATGATCTTGGAGAATATGCATTTATCTTAGGTATTCATATCTTTTGAGATCGGAAGAACGGAAAATTGACATTTTCTCAAGCATCTTATATTGATAAATTGTTGGATCGTTTCAGTATGTAAAACTCTAACAAGTGATTTATTCCCTTTAGACATGGAGTCAGCCTCTACAAGAAGCAGACTTCCAATACTCCACAAGAAAAGGAAGACATGAGAAGGATACCCTACGCCTCAACCGTAGGAAGTCTCATGTACGTGATATTTTGCAGTAGACCTGATATTTACTGTCTTGGGTGTAGTAAGGTGTTTCTAATGTAATCTTGGAATCGACCATATGAATGTCGTCAAGCATATCCTTAAGTATCTTATGAGAACAAGGAATTACATGTTTATGTATTTAGGTAGTGACTTGAATATGATGGAGTATACAGATTCTAATTTTCAAGCTGATTAGGGCTCTAAAAGGTCCACTTCAGGATCGTTGTTCATCCTGAATGGTGGAGCAGTTGTATGGAGAAGTACTAAACAATCTTGCATTGCTAATTCTACCCTGAAAACTGAATATGTGGCAGCTTGTGAAGCTGCGAATGAGATTGTATGACTTAGAAAGTTCTCGAAGACTCTGAAAGTTGTTCCAGATGCTGACAAGCCCATGACACTTTGTTATGATAACAGTGGGGCTGTAGTGAATTCTAAGGAACCGAGAAGCCATAAGAGATCCAAACACATAGAACGTAAGTATCACCTAATTAGAGATATGGTTCAGCGTGGAGACGTTGTGGTTACGCATATTTTGATAGTCAACAACCTGGCAGATCCATTTACGAAGACTTTAAGCAGTAAACTTTTTTATGGTCATCTGGAGGGTTTGGGGAAAAGAGATTGTACACGTCTACTTTTGTCCAAGTGGGTGATTGTTGAAATATGTCCATTAATAGCGTGTAATAACTATTTATTTGTACTTAATTTTTTCTCAGACATTTGTATTACTGAATTTTTTATGTATAAATTGGAAGTTTTATTTTAAATTAAAGAGTGTTTATAAATTACTCAAGTCCTAGAACTATTGTTAGCGAAAGAAGAGTAAAGATAGAAGCGCCTCCAGACGAACTATTCTGAAATAATTCAGAACAATGTTCACAATCTTAGGATCGATAGGGTAATCATATGTGATTACGACAGTTAGGTTAAACTATTGGATGTCACTCCTGGGCATAAGAGTGGAGACTCAAATGGTTAACCTAAAAATGTTATGTACATGTTAAATAAATCAGTAACAAATTAGAGCCCGAAATTGTTTACCTAACTCTAAATCTAATTGTTACACCTTAAGGGTATTTTCATAGTTACCTTAATCCTGAGGTGAATATGTAACTTGAATTAGATAGTTACAATCTTTGATATGTCAAATGAGTGAGTTCGAATTGAAGAGCAATACATCGACTGTTGGGATTGTAATTTAATTAAGTAGGAGTTGCGTGAATCACAGATATGAAAATTCATGATTGGATTGCGAAAGCAACAATATCACCTTATGCTTTATTGATGGGTGTGTGAAAAAATTAACTTGGACAAATATTTGATGAAATGAGTCATTAAATAAGACTTGTGAATTGTACGAGACAATTCACTATAATGTCTTTCTTATTCACAGTCAATAAATGAGTTAAGAAAATAATAACAATAGAGGTAAAATGGTAATTTTACATTCCTATCTTGTTAGTGATATTCGCGATGGGTATTATGTTAAAATATTATGTGGATCGTGAAAACAAATAGAGTTTATTTACACCAATAGAAAATGTAGCGCGCATGAATCGAGAGTTGATTCGGTATCGAACCTATAATGGAGTCGTATGATGTCAGGATTAAATGGGTCTGAAATTTATGGAGATAAATTCTCCAGGTATTTGAATCTTAAGCTTTGTTCATGTGGGTCCATTCGGTCTCAGAAATAGCTCAGAGAATAGGAATAGAAAAATGAACTAAGTTGGACCAAAATGTGTTTTGGTGGCAAGGCATATTTCATACACTTATATGTGATAGGTGATGTCACTTAAGTTAGTTAAGTGTACTTATTATATTGAATTAATTAATTTATTATTTTCTAATTATTAGATAATTTTTTTGATAAAATTAATTAATTGATAATGATCAATTTTATTTATCAATTGGATTGATGAATTTTGATACAACTAAAACTCTAGGAGATCATGTAATTTTCGACAATAATAGATATATAGGATAATTTTCAGAAATTCTATAATATATGGGTATATTTATAAATACCAAAAATTACATTTTGATCAATATCTAATAGCAATTTGATTGCAAAGAGATAACGAGTACTAGATACAGTTGTTGTTATCAACACACAAAATGAGAAAAATGTTTTCTCCCCTCACTACTGTTGTCGCCGAAATTAATCTGAGGAAGGAAAGATTTGATTTTTTTTCTTCAATCATTTTGAGAGCCCACACTAAAATTCTTACGTAAAATTCTTCTGAGATATATTTTTCAAATTAACGGGTGATTGTTGGTGGACTAATTCAGAAATCATTTGTAGAAGATCAAGTTCGTGATTTTGATCTTAAAGCTTGAAGAACATGAAAAATGCTTGAGGGAGTTTCACCAATTCAGAAATTTTCCGATACAGAGTAAGATTGAAAAAAAAATTATCTTAATCTATTTGTTTTAATATCGTATATGTATGATCAAACTCAAATTGATTTTAAATTATTTAATATGATTAAATTAGTTAAATCAAAATTTTTTGATATTCCACCGACGAACCGTTCGTGGCTCAAATCTAATTTTCTTTAATTTTTTAAACCCGATCGATCCTAGCAAAATATTCTCAAATTTGACATATTCTGAATTTTTGGGATTGCTATATGTTATGAATTTGTGTGATTATTATATGTTTTGAATTTGTAGGTTTGTTATTTTGTGAGATTTTATGTTTACTGGATTGAGATTCTAAGATATTGTGTTTGCTCGTGATATTTTATTGTTTACTGGACTAAAATTCTAAGATACTGTAATGATGGGTGGATTTGTGAGATAGAGCAAGTGGAAACTATATTCATTTAAGCTGGAAGTAGAATTGCATTAGGTGTTGTGAGATAGAGTCAAGATCCCAAGTATGAACATCAACCATATGGCGACATACTTGTTCAAGTAGTCGCTAAATAAGTAGCACCTGAAAGAAATCGAAATACATTATGAGTTTAGCTTTCTTTTTTTACCAAAATTATCATACTCTTTTTTGGAATACATCAATCACACATCCATTTTTGGTTTGAACATCAACCAGAAGGACACAAAAGCATTAGCCTGACATTTTGGTTGGTTTGGAAGTGAATTAGTAGCTCTTAAGATACTTTGGTTTGAAAATACTTTGAATTGGTCTCTGTTTTCTTTGGAAGCAAAATCATAACTTTTAACACTTGAACTTGTGTGACTATATCATTCACTAGTGTAAAGGCTTAACACTCAACATCTCAGTACGCCGAGTATCATATATCTTTATTTGTTGCCCTTTCCTTGTAGGTTTCTTTGCCTGGCATTTGCTTTGATATCTATATTTGAAACAATTCATATTATTCATCGAGAATCTTTTACAGGAGTGCATGTGTTCGTTATGGGATGAGTCTGTCGTTGAGGGTACCCAAGCTTGCACTGATGAAGAAATAGCAGAGGAGGTCATTAAGAGAAATAGGCGCCTTGGACATGAAGCACCACCTACATCGTCATCTTCAAATCATACAAAAAGTAAAGAGATAGTTTTACGAGCAGAGATTTTCACTATGCGAAGCACATTAGACAGCTTATTGAAGTGGGCTCGTAGTAATGATTTTACTCCTCCTTGCAACAACCCCTCTACTTCTTGAACAATTCTAGTTTTTTGAAGTTTCTCTTGAACAACTCTAAGAAAATTTGCTAATCAGGAAACAAGTATATTAAAATCTTTCTTTTGAAGCGTCTTGAAACTTTGTTTATTTTTAAAAGCTTTTTTTATAATTAATGCAAGCGTCGTCCAAACATGATAATGATAATATTTATATATTTACTTATGAATGTTAATTTATTTTCTTATTTCTTTCTTTGTCTAAAAACTGATCTTGGAAAATTGTGTCCAAAGTTTTAATTAGTTTAATATTTTTACCGACCAAAGTATAGGAAAATATATTAAAAAATTAAACTATTTTAAGATTTTCAGCAACCAAAAAATATTTGTCAATGAACGTCGCAAGAACTTTTGGTGAAAAAAAAAATTGTCACCCTAAACTATCGCGATGAAAAAGGATTTCGTCAGCATAACAGTTGCCGATGAAAAACTAATCATCATCTTATGCTATAGCGATGAAAGATCAACTTGTCGGATAAAGCTTACAATGATGAAAATTATGCCCATCGCAATAGCTTTTGGTGGCGAGATATAAGATTCATCGGGAAAGCCTAACGCCACATACTTTTGGCCACGACCTTCGCGATGAACTTTTTTTCGTCGACAAAATCTTTAGCGATGAAACATTTTGTCCCTAAAAACCAACTTTTTGTAGTGTGTGATGGGAGTATGTCTTTTTTACTATAGTGATATTTGAGGCATTATCTATGAAACATAACTTGGAACCCATAATGGCTAATGCATCTGTGTATCGGTTCGTGTGGCCAGGTATGTGCTCTAGGGATTTGGACTAAAAGGTAACGACGAGTTCCTGCACTATTGTATGTTATGTGATGAGAGCTGGTTCTTTGATGATGTATTGTCTAAGCGACTGATTTACAACGAGGTTTGAGTCTTCTATCACTATGACCCTTGTCGTGCCCAGATCCTATGCGACAAGGAGACCCATGATGAACGCCTCATACTAAGCTATGTTGTTGGTGCAAGGAAAACTTAGTTTACAGGATATGGCCTATGTTTATCCATTCAGGCCAGCCAAAACTATCTATGCTCCTCCAACGACATTTGTGGAAGACCCATCAAATTGTACAGACCACGCCTCATCTGCCTCTGCTTACATAACCTCATATGTATTGCTTGTGAATTCTACTAACATGTCTATTACAACTTGTCCTTTGATTGCTCTTAGGATGATGCATATGATATCAAATTCAGAAGTTGTAACAGCCATCTCGTGAGTTGTTCGAATATAATGGGTCTCATAAGCAAGTACCGAATCGGATTTGTTTTGGCCATGAGATGGATTTTGTGAGTTAAGAATTAGTGACACAATCTCTGTGCGGTGTATAACAGAGCAAGACATGACCTTTTCAAATCTATGCCTCTCTAGTGTACAAGGAAACCCAGAAACTTACCGAATGATACCTCAAAAGAGCACTCGCTTGGATTCATCTTAAGGCTATAGAGTATGCGTTGTTTAAATACTCTCTCGAGCACCGAACAATGATCTTAACGTATTTTTGACTTCAAAACCAAGTCGTCAACATAGTCCTCAACTTCTTTCCCCATCATGTCATAGTTCATCGGTAACTGGCTCCCGCGATTTTAACCCGATTGGGATTACCGTATAAAAGAAATTCCAGAACAGGGTTTGAAAAGTTTTCTTTTATGTATCTTGGATGCCATCTTAATTGGTTCTATCCACTGAATCCATCCATGAAGAAAAGCATGTCATGTCAAGACGTTGCATCAACCAAAATGTCTATGTTCGGGAGAGGGAACTCACCCTTTGAGCGTGCTCGATTCAAGTCTCTAAAGTAATGCAGTTACTATATTGGCAAGCAAGTCAGAAGCTTGATTGGTTTGATAAATCCTGCTTTTAAGAGCTTATGTACTTCAGATTTGATTTATTGCTCTATATTCAGATGAAAGTTCGCTTAGGTTATTTTGCGGGACCAACTCTGAATTGGACATTTAAAACATGTCACACCATGTTTGGGTCGAGTCCAGGCATCTCTTCATCGCTCCAGGTGAACACATTTTCGTAATTTCTTAACACCTTAAGATTATGCTTCTTCTCCTCCGATGATAGTTGGGTACTCAATTGTATAACTTTTTTGGTATTAGGACTGTTACTTAGACCCATGAATTCTAGCCCCTCTGTTATGACCTTCGTGCCATCTTGCATGCATTTGGGGTTGGGACAACTTCCTGAAACTCCTTATTCATTCATTTTGCATAAGCATGTTCAGTCATAAATGGTAGGCTACTATTCCATTCAGTAACGTCATCTTGGTGCATTGCGTCTTGTCCGTATCAGCGATTGGCTACTTTCAGGACATTGTTTCTTCTTATTATTAAGGTATACTCACTCATATGTCGTCATCGTTCAACCCCCTAATTTCTGGCCATGGGGGTAAAAGCATCCCATTTAGTTTTGAAGGGCCCACTTTAGGTGTGAACTCATGGTAGAACTCACCATCTGCAAAATGGGTCTCGATATGGTTCAAAGTGTGCTTAATTTAGAGGAATACGGATTGTCTTGAGGTCTAGTCACCCCTTTGGCGTTGATGGTAGGTGGATCCCACAAGTTTATGCTTGTTGAGCCATGACCTGACGAGTAAAACATGGTAACTCACTTGCACATCTAAAACATAAAATTTAGTGAGGGACCTGAGGGGGCAACTTTGAGGTCTAGTTGGATGTACCATAAGGTTGTTTCTCCATTATTTCTAAACTAGCAGTTTATATCACAGACTTCGTAATCCTAGACTTGGGGATGCTGACCAAAATCAGGAAAAGGGTTGCAGGGAAGAAAGCTAGAGAAGAAGATTGAGAGAAAGGGAAGAGATGAAGAAGAAGAGAAAATGGCATTTCATTAACACTGTATCAAAGCAATATAGTAGGATAAAAGGGAAATAGCCAAAGCTAAATACTAGAATGGGAAAATACAATACTTCCCTTAACAAATAAAAAACAAACTAAACTAAACATTAACCTCCTTCTCTAATACCCCTCCTCAAACTCAACCGAGGATGGAGGATGAGTTTGTCTTGAAGAAAGGTGAACCGAGGTGTAGGAAGAGGTTTCGTAAATAAATCTACAAGTTGATATTGAGAGTTGATGTGTTTGATAATAAGGTATTTCTTAAGCACCCTTTCGTGAATGAAATAATAGTCTATTTTGGCATGCTCCGTGCGAGCATGAAGAATAGGATTAGAAGTTAAGGAGATCGCAGATGTGTTATCATAATCAATGGTAGGAGGTTATGACTGAAACACATGGAAATCGCTAAGAATTTTCCAAAGCCAAATCAATTCAGCAGCTGTGTTGGCAAGAGTTTTGTATTCTGCCTCTGTGGATGAATGAGCAACGGTTGGCTGCTTCTAAGCACTCCAGAAAACTACATTAGGTCCGAGAAAAATGATGAATTCGGATGTAGATCGCCTATCTGACGATCACCATCCCAATCAGCATCCGTAAAACCTTGCAAGGAAAGAGAACCAGAAGTAAACCGAAAGCCATAGTCAATAGTACCAATGATATATCGCATAATGCGTTTCACGGTAGCAAAATGAGAGGTAGTGGGAGAATGCATGTATTGACACACTTTATTTACAGCAACTGATATATCAGGTCTGGTGAAGGTAAGATATTGAATGGAACCAACAATATTTCTATAGAGAGTAACATCTATCATAGAAGAACCGACATGAGATGAAAGATGAGTTTTAGTAGAGCACAGAGAATTACAAGGTTTGACTTCAAGCATGCCAACCTTACAAACAAGATCTCTAGCATATTTCATTTGATTAACAAAGATAGTAGAAGAAGTCCTAGTTATCTCAAGGCCTAAGAAATATTTAAGGGCTCCCAAGTCGGACATATCAAAGATTTATTTCAAGTTGTGTACAATAGTGTCAATATAAGCAGGGTCAGTACCATATAGTAAAATGTCATCAACATATAGTAAAATGTAAGTAATAGAATTGGCAGTAGCATGAACAAAGAGAGAAGTATCAGCAAGAGACGCAAAGAATCCTATGGAGAGAAGGTGAGATGTGAACTTCTCAAACCAAGCCTTAGGGGCTTGTTTTAAACTGTAAAAAGAGACTTATGTAGTTTACAAACATAATGAGGAAATTCTTTATTAGCAAATCCTTGAGGTTGTGTCATATACACTTCTTCAGATAAGGAACCATGCAAAAAGGTATTCTTAACGTCTAATTGCCTTAAGAGCTATCCATAAGTGGCAGCTAAAGAAAATAAGATCAAAATAGTAGGTTTCTTAACAATTGGGCTAAAAGTTTCACCATAATCTAATCATGCTTGTTGGTGATACCCTTTAGCCACTAACCTAGTTTTATGCCTAGCAATGGGGTCATCCGGGTTGTATTTGAGTTTGTACACCCACTTACAATCAATAAGATTTTTATTAGCAGGTAAATGAACAAGAGACCAAGTATTTTGAGACATTAAAGAATCATATTTTGTTATCATGGCTTCAGTCCACTTTATACTCTTAGAAGCTAAAGTGAAAGAATTGGGTTCACAAAGATCATGATTAAGAGTTTGTGTAGAGGCAACAAAAACCTTCTTTTTAGAAATCCCACTCTTAGACCTAGTTTGCATAGGATGTGTGGAGTGTGAAGCAATGGTATAATCAGAATCTTTAGCAGGAACAGCAGCAGAAATAATAGGTAATTGAGCACAAACAACATGAACAAAATCAGAAGAAGTAGTGTGCATATCTGTAGTAGTACGGAGAGGGACAGATTGCACAGAACCAATATTTCTAGAAGCAGAAGTTTCAGTATTTAATCCAATGTCATCAACCAACAAAATCTGAGATTTAACAGAGAAAGATCCGGGAGAGAAGAAGAGGTAACATTCGTAGAAGTAATAGATAAATCAACATGATCATGATCATTATAAATAGCTGGCATATTAGTAGAAGATGAATGTTGAGAAGCTGAATTGAAAGGTGGCAATAAAGAGAAAGGAGATACATACCTCGAATTAGAGTGATTAGGATGAGAAGAAGAAAAAGAATCATTACTCACAGTGTTTGAAGATTTAGCAAAAGGAAATAAAAACTCATCAAATAAGACACTTCTTGAAGTGTAAAGTTTACTATTAATATAATCATAACAAAGATAGCTTTTTCGCTCAAGAGCATAACCCAAGAAGATGCATTGAATAGTTTTAGGACTAAATTTATTTTTCATATAAGGTCTAAGACTAGGATAGCAAGCACAGCCAAAACCCCTAAGAAAAGTGTAATCAACAAGTTTACTAAATAGTTTTTCATAAGGAGTAAAGTTGCGCAAAGTAACATGAACTTTGCTATAATTAGGATGCTCTAACCTATAATGCCAAAGTAAACTAGACAACTTATAACCAAACAAGCAACATTAGTTTTTGGTAAACACGTGGGGATGGGATATAGACCATTCACACTTGGTCCTTTATGCAGAATTTCTCCAGTGTGCTTGTCCTGAATACTGGAAAAAGGAGCATCAAATATGAACAAACAATTATGTTCTAAATAAAATTAATAAACAGAAAGCAAGTTAGAAGATAGTTATGAAATACAAAAACTTGAGAGAGAGAGAGAGAGATAGAAAAAGAAGTAGAGAGAGTTTGGATAGAAGCAGAACCTTGATGAGTGACAGTAAGAATTTTTCCATTGCCAATGGAGATGTGATTGTCACCATGATAATTAGTAGGATTGAAGATACTATTCAAGTCAGTCGTAAGGTGAGAATTACATCATGTATCTGTTACCATACCTGAGTGTAATTTTGAGGAGAATTTATGGTCATTGCTGTCATAGCACTAAGAGAAGAAGACCCATTTGCTTGATATGCAAAATTCATTTGGTGATAACATTCAAGAGCCGAGTGCCCAATTTTTTGGCATATTTAGCACTGAACATGGTTTGAGAAGCCAATGTTGTTCGGTGCAGTAGGAAAGGTATTGGGATTCTTGAAAGATTGATTTGGATGAGAGGGTGGGGAACCAAGAAGAGATGGTAAGGGTGAAGGGTTTCAATTCTGCTTCCTACCACCTCTACCCGAATCGTCGCGACCATTAATGAATCTATTACCACGAAAACCCTAGAATTACGACCACGATTAGTCCCTCTAAAATTCTGTTGGAAAGAAGTAACTAGGGCAGTGTTTTGGAGTAGGGGATCATGATTCTTGTTAAGTGTTTCCAAGAATTGTTCCTCAAATTTAAGGAGAACGTTTAATTCTTCAAGAGAAAGAGGTTCGGCACGGGTTCAAATAGACGTTCGCAAAGTATTAAATTCTTGGGAACACCATTAATAGTATACATGACTATATCCTCAGTATCAATATTGACTGAAACGGCACAAAACTTATCGCGTACCTCTTTTATCCTCTGAATGTAGGAATCAATATCAGCAGGTTTCTTGTTGATTGATTGCAGGTCAAACTTCAATTGGAGGATATTTGTGCGAGAAATCGAAGCGAATCTTCGTTTAAGTGAATCCCAAATTTCTTTAGATGTGGTGTTGCCGACAACATAGGAGAGTGCTTGGGAAGACAATGTAACGTTGATCAGCGTCATCAAAGCTTGATCTTGTGCTACCCACTGGTCAAATTTTAGATTAGGGGCAACGCCATTCTTTATCGTTCTTGAAGGGCAGGGTATAGAACCAGATGCGTGAAAGCTTAGAGATAGCTCTAATGGAGTTCTGTTTCTGGAACTTCTTGTCTTCCCCCTCCACTTACTCCACCTTTTATAGGCACAACTCGAGTCTCAGGTTCAAATTTGAGCGCCAAAAAGAACCATTCCACGTGAAACCTCGAATTCTTGATTTGCTTCTTTGTGTAATTCAGCGGAGGAGGGGATCGTGGACGAAGGTGATTGACTGAGTTGACGTGGTCCTCCCATTTTTCCCGTTTTGGCCAACGCACGTTCTAGATTCGGCGACTTCCTTCGCCTTAAAGCGAGTCATCAGACAGAGAGCGTAATAGCGACAACCCGTCAAATGGGTTTACTTTTTTTGGTCGTGGGGCCTGAAGGTAGCTTTTGTTTCTTCGCAAGATTTCTTAAGTTGGGTCTATTTCTTCTTCAGGTCAATTCTTTGACTACAACTTGGGCCTTTTGCACTTATGGGTCAAATTGGTTTTGCGTTCCATGCTCTAAGTTCTTAACCAGCGTGGGTCTAACTTGGTGTTCTAGACTGGGCTCTTCAACACTATAAATTTTGAGCACTAACAACCCGCTATTATTTAAAATATTAAATTTTTATCAAATTTAAACTCCTGATTTGTTTAATATAAATATCCTAAATACCCTTCATAATATTTATCTGAAAATTAATGTAAATATAAATAAATATAAAATAATAGATATTTACAACTTTCTTTCTCTCCTCACTCTCTCCAATTCGTTTTCTTCTCCATAAAATCTCTCTCTCTCTCTCATTCCAATCTATTTCTCAAATCAAATCAAAATATCTCTCTCACCATAAACTTAAATGTTAAATATTTTAATTAAATAAATATTACTTATATTATTAATCACACTATCTCTCATCATAAGTCATTAATTACCTTAAATCACACTCTCTCTCATCATAAAATAATATATATTTACAACTTTCCTCTCTCCTCTCTCTCTCCTTCAATTAACTATTCTCTCTCATAGAAAATATGAGCATTCTCTCTCAAGCTTGGGTCTGCTAAAATTTAGGAATGTAAACTTCATTAGCTATAAAAAAAAATGGAAACAAAAACTCATTAGGTTTAAAAAAAGGAAATAATAAATGTGGTTTGAAAGAATTAATAAACAAATATTTTCTCTTTACCTATTAAAACGTTAAATCCCCAATCCTTATACTTTGAGTCATGAAAATCATTTTTAACTTATTTACATGTCAGCATTTTATTCATATGTATATAAGTTCTTACATGTCAATATTTATTCATATGAATATGCTTTGATTGGTAAAAAATGTATTTAACTTCTTACATGAGTATATAATTAGCTAGACTTAGTTAGATGTAGATAGTTCTTTAACTTTCTAAGAATTATTTTTTGTTTTGCATTGAGTTATCAGACTGTATTTAAATCGTTTACACATCAATATTTATTCTTATGTATATGAGCAATTTTTTTGTTATTTACATATCAATATTTACAATCTTTTGTGTTTAAATATCAATATTTACAATCTCCTGTAAATCACGATTGTTACTTATTATTTAAAATATGTTACTGATAAAGCGTATTAGATGTATATAGTTACAATTACAATTTATCTACAACAGAAATTGATACAACGTTGTAAATTAATGTTATTACTTGTTATTTACATACAATATTTTAATATTTGATTTGTTGATGTGCAGGAGAGGGATAAATAGAAGGAGGAGAAAGTAATTAACAAAAAAATATATAACAACGTTTGAGAAATAAGAGATAAACAAGAAGTGAAAATTTGCAAATCAAGCTATCATATGTAAATAAATTTATGTAGAACTATCTTGTTGTATTTTATTAAAACATATTAAATTGAAAAATAATCATTTATGTGAGATTTTAATAATGGATATTAGGATGAAGACAAAAAGAATAATCGATAGAATATTATGAGTATATTTGCCAGAATAATTGGTATTAAATATATTTAGATTTCAAAATATAAATAGGGAAAAGATTATAAATTTAAAACTTAATAACTACTCACTTGTTAAATTACCACTCAAAATCATAACCGCCTATAAATAAAATGGTGAATCATGATTTTATATTCTAATAAAAGTCTCAAATAAATTAAGTTCTTTAGATTCAGAATTGTGTTTTTTAAAGGAAAACAAATCTATACAAATTATAATGAAAATGAACTATACCCAAACGTAAAATTTTCAAAAACGAAATCAATTCGGTAAATAATCAAATTCCCTAAAATAATCTAAAAATTCCATAAAGGGTGGTTTATAAAAGGACAAAAGAACTATCAACAAAAAATGAGAAGGAAAAAGGAAAATATCACTGTCAATTTTTTCTCTTAAACTAAGGATATATAATAGTCTTAATTTATCCATAATCTTAAACGAATAAAAAATCATATCATCCTTTTTAAACTAAGGGTAAATAAGTCTAATGAAAAATTATTTAAATAAAAAAGTGTAAAATTGACAGAATTCTAAATAATTAGAAAGTTCGATAAAAATTGAATTACAGTCATAGAAATTACTATTTACTGTAGTTTTTGTATACAAATCGTATTCATAATAAAAACTTGAGATTTTTAAAAAACACTATTTTTGAAAATCGCGCTAACCACCATACAAGGTGTACCCAACTGTCGTGTCAATTTTATGATGTTGCTTCGGGTTACAGTATTTCATCTATATACTAAATTTAGTCTGTATGATGTTGCTAAATTTAAATTGAGATTTGAAGGCAAAGTAACTAAATTTGTTTTTAGATTTCAAAAAGTTAGAAAAAGGATAGGGAAAAAAAAAAGATAAAGAGTATAATGAATAAGAATAAAAAATTTGATCAAACGACAAAATAAAAGTATACAATTTATTTTTCTACATAAAACATTATTTAAAATTCAAAGAGATATTGCAATCCGGATGCTTGAAAATCCCATGACAAGCTATTTGCACACAAAATCTAGACATATATCAAACCAATCAAAAGTTTTGATTCGGCAATATAAAGAACTAATAACCCTTGAACTGCATATAAATGGAACTAAACGTGTCATTTTTCTTTTTGGTTCAGTTATTCGGTTCGACAGTAATTGCCATTATCAAAAAAATGTTTCACGACTTTGAAGTCATTTTGCAGAGAAGAGGGGAATAAATGAAGTCGTTGAATAGGAAAAAAACCAACAAAGGCACATGTACAGAAAGAATACATTCTGAGAGGACGTGTGGACCACGAACATGGCAAGATTAGGGGTTAAACGGAAAAGAACGCTGAAGCGGGAGATCTCGTTAGAACGGGAAAGAACGCTAAAGCGGTAGACCTTGTCAGAACGAGAAAGAACGGATAAGAATAAGAATGAGTGACTATCACTTCCGGAATAGGGGACTATCACTTCTAAAATGGGGAACCTTCACTTCCGGAATGGAGGACTATCGCTTCTAGAATGGGGGACTATCGCTTCCAGAACGGGGGACCACCACTTCCAGAACGGGGGACTATCACTTCCAGAACGGAGGACCATCACTTTCAGACCGGGAAAGAACAACAGAATGGGAAAAGGGGGTTCAGATCGATAATGAAGTGGTCGTAATTGATTGGGTAAGCTGAGTGACCCAGACAAGACAGATTGACAGGCCACCAAGTGGCTCTGACTAATTGGCTCAGAACTATAAGAAATCGTCAAGAGGCTGTGATTTATTGATAGTTGAGCGAGACAGATGGGAAATGAGAAAGGAAAAGGAAGAGGATCAAAACTGTGGGTTGGATCTTATGCCTATGATTAATTCAGCAGTGACAAAGACAATACGATGGATAAACTAAGCATGGGAGCCCAGATCTGGAGAAGATCCCATCAGCTGAAAATATAGGGGATGTGATCAACTCCCTTTATCTTGATTATTATTATGATTGTAAGGTCTATAAGTACAGGCTCATAAAAAAGAGAAGGAGAGAAACCCAAGCAACAAATGGCATTGCTTTTTCCCTCTTCTCCTATCAACAACTATGTAAAATCCTTTACACAAGTAAATATCAATTGTCTTCCCGTGATTTTTCTTCCCTTTAAGGATTTTTCACGTAAATGATTGTGTCTTTATTCTCTCATTATATATCTTCATTATTCGGTCGTAAAGGGCTCCTCATACCAGAAAAAAACATTTACATTTTGGTACTTTCATTGAGAGTGAGCCTCTCAAAATGCCAAAAACCAAATCAAATGCCCCCTCGATAACGAAAGCGAGAACATAAACGACAATGGGTTAGAAGCAGAGATGGGAACGACAATAAGTACAAAACTGGAAACGGAACAGAAAAAGGTAAACTCGTTCCTTGCATATTCAATTAGCTTATTTCTTTAACATCATTATCAACTTAAAAAAAGGAGGAGAGAACTTATTTGACTCGTGATAAACAAAGTTTTGAGTTTTAATTCTAATTTGATTTAAAGTTTTGAGTTGAAATGACTTGAGAATGGAAAGTGTCTCGAGAAAGTGAAATTACTTAGAACGGGAAAGTTCTGAGAATAGGAAAAGTCCTAAGACCGGGAAAAATCTCAAGAAACGGGAAAGTCCTGAGACCAAGAAAAGTCTCGAGAATGAAAAAGTCCTGAGAACATAATTAGCTAGAGAACAGGAACGGAATTAGCTTGGCAACAAGAAAGTCCTAAGAACCGGAAAAGTTCTGAGATCGGGAAAAGTCTTGAGAACGGAAAAGTCTTGAGAACGGGAAAGTCCTAAGAGCGAGAAACGGCTTGAGAACAGGAACATAATTAGCTTGGCAACAGGAAAGTTCTGAGGACGGGAAAAGTCCTAAGACCAGGAAAAGTCTCGAGAATGGGAAAGTCTCGAGAACAGGAAAAACTTGAGAACGGGAAAGTCCCGAGAACGAAAAACGGCTTGAGAACGGTAACGGAATTAGTTTGAGAGCGGAAAAAACCTTCTCCCTAAAATGTGAAATAAAGGTCGGTGGCCTAGATGCCCAAACTCTTGAGAGCGGAAAAAATCTTCCCTCTAAAATGTGAAAAAATGGTCGGAGGCCTAGATGTCTAAGCCCTTGAGACCGGGAAAAATCTTCTCTCTAAAATGTGGAAAAAAAAAGTACGGTGGCCTAGATGCCTAAGCTCTTGAGAGTGGAAAAACCTTCTCTCTAAAATGTGAAAAAAAGGCTGATGGCTTAGATACTCAATCCCTTAACAGCGGAAAAACTTTCTCTCTAAAATGTGAAAAAAAATGTCAGCGGCCTAGATGCTCAAGCCCTTGAGAGCGAAAAAAATATTCTCACAAAAATGTGAAAAAGTTCGGCGGTCTAGATACCTAAGCTCTTAAGAGCGGGGAAAATCTTCTCTCCAAAATGTGAAAAAAAATGTCGACGGCCTTGATGCCCAAGCCCTTGAGAGCGAGAAAAATGTTCTCTCTAAAATGTGAAAAAAATATCGAAGATCTAGATGCTCAAATCCTTGAAAGCGGGAAAAATCTTCTCTCTAAAAAGTGGAAAAAAAGATCAGCGGCCTAGATACCCAAGCTCTTGAGAGCAGAAAAAACATTCTCTCTAAAAATGTGAAAAATAAACAGAAAAAACAAAGGAGAAAAACACGCAAGGGATTAAACAAAATGGAAGGAGGAAAATTAAATGTCTTCAGAACGGGAAAGTCTTCATAACGGAAAAAGAAACGTATTCAGTAAAGAAACAATGAGAAAAGAAGAGCCGAGTAAAGAAAGGCAGAAAAGAAGAGCTGGAGAACGGAAAAAAGAAATGCCTTCAAAACGGGAAAGTCTGAAGAACGAAAATGAAATGTCTGAAGAACGGGAAAGTCTGGAAAATGGAAAAGAAAATGTTTTAAGAACGGGAAAGTCTTCAGAACAAAAAATAAAATAAGTTGAGAAAAGAACTTCAGAATAGAAAAGAGAAGAAGTTGAGGAAAGACCTCAGCTCAGAAAAGAAACGCTGAGAAAAGAAGGGCTGAGTAAAAAAGGGCTATGACAATTTTCATGAAGACTGCACATGAAAGCAGATTATGTAGAACGATCAATTTCAAAAATTAAACTGTATTTATTGGAAGCCAACTATATGGAGAATCTCATATCATCAAGAAGATGCAAAAGTCTACTTATTGAAGAAATTTACAGAATTCAATTTGGAGCTCTCAATCAAAACTTGTAACGCTATAACGTGCAGACTATCAACTTTCTCTCTCTTCTTCGACAATGGAACTAAGGGTGTAAGTCTTTGGGAGGGGCAATTCATAAGTCCTACTCTCAGAAGTAAATTAAAACGGGGTCATGGTTCTACGGAAGGAGCATAAGTCCTTGAGAGTGTCTACGGATATCGTTCTCAGAAGAAAAAAGAAAATATGAAAACAGCAGAAACCTACCAACAAATACGAAACATCAAACTCAAACTCGTGCGATGCAAATATGAAACATTATACTCGCTCCTTATTCATTTCAATAAATTATTATGTTATTGTTCTTGTACACGTTCTTGCGACAGATCTTAACGTAGGAGAGAAGGAAAATGAAAAATAAAGAAACGGGATATGAACCCATATTGAAGAAAATGAGAGAGCCTCGCTAATAAGCCCATAATGATGAAAATGAAAAAACTCTATCAATAAGCCTGTAGTAAAAAGAACGAAAAGGCATTCCAGCGAACGAAGGGAAAGTAATCATCATCGACATCAAGCTGGTAAAAAAGTTAGTCGACAAACGCAAAGCATTCTTGAACGGGAATACAAGAACGTAACAGTAGAAAGAAAATGAGAAGCCATCACTGACAGTGAACAAACCAAAAAATTGTTTGGAAAGACCACATCACATGTTTTCAAGAAGCACGCGAGACTAGAAATGGGCAGACGTAACGACAAAATAAGAAAGGACAAATCATTACACCTCAACGAATGAAATTTATTGAGTGTAATAGGGGCAAATGAACAGGAAAAAATTCACCCAAGACACGTGTACAGAAAGAACGAATCCTAAGAGGACGCGTGGACCACGAACATGGCAAGATTGGGGGCTAAACGGGAAAGAACGCTGAAGCGGGAGACTCGTCAGAACGGGAAAGAACGCTGAAGCGTGAGACCTCGTCAGAACGAGAAAAAACTGATAAGGAGAAGAACGGGTGACTATCACTTCTGGAATGAGGGACTATCACTTTCAGAACGGGGGACTATCGCTTCTGGAACGGGGGACTATCGGTTCCAGAACGAGGGACCATCACTTCCAGAACAGGGAACCATCACTTTCGGACCGGAAAAGAACAACAGAATGGGAAAAATGGTTCGCACTGAAAACAAAATGGTTGTAATTGATTGGGTAAGCTGAGTAATCTGAACAAGACAGATTGGCAGGCCACCAAGTTGCTCTGACTAATTGACTCGAAATCACAAGAAACCGTCAAGTGGCTGTGATTGATTGATGGTTGAGACAAATGAGAAATAAGAAAGGGAAAGGAAGAGGATCAGAACCGTGGGATGGATTTTATGGCTACGATTAATTCCGCAATGACAAAGACAATATGGTGGATAAAATGAGCATAGAAACCCAGACCTGTAGAAGATCCCATCAGTCGAAAACATAGGGGGGTGATCACCCCCCCTTTATCTTGATTATTATTATGATTGTAAGGCCTATAAATACTGGCTCATAAAAAAAGAGAAGGAGAGGCAACCCAAACAACGAAGGGCATTGCCTTTTCACTCTTCTCCTATCAACAACTATGTAAAATCATTTACACAAGTAATCGAGTCGTACCAGATGTAAAATGAAACTAAACTACAAAATAATGGGGTGGCCAAGAACAACTACGGTAGAGCAGTTTATGTATGAATGTCTCCCGATGGACTTTCTTCTTTCTTTTACAAAATATGAAGATTATTATCTCTCTCGTTGGAGAGGTTCTTTGTGCCAAAGCCATTTATAAGCACAAGCCGAAACAGGGAAGAGATTTTCGAGTACGGGAAACTGACTCCGATGTCGCTACAAGCCCATGGTGGAGCACTCTTATTTGTCCAATTTCGTCTTGCCGCTCTTCAAAAAGTAGATCTCGTGGTCGATTCGATCGAGCCTTTCTTAGATATATTCTATTTCATTGGTTGTACATGAAACAGTGCTCAAACGAAAGTGCTCTTTCTTGGCCATTGGATCAGCAAGGGTGTGATTCAGATGGATCAAGAGAAGATCAGGTCTGTTGTGGACTGGGAAGTACCGAAGAATGAGAGAGCAGGCAGCAGTGGTGAAGTCGGATGCTCGAAGCCATTTTAGATACGGAAAGACAGCTCAGAAGGAGTAGAAAGTTGCCAGAACCTAGGGTGCGGTTTGCTTTATGGGAAGCCAAAGTCAGTCTTTTTACAAACTTATTAAAGGGGGAGAGTGCCAGGACGGCGTCAAGGAGAACGTCAAGACACCATCAGTTTGGAGCGCGAGGCCAGCAGAGCTTCCTGCAAAGGAGATAAGAAAAGCCTCAGCAGAGGAGATCCGGTAACCGTTATGAATGTGGAGGAGTGTGGCATTTTGCTCGTTACTGTCCCAATGTTCAGACGGAGGAATGCTGCTGGGAGAGTGCAGAATAGACTAGCTGAAGATGGAAGAGTGAACGTTGTGGAGCCTAGATCCCGGGAAGCTTTAAAGGTAAGTTCAAGTCAGAATCATAGCGGGGGTTCTAAAGCTTAGGAGAGAAGACGGTTTCACTGTCGTTAGATTGTGTGGCAACGTGAGCCAACGTCAGCAGAAAGAAGGAGGAGACAGAAGAGTGTATTCCGAATCTATGTTAGAATTGGCCACTGCAAAGATTATCATTGATGCTGGGAGTTCGGATAACATAGCATCCACGGGGATGGTGGATCAGTTAGGGCTGCAGCCCTTTTATGTAAGGGCCTCATCTAGAGCCCTATCGAATCAGACCAAAAAGGGCATAAACGGTGGGCCCTATGTTGAGTAAGGGGTGAGATGGTGTCACTGCTGCTCAGTTGGAGCTGGGGAAGTTAAAGTAGGACGTCTGGTGTGACGTCGTCCCTATGGACGTATTACATATCCTACTCGTATTACCATGGTCTTCCGAGTAGGGTGTTACCCGCGTAGGGAGAACACAGGTTTACTTTTAACGGCAAACGCGATTATTGCCATCAGAATACTTTGGTTGGTTAAGGAGAAAACGTGTTGGCATACCATTTCTGGACGTGGTGAAAGAGTCCATAGAATGTTATGCCTTGATAGCAAAGCCAACTAGCAGAGCCGATGCGAGGATCGGTGGGATGCCGTAGCTTTAAGAGATAGGGGCGGAGTCTCAACTACCACACTACTACTATACCACTAGCACTCCACTAGTGGATTAGTTGATTGACTAGACTGAGACTCTTTTTTATATCAAAAACTTTGAGAATCTAAAGAAAGTAGCAAAAATCATAAGAGAAGCAAGGTCCACATAAGGTTGGGAAGTAGTACGCCCGGTTCACCAGGTTATACCACTGCAGGGCCCAATCATACTCAAAAGAAGAGTTTGATCCTGACTCAGATGAACGCTAGCTATATGCTTAACACATGCAAGTCGAACGTTGTTTTCGGGGAGCTGGGCAGAAGGAAAATAGGCTCATAGCTAAAGGTAGCTTGCCTCGCCCAGGAGGTGGGAACAGTTGAGAACAAAGTGGCGAACTGGTGCGTAATGCGTGGGAATCTGCCGAACAGTTCGGGCCAAATCCTGAAGAAAGCTAAAAAGCGTTGTTCGATGATCCTGCGTAGTATTAGGTAGTTGGTCAGGTAAAGGCTGACCAAGCCAATGATGCTTAGCTGGTCTTTTCAGATGATCAGCCACACTAGGACTGATCAATCGTCTTCTCGTGATTTTTATTTCCTTTAAGGGTTTTCCACATAAATGATGGTGTCTTTATTCTCTCATTCTATATCTTCATTATTCATTCGTAAATGTTCCCCATATTGAAAAAAAATCATTTATCATCGTATTTGCAGACTTTTGGGGTAGATGAAGATTAAAAACCCCAATTTCAGAATGTGGTTATTCAAATGCAAGATTGAATAAGGAACCCGTTAGTTTCTAATAAAGAATGAAAAAATTCAAGTTGAATTTTTTCAAGAGAATAACAAAAAAATACAGAAGGGGTGAAATGATAAATTCTGAGATGGAGAACTACAAAAAAAGTAACGGAAACCCCATTATGGTTTTAGGACTTGAAAATGTTGAATTGTTTAGTTGAAAACAATGGAGAGCTAAGTAATAATTCACATACTTATATTATGGTTTTGGGATCTCTTCATCTATAAGAACTTTAATTCACTAAAAATACTACTTTAACTCATATATATTTGATAAATATTATTGTTTAAAAGAAATTTCGATATGTGAAAATATTTTTATAAAATATATATATATTTTAGTGTTTTCCCAAATACTTTTATATGCACATAAATATATTTTAAAATCTATACTATATATTATGTTAAAAGTGGCTTGAAGGATAAACTTTTATTTTCCCTTTCTACCTTTTAAACTCTCTTAAAATATAATAAGAGTTAGGCATGTCACATCCTCTCATTTAATTCTTATAACGAAATTTATTTTTATTTCATAATAATTTGTCAATTGATATGTAAAACAAATATCTTTAATATTATGTAATTAGATACTTGAATATTAGTTTGAATGAAAGATTTCTTAAACATTGAATATTTATTTTTAAGTCAACAAAAGTTTATTCGTTAGAAATTTATAAATTGAATATTCTATAATATTTATGTAATTAGAAACATGAAAATTCATCTAAATAAATTTAGAAAAAAATATTATTATATTTTTAATAAGAGAAAGTAATTTTGAATATGATATATATTCTTTAAAATGTGATAAATTAGTGAAATAAAATTATTCTCAGTGTTATTCAACTAACATTGTTATATGGTACAATTTCAACGTATCTTTAAGATATATTATTATTATTATTATTATTATTATTATTATTATTATTAGTATTATTTTAATTTATTTAAATTATTACTATTATGATTATTATCATGATTATGATTATGATTATTATTTTTTTTTATTTTAGATTTACAACATATCTTTAAGATAATTTTAGATTTACAACAAATCTTTAAGATAATGTATTTGTTCGACCTTATTATTAATTTTAAGTCCTATGCATATTTTAAACTCATTTAATATGTTCTAAGTACATATTTTTCGACTAGTATATGTAAATGTCTTTTAGAAAAACATGTATAACATAATTATGAACTAAAATTATATTATTTTAATGTAAAGCACTTATACTCATAAACACTAACAAACACATTGTTAAAAAGCTTCATATATATTGTGTGAGTTTCATGAAGGATAAAAACATGCATGCCGGTTACCAACATCATAGTTTTAAATAACGACCGTTACACGTGTAACGACCGTTAAGTAACAGTCTCGGCATCCTCCGAGACTGTTGCACTCCAATACAGCAGAGCTAGTCAAATTCACGTCTATCGCGACTGACTAGTTGAAGACAAAAATCAGAAAAATCATTGAAAAATAAAGTAAAGGTACATAGATGAGATAAATCACAGACTGATTGACATCAGACCATCGTTAAGCTTCCTTCTCTTCATAGCTTGGTAAGCTTCTATTAGTGAGTCAGTTCTCTGCATTATGAGTTGAGTTGAGTCTCAATTGAGAAAAATGGTGTGTAGAGAGATAGTTTCTCCGAAAAGTTAAGGAGAGAGGGAATATCGATTTGTGGCTATCCTTGGAAATGATTTATAATTTTAGTGGAGAGGCTATGTGTCTCGGTTTGTGGTTAACCTTGGGAAATGATTTAGACTTTAGTGTAGAGAGAGATTTTAAAGTAGGATAATACTTGTCTCCTGACTAGGTTTAGAGGAGCTCCTCCTCATCATTGACATGATCAAATTAGCTCTAACCAAATGTAAATGGTAATGATAATAGTAATGTCTTGCACTTTTTTGGGAAATAATTATATTTGTTATTTTTGGTGGGACTTGAGCTGATTTAAATAAATTTAATTATATTACTTGGCCAGAGCAAATTTGTCCGCGTCAATGGTGAGGACGAACTCCTCTTGACCTAGTTAGGAGATAAGAATTATCCTTAAAATTATTTACACTTTTAAGTGGGAATTTGTTTTGTTGGAAATGATGTTTTTTGAGAATATATTTCGCGGAAAAAAAAATTTGGTGAGATTGAATGGGTGGGAAATGATTTTTTGGGAGTGTGAATCAAGGAGAGATGATTTTTTTTTTAGAGTAAGTTAGTGAGAAATGATTTTTTGAGCGTTTATTATTAGGGTATTAGATAATATTAGTGTTGCTTTTTCACCTTGTCATTTAAAAATTAAAAGAAGTAATATCTCTAATTTAGTTTTTTTCTTAGCAATTGTTGCTTTTGTACGAACGTATGTACGTAGATATGTACATACGTACGTACATATATATGTAGGTATGTAGGTATGTAGGTATGTAGGTATGTAGATATGTAGGTATGTATGTAGGTATGTAGGTATGTAGGTATGTAGGTATGTATAAATGTATGTATGGATGTATGTATGTATGTATGCATGCATGTATGTATGTATGTATGTATGTATGTATGCATGCATGTAGGTGTGTATGTATATACGTATGTATGTATGTATGTATGTATGTATGTGCGTACGTATGTATGTATGTATGCATGCATGTAGGTGTGTATGTATATACGTATGTACGTAGGTATGTATGTACATATATACGTAGGTATGTGTGTAGGAATGTAGGTATGTAGGCATGTAGATAAAATATGTGTGTATGTACCGTATGTAGGTACGTACGCAAGTATGTATGTATGTATGAATACATCAATATAAATATATATATGCACACGTGCGCGCGTGCCTACACAGACACACGCACGCACGCACACACACATGCACGCGCGCGCGCACCTGCATGTATTTATGTACATATGCATGACATTTAAAATATAGCGTATATATAACGTCTCTCTTTGTATCTCTCTCTAGCTAATAATGAATGCAACAAATTTGGAGAGATATAGAGATAATATGTACTAATATATTCCGTCACCTATTAATTTGGAAAGAGAATCTCTATTAATATTCTACTAAATATTTAATTTATTTATGAATTCAAAATTTTCTTCCAATTTAAATAGAGAGATTTGAAGAGAGAGATTGGGAAATATAGAGAAATATCCTGAAAGAGAGAAAAATAGGGAGGATGAATCATTTAAATATAATAATAAAAAGTAAAATAGTAACTAAATTTACTAGATTAATTACTATTTATAAAAAATATTATATATGATTATTTTCAAAAATTATAGATATTTAATTGATATTATTTAGACAAATTTCCAATTATAAATTCAACTTTATCCATACCTTTTGAAAAACGGTCAAATATAACACTTTTCTTAAAAATAATTAATCTAGCGAATTGAATTAGATTTACTAATTTTTCTATTTAATTAGTTACTAGTATATCCTCTTATTTTTTAATGTATATATGTAATCATTCATTTTTCTCTCTCATATTTATTAATTATTTCTCTCTATATTTTAATATGTGTATGTGTGCACGCGTGCGTGCGTGTGTATATATGTATGTGTGTGTATGTGTATGTATGTATGCGCGTAAGTATGTATGTATGTATATACGCATGTATGTATGTGTATGTATGTATGTATGTGCATACATACGCGCGTACGTATGTATGTGCGTGCGTATGTACGTATATATGTACGTATGTGTGTACGTATGTATGTACGTATGTATGTATAATAACATATTATATATAGAGAGAGAGAGAGAAAGAGAGAGAGAGAGAGAGGGTGGAGCCATTACTCAACTTCAATGGAGTCACTAGTTCCGCTTCTCCGATTATTATTCCCGGTATATTTGTTGAATCAGTGGTTTTAAAATTAAACAAAAATATGTTTGAACCATGAACGGTTCGTGGACGGAATATAAAAATAATTATAAAACTTATTTAATCTAATTGAATAATTAAAAACCAAAACAACTAACGATCATGCATATAAGATATTTAAACTAATAGAAAAAGGTTGAAACGATTTTCACCTTTGCGATGTATCGGAGATTTTCTGAATTGATGGAATCCTTGTATTTGTTCTTCACGTTCTTCAAACATCAAGATCCAAACCTTCAAGCTTGATCTTCAAGAACCAAAATTCAAGTATGATCTTCAAGAATCAATTTTCTAAAATTTTCTTCACACTAATAACCATTCGTTCTTTTCAGAAATATATCTCGTAAGAATTTGTTTAAGAACCGAGTGTGTGCTCTCAAAACGGTTGAATAAGAAAAATCAATTTTTTTCCTTCAATTTGAAATTCGACAACAACATGTAATGGGGGAGAAAAAAAATTTCTCTCTCTGTAATTACATATTGTATTGATTAGTATCAATTACTGTGTTCTAGAGTTATGTTGTATCTAATACAATTCATATGACAATCAAATTGCTATCACATATATATACTTATTAATTTTAAGAATTTGTAAATATACATTTATATTTCAAATATCTAAAAATTAACCCCAAAATAACTACCATGGCCGAATTTTGTGTTGTATCGAAATTCGTCAATCCAATTGATAAATCTAATTGATCTCTGTCAATGAATTAATTAAATTTTACTAATTATCTAATAATTAAAAAATAATAAATTGATTATTTTAATACAATTAATCACATCTAATTAAGTGACAACACCCATCACATATGAGTGTAGGAAATACACATTGACACCAAAATATATTTTGGTCCAACTGATATCATTTCTTCTATTCATGTTCTCTGAGCTATTCCTGAGACCGAATGGACCCACATGAATAAAGCTATAAGAATCAAATACTTGGTGAATTTATCTTTATAAATTCCTGACTTATTGAATCATGACATCGTACGACTTCACTATAGATTCGATGTCGAATCAATTCTCAATTCATACGCGCTATATTTCCTGTTGGTGTAAATAAACTATTTTATTTCACGGTCCAGATAATATTTTAACATATTACTCATCGTGAATATTAGTAACAAGAGCGGGGATGTAAAATTACCGTTTTTCCCCTCTTGTTATTATTTCTTTAACTCTTTTATTGACTGTGAATAAGAAAGATATAATAGTGAATTGTCTCGTACAGTTCACAAGTCTTAATCAATGACTCAATTCAATGAATACCAGGCCCGGTTTATTTATTCACACATCCATCAATAAAGTATAAGGCGATATTGTTACTTTCACAATCCAACCACGAATTTTCATATTTGTGAATCACGTAACTCCAACATAGTTGAATTATGATCCTTACAGGCAAGATGTTGTCCGCCAATTCGAACTCACCAATTTGACATATCAAAGATCGCAAGTAATTAAGTCAAGCTATGTATTCACCTCAGAATTAAGATAATTATGAAAATACTCTTAAGGTGTAACAATTAGATTTAGAGCTAGGTAAATTGTTTTTGCTCTAAACTAATTTGTTATCGGTTTATTCAACATATTCCATAACACGCCTAGGTTAACTATTTGAGTCTCCACTCACATGCCGCAAGACTGGCATCCATTGGTTCAACCTAACAGTCGTAAATGAATACAGTTGTCCAATCGATCCTAAGACTGCGAATAGGGTTCTGAACTATTTCAAAAGAGTTTATCTGGAAGACTCATCTGCCTTTACTCTTCTTACGTTGATAATAGTTTTAAGACTTGAGTAAATTATAAACACACTTTAATTGAAGAAAAAATTTTATTTATTCAATAAATTCAGTAATACAAAATGTCTGTGAAATAATTAAATACTCATAAATAGTTATTATACCATACTTTATGGACATAATTCCAACAATATTTTATATTATTCTAAAATTTAAAAAATACCCCCATCCCTACTTAAAACATAATTTAATCTAAATTACATACTAACTAAACAATTCAATTACACATTCAAGCTTATGGTTGTACATGTTTCATTTCATCAACTAGACACATGTGTATAGACAAAATGAAATCCATATGGCATTTACTCAATTTTCTTTTCATTTGGAACTAAGCAAACTAAAACACCAGTATAAAAGTGAAACTATAGTTGTGAATCAATGAGCTGCTTGGTACAGACAATTAAGAATATCATATATTATAACTCGGTAGCTTTAAATATAAGACAGGAGCCCGTTAGTTTTACCTACATAAGTTGATTGTTCTCACTTTTAGCCATAAAGAAATGAATATTTTATGTTAGACTGTTCTTTTACAGTAATTAAGTTTCAATAATATTATAAAATATCTCAAGTCAATCATTGATGGGGATCTCATAAAATGATTATGAAGAATTAAATTAAATTTGAGTGTAAAAAAAATGTCTGTTAAAACTTTGAGATTAAGAAAAATTAATTTTGATGCTTGAAACGGACAACTGAAAACCTAAATTAAAGAAACTCTCTTTGTGTTTACAAATAATTTTCTTGTAAAATTTTAGTATGCAGAAATTGGCAGTCGAAAATTTCAGATTGCACAAGCAATTTCTTGTAAAATTTCAGAACCTGGGAATGTTTCTAACAGTCCAAATACAAGTGCAAAGAACAATAAGCCACAAATCATTGAATCAGATTCCTAACAATCAACCACAATTTCTACACAATAGTCAATAGAACAGAACATTTACATCAAACAAACAACAATCAACATAGATAGAGAATACAAATCAGAATTCCCAGTAGAGTAAATTCTCAAAAATCTTAAGAATATGTATTTGCAAATTCAGATATGTATTCTAAATACATATCTGAATTTGCAACAGACAGAGTAAAATACATATCAACACAACAAAGCAAAATACAATCTATACATATCAGAATCGTATAGAGTTGTGTCTTAAACAGAAACTCAAATCACAAGTTCGCAACAATTAGAGAGAGAGAGAGAATAAATACCTCACAACAAGTCGTACCTCAATCTTCGTGAGTCACTAAGTCGTGCAGCTTTGTTGGGCAGGACTCCATCGCGGTGGCGCGCAGCGCAGCTCAGTCATTGGCGCTGGGCTAGGGGTGAGGAAGATGAGATGAGTTTTAGGGGAAAATCGGGATTTTAGAAATTTTTGAGATTTTTAATGATATTAGATCTTTTTTTGTTTAGAGGTTAAAAATAAAATGTTTGAGGGTTAAAAACCTGAAAGTAAAAAGTCTAAAACTGAAGAAGCTTAGTGGGTTCGAAAGTGAAAAATCAGTGGGGTCAAAAATAAAAAAAATGTCAAGAATCGTAATTTTCCTATACTAAAAATTAAAAAAAATGAGTCGGGTCACTTGACCCCACCCCCTTCTCATTAGCTCTGCCCCTGTATATATATAATGAAAACTCTCTCCCTCTTTCCCATCAGCACAACAGAGTAAAATACAGTATATACATATCATAGTCGTATAGAGTCGCGTCTCAAACAGAAACTCAAATCGCAAGTTTGCAACAGATAGAGCTCGAGAGAGAAAGAGAGAGAATAAATACCTCGCAGCAGGTCGTACCTCAGTCATCGTGAGTCGCTAAGTCGTGCAGCTTCGTCGGGCAAGACCCAAATTTTTGTGTCCACAGCACAGCTCAGTCATCAGCGTCGGGCTAGGGGTGAGGAAGATGAGATGAGTTTTAGGGAAAAATCGAAATTAGGGATTTTGGAAATTCTTGGGATTTTTAATGATATTAGTTTTTTTGTTTAGAGGTTAAAAATAAAACATTTTAGGGTTAAAAACCTAAAAGTATAAAGTCTAAAATTAAAGAAACTTAGTGGGTTTGTAAGTGAAAAATCAGTGGGATCAAAAATAAAAAAAACGTCAAGAATCGTAATTTTCCTATACTAAAAATTAAAAAAAAAATTGAGTGGGGTCACTTGACCCCACCCCTTCTCATTAGCTCAGCCCATGTATATATATATAATGAAAACTCCCTCCCTCACTCCTCGTCTATCTCTCTCCTTAAAAAAGTATAGCGTTAAATAAATGAAATCATTAATTGATTTCTTTATGACATGAGAATTTTCATTTTTTTATTTTTTCTTAAAATCTGTTAAGTGATAGTAAATGGGTAGAATATGAATATATCAATTTTTTTAAAAATTTGTTAAGTGGTAGTAAATGGGTAGAATATGAATATATTTATTTTTGGTTAGTGGACTCATAAACTTTAACTATTTTTTATGATTATACAATTAATTGTCTAATTTTATATTAATTTTTTAAATAATTGCTAGTTCTGTATAAAGCCTTTATAGAGAAAATGAAAATTGTAGTATTTAACCATTTTAGTAGGGTGCTATAGTTTTTTAGTCATGTTTAAAAATAATTAAGTTAATAACTAAGTTAGTTTGACTATAATTTTATATTCCCACTTCACCCTTCTGGAAAATAATATTAATATATTTATTATATATATTATATAAATGACTATAAATAGTCATGTATCATCTATAACTAATTTTTAGATTTTCAAAAATCTAACTCAATTGCTTTAACAAATTAAAAACATCTTTCGATTTTCTTATCCAAACAAAACAAAATTGCGAGACTACTAAATCTATATGTTTTTCACTAAATGCATATATTTTTTTAAGATGGAATTAGCAATTATTTTTAGGCAAATATGTGTATAGTGATCAAATAAATAAATATATATTCGAGTAGATATATTGCAAATTATTTTCGGGCTATATGTTTCATACTTTTCCTTAGATGAGGAAGGATTGAAATAATTAGTTATATAAAGATTGTTATAACTACTTACGAATATATAATAATTATTTTAGTAAGTTCATAAAAAAATTTGTTGTTACTCTGATAATAACTATTTACATAAATTATATTAAAATGATAAAGTGATTATCAATAATAATTAGTAGTATCGGTTAAAACATATTGACTGTATTACAAGAATAAAAAAAAATATACATTAATATTTGGAAATATGTAATATTACTATTTCTGTAGAAATAAAAAAGCAAAATCTTATTATCTATGATTAAATATGTATATATGAAAATAATTAAAACATTTATTATTTATAATTGAATATAATAATCCAATATTTAATTTTAAGTACCCTAAAAAATGGAGGAATCTTTCCCACAATTCAAAATTCAAAAATCACTTAGTTTAGATATTATTGGGATAAATGATAATTAAATATATATAGTTGGTGAGGTATTATAATAAATGTAGTTTATAATTTTGTTGAATTTTTTTAAAATGATTATTTTTTTAATTATTATTATTATTTGGCTATTTAACAAAATAAAAATTTTAAATGGTATATTTACCCAAAAACCTCTAAATAAAATTATAGTTAAAATAGAAAATATGTGTAAATAGTGAGCGGCCCAATTTTAGTCCGACGGGCCCAAAAATTGATTCCAGCTCCACCAAGTTGTCCGTAAAATAGAATCTGTCGACACTATTAGGTGTTGCCACGTGTTAGATGACAGTGAGTAACTCCAAGAATACATTTCTGTCCTCATTGGGTCCCGCCTAGATACTTATCCAGAATCCAACTATACCTGAATATTTATATCTCTCACAGTTCAGATTCTTCCCCCCAAAAAAATAAATATAAAATAAAATAAAATAAAACAAATAAATAAATATGAAAATATCATAAAAAGGAAAAAAAACCCAAAACAAAAGGTTCTCTGATAATCCACCTTCTTCCCAAAGCTCTGTGAAATTAGGGTTTAACTACAGTGCGACCATGCGTACAGTACGAATCCCGTAGAACTCCAATCTCAGAAAGCGCGATCGAAATGGGATCACCTTCGTCGGCGTTCTCCGTGATTTGCCTCCTCCACTCAGCAATCGCCATAACAAGCGGGACCCTAATGATGTTCTACATGAAGGAGATCTACACAATCGGGCACGGAAACAGCGTGGCGGCAAAGCTGATGGGGTCGACGCCGCACGATCAACTCCTGATTCGGACCTCCGATTCGTTCTCCGGGTTGCTCCTGTTCGCGATCGGCTTCCTGCTGTTCATGGTGTCGTTCGTGAAGGAGAAGGAGTTTCAGGGGTTTTTCGCCAAAGGATGTACGGTCCTCCACTTCTCCATGGCAATGTGGAGGTTTTACTTCGAACGGAGGGTGGAAGATCTGGCTTGGGATTGGCTCAGGCAGATTGTTGGCGATGTTCTATTGGCGCTGTCTTGGGTCTTCTTTCTGGTTTACTCTTGGCGAGAGAAGTATGATTAGCGATTTTCACTGTTTTGCCCCTTTGTTTAATGGTTATTTACGGTTTTCATGTTGTGTATTTTTGTGTAATAAAAACAGGGATTTTACAAGTAATTTATCTGATTCAAGTTGGTTGTAATTGTTCCTACATAAAAAAATGATGTTGGTTGTAGTTTGTAAAGATGTCGCTGATGCTTCCTGTCTGTATAGTGTTATTATTCCTCAAAATTAGCCTCTTTATTTTTCAGTTTTTTTAAGAATCTATGTGTGATTTAATTTTTCTCTCTTTAAAATCGGTTAACCTTGAGTGAGATTTGATATCTTACTTTGAAATCGGTTGACCTTAACGGTCATGGTTAAGTTTTACTTTCATTTTTTATCAAAACATCAGATTATTATTAAAGAGAACAAATCAAGAGGGTTGAAACCTCCTATTTACAAAATGTTTCTCTCTAGCAATTAGAGTTGTTATAAAACAAGGTATGTTTTGAATCCTTGAAATAACACAGTTCTGATCAGAACTAAAACTAGTTGAAACATCAGCAACTGAGTTTAGATTCCTATTTACCCATTTAACACAACACTAATCCAGTCAGCAGCAAGCTTAAAGTCTGTCTCCACCTCAACCTTAGGCCAGCCAGTAAGGGAAGCAGAAATCAAACTCTCTCTAATGGGAATAATTTCAGCATGCTCAATACTGGAAGCATAAACTTGCTTACCGAGTAAACTGATAACTTCACCATTGCTGTCTCTTGCAACCTACCCTATAATAGCAGTATTAGGATAGTGATGATAGGATGCATCATAATTAACCTTGATAGTTCCTGGACTAGGGGGCAGCTAAGAAGAAGAAGAAGCTAGCACTCTGCCATTGGAGGAAGAACCAGTAGACCCTATAGCAGAAGAATCCCAAAAACTCGAAAAGCAAAGGAAGCTTTTTGCATGGTTATGATAGGATTAGCACTTTTGCCATGAAAAATCACCTCATTTCTGCCCTTCCAAATGTACCATCACAAGAAACAGAAAAAAGACAAAGCTTCTTTGTTACTGTCTGGATGTGATTGAATGTCCTTGATTCTGCTTAAAATCCAAGTCCCAATGAGCTGAAGTTGAAACAAAGAACAGTTTAATTGAAGAGATGAAATTCTCCAAGTTCTGCAGCACCAATCACACCAAAAAATAAGATGTTCAATTGATTCCTCAACAGTTTGCAAACTGGACAGCTAGCATCAGAAATGAGACCTCTTTTAAACAGGTTTTGTCTTGAAGGGAGATAATTGTTAATAAGTCTCCACATGAAACGTTTAATTTTTGAAGGAAGATTAATGCTCCAAAGATATGTCCATTGCTGAGATGAAAACGCACTCGAGGATGAAGAGTGAGTACCATAAGCTAAAACCTTGTCAGCAGTAACTGAATGATACCAAGTTTTAACAGAAAAAGACCCATCTTTGGTGTAGGGCCAAATAAATTTGTCATCCCTATTGAGACTTGTATGCCAGAAAAAAATTTCCTTTTCAATCCAGGGGGAAAAAGAATCAAATCTCTATTCCAGGCACCAGATCAATGAATCAAATCAGAAGCTTTGTGAATGTTACTGTTTTTAAAATCCTGAATATTATTATGCAGCTATCCCAAATCTTCACAGTATTACCATCCCAATCCTCCGTAACCCTTTCTTTTTTATGATTTATTTCCCAAGCCAAAGGCTTCTCCAAGCCTAAGAGCATGATTTGGGAACAGCAACATCAAGAAAGTTAGAACTAGGAAAGTAAATGCCCTTTAAAATCTGAGCACAACAACTATCAGGGTTGTTGAGAATTAACCAGGCTTGTTTTGCAAGTAAAGCCAGGTTAAATGCTTCCAAATCTCTAAAACCCAGGCCACCATGCTCCTTACTGTCTTGAAAATTCTGCTTTGAATACCATCTCAGACCCTGCATCTCCCTTTACTTATCCCACCAAAAGTTAAGCATGGAGGATTGAAGTCTGTTACAAGTCTTCTTAGACAGCTTGAAAATACTCATAACATAATTGAGAAGTGCCCGAGCAATGGATTTTAGCAGAATTTTCTCACCTCCATAGGACAACAGATTAGACTTCCAATGACCTATTTTGGACTCCATTTTTCCAGCGAAAGAGCACTAAGAGCAGATTTGGATTTATTCCAATCCATAGGTAAACCTAAGCAACTCCCACTAATATCATAAATGGGAACGTCCATGACAACAGACAAACTAATCTATTTATTCGGACTAACATTCCTACTGAACCAGCAACTTTAGCAAAATTGATTCTTTGGCCAGAAAAAAATAGAATATCATCTACAAAGAACATGTCGGCAATAGGAGGGTAGTATTTCCTAATCTTAACACCCTTGATCTCCCCTCTAGACATAGCAGAATTGATAGACCTGGATAAACACTCAGCCACAATAATGAAGAGGTAAGGAGAGAGGGGATCTCCCTGCCTTAACCCTCTAGATGGCTTAATCATGAAGCTCGGCATACCATTAAAAAATATCTGAAAGAAGCAGAACTAACAAAAGTAATGATCTAGTACACAAACTTGTGATGAAAACCAAGTTCTAAAAGAAGCTTCTCCAAAAAATCCCAATTAATCCTATCATAAGCCTTCACCATATATGTTTTGATAGCCATAATATAATTTTCCCCTTCTTCTTAATGTGAAGAAGACTTCCTAAGCTATCAAGATATTCTCTTTGATACTTCTGCCACTTATGAAATCCCCTTGACTGCAAGAGATGAAGCTGTCAAGAAGAGGTTTAAGTCTAATCACCAAATTTTTTGACAGGATTTTGTAAGTAAAATTACATAAGGCTTTGGGCCTGAACTGAGAAGGAAAATCATGATTCTGAATCTTGGGTATGAGGGTAATGTTTGTTTCATTGAAAGATTTAGGAAGATAACCATTATTGAAAAAATCTGAGGCTACTTTCCATAAGTCCAGCTGAATACTATCTCAGTGCTTATGATAAAAAGACCCTGTAATTCCATCAGGTCCTGGGGCTTTATCAGCGCCCAAGGAGAAAACAGCAGCTTCAACCTCTTCAATGGACACTTCAGCAGTCAATCTTCTGTTATCCTCATCACTGAGTCTAAAGTCAAACTGATCTAGCACCCAATTTGTCTCAAAACCAGGTTCAGCAGCAAAAATGTCAGTAAAGAACTCTTTAAAAACATTTACTATATCATCCTCCTTGTCCACCCAATTTTCATAAGCATTCTTAAATCTGGAGATACTATTCTTAGATCTCCTCCTAATTCTAAAATTGTGAAAATACGTAGTGTTCCTATCTCCACATTTAAGCCAAACTTGCTTAGCTCTTTGGTTCCAAAACACTTCTTCCATCTTCCAGATTTCAGTTAATCTGTTCTTTAGGATTTTTTTCTCCTCCCACTCAAAATGAATCTCATCATCGAGCTGACAAAGTTTGTTCTTGATAGACTCTAACTCAAGCTTAGAGTCTAAGAGAATGACTCTACATCTTGAGAGATCTTTTGCAGGTTTTGAGTTTTGAAATTGTTGAAGGAAAAGCTGCAGCCTCAGAAGAAAATCTTCATCATAGGCAAAAGAGGGAAGCAGAACAGAGACTTTCCCAAACACAGTAGATGTCTAACCATTTCTGGTAAAAAACGATTTCAGGCTACAAGTAGGCATCCGTTGGATTCATAGGAGATCATAGGCAACCGTTAGAATCACTTGTATATATACATCATCCCTCATTGTAAACAAATATAATTTATCTTCAATAACAGATCAGAACCAAAAAGGTTCATCATCTCTGAAGCTCATCACTTCCCAAAGATCAGAACCAAACAGGTTCATCATTTCTACAGAAATTAAGTTGGCCATACCTCTTGAGTCACCTCCATTGTTCCAAGCATTGATCACCATTGTTTCAGAGTCCTCTTTTATCATCCATTTATTCTCACATCTAAACAATTTAGATTTAGAACTCTTATGAAATGATGGGCAGATGACTAGCATAGTGTGGTCAGATCCAACATTTGGAGGGACCAAAACTTCAAGCTTGGGGAACCTGTCCATGGCTGCAGGATTTATGAGCACCCTATCAAGCTTTTCTTGGATAAAATCCAGCCCATCCCTACCATTTCTCCGTGCATAAAAACAACCCTTAGCCTGAACCTCACAAACTTCACAACTATTGATGAAATTCCTGAACATTTGCGCTCTGGAGAAATCAAAATATCTACCTCCAAACTTTTCTTCTTTAGATAACATCTCATTGAAATCACTCATTAACAGCCAGGGAAAATTAGAATTCTTAGAATTGGCAATTGAATCAAAATCAGCCCATCTATCAGAATCTTTCCTATTACCATAGAAGAAGGTGAATCTACCAAACTCAGCAGAGTAGCAATCAATGCAGTTCTTTGTATTAGAAATGCTCTGGAAATTGAGACAATTATTCCATAACAGTACAATACCTCCTGAACGTCCCACTGGTTCAACAATATGACTAAAATCAAACTGAAATTTCTTACACAAACCTTCTACCCTGTCTATTTTCAATTTAGTTTCTAATTAGCAAGAAATGGCATCCTTAAGTGTTTGAACTGTCAGGGGAGGACCCAACCCTTGACAGTTCCAACATATGAGTTTCATGGTGACAGTGGTGACTTATCCAGGCTAGTTACCAAAGCCTTTTGATCAAGAGCACCACGGGTCAAGCAAACTTCCAAAAAATACCTTTCATCTTCAAATCCTTGTCACCTACTTTCTTTTGTCTTTTGCTGCATCATGTTGGGATTTAGTAACAATTCCTTTAGTTGTTGGCCTACCTCTGCTTGCTTGTTTCTTAACTTCTTTAGCTTGACCAGCAAACTTGAGGTTGGAGCTAAAATTGTCCTGAGTTTGGATCTCTATCAACCCTTCTTTCAAAGCTACAAAATCCACCTTTTCGTGAAAGATAACCAGTTTTTTCCCAGCATTATCTTCCTTCATATGTCCCTCATTGCTAACATCAGAAGACCTGTTGGCGTTCTTAACATTGCAGTCCCCTTGAGCTCTATCTTCATTGATCTTAAGAAAACTTTCTTGCATAGTCAGAGATGTTTTTAGGTTAGCTTCAGTTCTAACCCAGTCTCAATGAAGACATTCTATTCCATCTCTTTCCACAGGACAGTTTCTAGTGTCATGATAAATTTTCCCACAGAGAAAACAAAACTAGGTCAGTCTTTCACATATCATCTCCACCCCACTGAGCTTCTTTTGATCCATACACCAGGTTTCAGAGGAATGGAAATGTTGAGATTCAGACGAACTTTGACATATCTTGCCATGCCACTCTCCAAAGTATACAGATTGATCTCCATGCTTCTCCAACCTAAGATAACAGTCTTCTAATAACGGGATCAAGAGCACAGTCTGGGGGAAGATCTTGGATTTGCATCCATATAGGACAATGCTCAAAAGTGATTTCAGAAGATTGAGACCCAGGAACAATTTTCTTAGTAATAAGAAGAGAACCATTGAAGCTCCATGGCCCGCAGGATATAACTTTCTCTAGGTCTCGCTGATTATCAAATTGAAAGAGAAACATGTTCTTATCCAGAACCTTGACTTCAAGTTTGTACTCAAGATTCAAACTTCTTCTCAGAATGGAAGTGACAGTAGAGGTATTAATACCTTTATCTGTGATGAGTTTACCAACCAGCCATAAATAAACCTTCTTATTTTCTGAGGGAAGTAGGTCATCCACTTCAATAACCAAACCGAGATCCTCAAGATCCTCTATATTAGAAAACAGCCCAGCAGGCAAAGAACTAGAGGGTGAAAAGATGATAAAACCCACATAAAACTCAGAAAAAAACAGGAAAGAAACCCACGTCAGGACTGAAAGCAACTAAAAAAGAAACTTACGTAAACAAGGGTAAAAAGATTTCCTGAAAAGGAAACTCAATTCACTAGAATCAATAAACGGGTAGAAAGTCACCAACCAAAAGGTTATGTAACACGAGAGAAAAAAAGTGGGAAGACTGTTATGGGTATTCCCATTCTATTAACGATGCGGTACAACGTGAAAGATTATGACAGAAGTCTCTATTTTATTTTAAGAAAAAGGATTGAATAACTGAGCTCCCAAAAGGGAGGGAAACTGTCCTGACCAGGCCGGTCTCCAAGGAGCTCAAACGACATTGACTAGCGTAAGCTAAAAAGCCTTGAAAAGAGGATCTGACGCAGAGGGTCAGCTAGCCCTGTGTTACGCATCATTATTATTCGTCGAAAGTAAGCACTCCACGTAGCGTTTTATCCCTTACAATAGACGTCACTCGACTTCAGTTGCCATGATGAAGTGTCGAGTCAATCACCAAACGGTTACATCCACCACGTCTGACACGACTAAAGGTAAATCAACATTTAATGCACCCTCATTTATGTCAGTTTAGGAGACAAAGTCATTAAATGTAACCTCCAGCTCGTCATATTAAAAAAAACCGTCACCTCACCCGAAGCTTAATCGACAAGCATCATCTTCCAAGGCTCCAAGTATAAATTACCCTGCTACAAACGGAACAAGGTAAGCAATTCTCTCCTAAGGGAAACTCTGCCAAAATTTCTCCAGGTTACTGACTTACGCATATGAGGCTCTTCGACGAGGAAACCACCCCCCAGTTCTCTTCGCCTTAAAGTTCTTTATCTTTGGTTGTGCAAGTTCCCGCCTGACAAGACCCCTAAGGGAGAAGAGATTACATGTCACCTCACGATTGAGATTTTCAGTAATAACAGTTGGCTACGTCTATAGGGAATGACATTGAAATCGCCCCTAGGTTCAGAGGGCGAATCGGGGGCAAGTAACCCCGTAAGATTGAAACCAAAAAGGTAATTGCCATGATCGACGAACCACCCACATAACAGTCCCAGGGCGAGCCCGTGGGACCGTTAGACCTGATTCTGCTCTCACCGGAACAGTCGGAGAAGACAATCCAAATGGGTCGATGCTCGCCCTAGAACTGAAAGAGGAACTCACAAAGTTCCTCTAAGATAATAGCGACGACTTTGCATGGACCCACAAAGATATGCCTGGAATAGATCGACACGTTATCACCCACCACCTCAACACGGACCCGAAGTTCAAGCCGGTCAAGAAAGCAAATGGAAAGTGAAAGTGGAAAGAGACGAAGCCATTATTGTGAAAGTGGAGAAACTGCTCTCCGTAGGATTTGGCTAACGTTATGCTGGTCAAGAAAGCAAATGGAAAGTGGAAGGTCCACATAGACTTCACGGATTTGAATAAAGCATGTCCTAAAGACAGCTTCCCTCTCCCCTGCATAAACTAACTGGCCGATGCCACGTTGGGACATGATCTACTTAGTTTCATGGACGCATATTCGGGATATAACCAAATCTTGATGCACCCGTCTGACCATGAAAAACACCATTCATCATCAGTCGAGAAACTTACTATTATATGGTGATACCATTCGGATTGAAAAACACAGGGCCACCTATCAAAGGCGGTGAACAATGTTCTTCGAACAAATATTGAGGAATGTGGAGGTGTACATGGGTGATATGCTCGTTCAGAGCAAGAGGTCTGTAGACCAACTCGTTAGACGAGAAATGAGCTCCAGTCGAAAGAGAAATGCTTGACTATACTCTAAAAAGAAAAAAGTGATGATCGGCACTAGCCCGCCAGTCAGGATAAAAAAGTGATGTCTGTCGAGCACCTCAGCTCATCAGACATGAAATGAGCTCTAGTCGGACCAGAAATGCTTGGCTAGACTCTAAAAATAAAAAAGTAATGACTGGCATGGTGCTCTAGTCCGCTAGTCAGGTTTAAAAAGTGATGATTAATGTGATGTCTTATCCTGCCAGTCGGGATCAAAAAGTGATTTGTCGAGCACCCCAGCTCATCAGACAAAAAATGAGCTTTGGTCGGAGCAAAAATGCTTGGCTAGACTCCAAAAATAAAAAAGTGATGACTAGCGGGGTGCCCTAACATATCAGTCAGGATTAAAAAGTGATGACTGGCGTGATGCTCTAAGTCGCCAGTCAAGATAAATAATTGATGTCAGGCTAAGCATTCAAGCTTGTCAGATGTGAAAGGAGATTTAATTTCTTAATTTGAAATTGGTTAACCTAAATGGTCATAGTTAAATTTTACTTTCATTGGATCTGCTCTCTAGACAATTTATATCTTCATTTTATACTTTATGTTAAAACTGATACGGAACCTCCAGGAATAAGCTTGAGAACCGCTTTATGTATAGGAACCCACGAAGCATTAACGTGAAAATCTCAATAACCAATTCAGAAACAACCCCTAAGAAATGCTAGAAAAATAGATTTCTTAGATAGATGATTAAGAACTAGAATAAAAAAAACTTGTTTCTAAATTTCAGTTTCAAAACACTTCACAAGAAGTTGATCAATCTACTTGAATATTTCTTAAAGCATGTATTCTACTTAACAACACAAAGACAAAGCCAAAACAACCTTTAGATTTTAAATAATAAATTCTGGACCCTAAAACATTTTACATAGGCATTTTATAGTCTTTACAAAGGTATCCTAAAAATAAAGGTTTCCTAAAACCTTAAAACATAAAAATAGAAAACTAGCCTAATTATATTTTAAATAATAATTAACAATAGACTATATTAAGCTAAATAAAACTAATAGACTCTAAATAAAGTAAAATTTCATCCAGCTCAATAGAAAACATAAAGTGGCCCATTACATACTTAATTAAACTCATTAGTAACTTGGACTTGAATTAAGTTATATTGAACTCGGGCAACACTTGTCTCAAAGCTTTGGTGTCCTTGTATACCATCACTAGCTGAATTAACTAAGTCTTGCAAATGATGAATTAAGGCTTGTTGAAGCTTTTTAGACTGCAACATTGTTATTGGTCCTTGAGGAATGCTAATTGGACTAGAAATATCTTGAACTTACTCATTACCTTCTTGATCATGCTCATCTTCAAGATGTTGAATCCTTGGAACTTGGTATGTAGTTTGATCCTTAATATTTATTCTCTCCTCAAAAGGATTCATCCTCGAATCTAAAGCATCACCTACATTAAAAGGACTCTAATCAACCACATTAAAAAAACACTAACATTATACTCACCTCGAAGGTCCACTTTGTATGCGTTGTTATTAATCCTTTCAAGAATTTAAAAAGGACCATATCCTCTTGGGCTCAGCTTGGACTTCCTTTGAAGTGGAAAGCTCTCTTTGCAAAATGCACCCAAACCCAATCTATGGGCTGAAAAATCATTAGCTTCCGTCCTTTATTTACACTTGAAGTGACCTATGCATTTTTCTTTTAATCCTCTCATTAACCTGCTTATGTAACTTCTTCACCAAATCTGCCTTAGAATTAGCATCAACACTCACAAAATTGTTATGTGGAAATGGAAATAAATCAATAGGAATAAATGGATTCAATCCATAAACAATCTTAAATGGAGGACAATGAGTGCTGTTATGAATAGCCCTATTGTAAGCAAACTCCATAAATAGAAAATAATTATCCCATGTCCTAATGTTCTTTTCTATGATTGCCCTAAGTAAAGTAATCAAAGTCCTATTAACTGCCTGAGTTTGTCCATCAATTTGAGGATGATAAGTAGTTGAAAATAGTAGCTTAGTTCCTAACTTTCCCCATAACACAGGCCAAAAGTGACTCAAAAACTTAATATCTTTATCACTAACAATGCTCTTAGGTATGCCATGTAATCACATAACTTCTTTGAAAAACAAATCAGCAATCAACTTAACATCATCAATTTTATGACATGGGCCATCTTACTAAATATATCAACCACGACAAAGATACTATCAGGGCATTTCCTAGTTCTAGGCGATCCAAGCACAAAATCCATAGACAAATCCTTCCAAGGTTCACTAGGAACAAGTAGTGATGTATACAACCCGTCGGTTTCAACCTAGACTTAGCTTCCCTACGTGTAATGCAATGCTCACAAACCTTATGCACATGATGTTTCATACCAGGCCAAAAAATGTTCTAATAGCATCTCATAGTTCTTATTTACCCCAAAATGTCCCATTAAGCCTCCTCCATGTGCTTTCTTAATCAACAATTCCCTCATAGAACATTTAGGAATGCACAACCTATTTTTCTTAAATAAGAAACCATCAAAGAAGTAAAAATCATCTGAAACAACCCCATATCACAAGATGTATAAATTTCACCAAAATCATCGTGATGTTGGTACAACTCCTTAATATGCTCAAACCCCAATTATTTAGCACTAAGAGAAGTAAGTAGATAATGCATCTGCAATTACATTCTTTTTACCTTGCTTATACTTAATCGCATATGGGAATATTTCAATGAACTCCACTGATTTGGCATGCCTACGGTTCAACTTATCTTTTCACCCTTCAAATGCTTTAGACACTACAACAATTATGTGTAGTTATAGTACAACATCGCCGCGTTTGGGTCCAAAACACAATAAAAAACCAAAAAGCGCGGAGTGAAAAAATTTCACCCAGCCCCAAACCTGCGTCACTTTTACCAAATCTGTGTCTCTCTTTCAGTATAGTAGCTCTTTGTTTCACTCGATCTTGAAGCTCCCCAACGAGTTCTCTCGAAGCTCACCAACAAGCTCTCTCTCTCTCTCTCTCTCTATCTCTCTCTCGATCTCAAGTTCATTAGAATCTCACCGACGAGCTCTCTCGAAGCTCACCAACGAGCTTTCTTGAAACTCGCTCTCGAGAACATCTCTCTTACAGCTCTCTCTCGTGAAGCTCTCTCACAGATCTCTCAGCTTCGTCGTAGGTTTCTCTCACGGAAGCAAGCTCTCCCTCATAACTCTCACTCTCTCAGCTCTCTCCTACTTTGATTTTGTAGCTCAGAATAGAGGTAAGGGTTTCATTCTCAAATTTTTGTCTAATTTTAGTGATTTTTTGCTCAATTTTTATGCTTTTTGAGTTTTATCTGAGTTGAATAGGGTATGTGTTCTCGAGTTTTGGGCATGCAGTAAGTTTTGAAATTAAAACTCTGAATTTCTTGTTTGTCTTCCCCTGCTTCTACATAACATACCGCATTCCTCATTTTGCTAATCATAAGCTTGACACATAACATACCGACTCATTTTCTTAGATTTTCTTTCAGGCAAAAATCAAAACCAAATATTTGCAGAGTATTTTTCCTACTAAAATCAGATTCAAGTTGTGTTTTAGCAAAACTTTAGTCAATGGAGTTGGAAACAAATCACAACAAAAGCAAATCATTAAATAAAAAGAAAAGAAAAAACAATTATTAAGCCTCCTTTGGAATAATAGTACAAAACTATGAATATTTTATATTCTTTTATCACTAAACTTACCTCTAACTATGAATATTGTATATTCTTTTATCAGTAAACTTACCTCTTGGACACCAGCATTATGACTTTTTCCTTAATAGTTGAAGCATTGGTTATTCCAAGAACAGATAATAAAGAAAATGTTGCAATAGAGCTAATCGTCAGTACTTGTGCATCAAGAAATACAACTTTGGTTTTCTAGTTTGTCAAATTATAGAGGTGTTTGTGTAAATTGTCACAGATTTTAACAATCTTATGAAAGTTGCCTCATTCTGTAGCTTGTAGGATCTCTCTCAGCTATTATTAAGTAAAATCAGAGATCATATATGTGACAACTTATCTTGACTGAATTATTGCTTTTCACTTTTCAGTTTATAATTGTCTCTCTATCTGGTTGGGGTCTTCTTATCTTTATAGGGTACAAGTTCTTTAGCAGGGGCAAAGGCAACAAGGAAGAGGTACTTATGCATTCTTCCAAAGCATCAATTTGTAGTGTGTGTGTGTGTGTGTATTTATATTATGCCTTTTATAGATATTTGCATGGCTGCTCTGATTTTAGTTTCCTACTCCCTTTAACTCTACATGTTCTTGTGGAACTATGTATCATGGGTTTTGTATGGATCAGTATATACTTTTCTCATCCTTTGAAATTTATTTGATTTCATTATAAGATGCAAAAAGTGATTTTGAAATGGAAAGTGAATTATAGAAATCTATGAACATTTCTAAGGGTAATGTTGTAAATTAGATTAAGTATAATTATCCCCTATGATAGGTAGGGGATGAAAGTGCAGAATTTGAGCAAAATGATTATGGATTTGAATCTTGTTGTAGTGCGCAGCTCTCTCTCTCTCTTACATCTCTTTGTCTTTCAGCTCTGTTTTCCAGCACCTCCCTGATCAAGTTCTCAAGCTAAAGCAGCTCACAATTCTTACACTGTTAGAGACAAATAAGGTATGCATCCTCGCGTGAGACTGTTTCTTTACCCATTTCGTTCCCTTGACTACTTTAGTCAACCACTCTTTGAGTTCATCATTTTTTTTGGTTTTCGCTTATGCCATGTGACAGTAAACATTCTAGTTCTTGTTGTAATTAAGATTTTGAAAATTGAGGTTTTTGTTTTGTGTTGGAGGTCTCTCAATATTGGTCTTGGGGATATTTTTTGGACAGCTTGCTCACATTCTTTTTAGATTTGTGAGGTTAGGTTGTAATTACCCTGTCTTGGGGGTTCTTCTTAATACATATTACTTATTTACAAAAAAAAGTTGTATCTTTAAAAGATCCAATAAAATTGAAGTGTTGTTTTACATTGATATGTGATTTTTTCTGCCTGTCATGGTTTGGAAGTTGTGGTTTTTCATCTGCTGACTAATATTTTACTATATTTATGTGGAGTTTTTATGGTATAGTAATTTGTTTCTCATCACATCCATTTGGTGAATTTAATGTGGTCTTATTGTTTAACCATTATGGTCAAATATGATCCTTTTACATATTATTGTATGTATAGTTTTTAGTTTTATCTACATGGTGGCAGTTGAATGATAATAAATTTTATAGAATGAAAGTTTTGGTTCTAAATTGAAGGAGTTTCACAGATTTTTCTAAATATATATTATACGCATGTTTATAGCACATAACGATCGCGTTTGGGAGCGCGATGAAAAATCAACGATGGTCACATGCCACCTAATGAAAAATCCTCAAAACTCGTGTCTCTCTTCAGTAGCTCTCTCTATCTCACAACTCTCTCTCGGTCTCCAAAGCTAATAAACGCGCTCTTTGTGAAGCTCTCTTAGCTCGCTCTCGAGAAGCCCTTTCTCGTGAAGCTCTCTCTTTTAGATTCGTCCCAGCTTCTCTCTCGCAATTTTCTCTCATAGCTTTTTCTCGCATCTCTCTCTTATCTCGTAGCTCTGTCTCATAGTAACCTCTCTTTCGTAGCTCTCACTCTCCCAACTCTCTCATACTTCAATTTCACAGCTCAGATTCGAAGGTAAGTATTTCATTCTCAAATTCATGTCTATTTTTTTATGATTTTTATCTTATTTTTGTGAATTTTAAGTTTTATCTTAGTTATTTAGGGTTTGCGTTCTTGATTCCTGGGCATGAAGTTGCATGTGTTCTTACAATCGGTGAGTTTTGAATTTTCTTACAATAGGTGAGTTTTGAGTTCAAATCCTCTCGATTAGCAATTTACGTGCACGGTTTTGCATGAACATATAATTGTTAGTTGAAAATTTCTCTGTATACCATGCTTAGACATGTCAATTTCAAGATTTTTAGTCAAGAAAAAATACTGTTGCATAAAATTAATTAACCATTATGTACCTTTTTGCCTAAGGTTTTCATTTTTGAATTCTGTCTGTTTTGTATAGAGAGCTTATGAGCTATATTTTTCGATTTAAGTAAGCAATCTCCACTTGCATATGAGGTGTGGTCTTTCCCTGTGTACAAAACTTGCTTGACTTGTAGTGCGTTTGATTAAATGTGATCATGTACCTCCATCTGAATAATCTGAAGAATGTTAAGTTACTAGTCTTGATTGTATCATGTTGTTTTAGTTCTGATAATGCTTCATTATGTGTTTTAATTCATTAGGTTTTACATAAGTTAAATGCATTTGGTGTACATACATTGGAAGAGTTTTGTTTTTACGTTTCTATGCCATGATTATGCATATTTTTTACAAAGGAAAGCTTGCGTGGAACAAATAAGAGTCAGTCCCTCTTCTCGTGAACTTCCTTCGAAGATCCCAGTTTTTCCTTTAAATAAAGCATAGTCACATTTTATATGAACATGATTCTTAGGTGTGGCTATAGTGCTGAAATCCCTAATGAATCTCCTATAGAAACCAGCAAGCCTATGAAAGCTCCTTACCTCACTAGCATTCTTAGGTCTCGGCCACTCCTTAATGACTCTTACCTTGTCCTCATCAACCTCAATACCTTGACTAGACACTACAAAACCAAAAAAATTAACTATTTACATGCAAAAGTCACACTTCTTAAGCTTAACGTACAACTTTTCTTGCCTAAGTATTTCTATTACTTGACGCACATGCATGATATGATCATCTAAGCACTTAGAGTAAATGAGAATATCATCAAAGTAAACAACAACAAACTTTCTCAAGCAGTTGCGCAACACATGGTTCATCAATCGCATGAATGTGCTAGGTGCATTAGTTGGACCAAATGGCATAACAAACCACTCATACAACCTATACTTTGTCTTAAACGTTGTTTTCAGATCATCACCAACATTCATTCAAATTTGATAATAACCAGATTTTAAGTCTATCTTAGTGAACAAACACGAACCATATAATTCATCAAGCATATCATCTAACCTAGAAATAGGGTGGTGATACTTTACAGTTATTTTATTGATGACTCAACCTTCCACACACATCCTCCATGTCTCATCCTTCTTTGGCACAAGAATAACAGGAACTGAGCAACGATTTAGACTCTCCCTTACATACCCTTAGCTAATAACTCCTCCACTTATTTTTGGATCTCCTTTATCTCACTTGGATTCATTCTATATGCTGGCCTATTGGGTATGACAGCTCAAAGAATGAAGTCAATTAGATGTTTTATGCCTCTAATTGGTGGTAAACCACTTGGCATCTCCTCATGAAACAAGTCTTCAAATTCCTACAAAAGATCAACAAACACACTAGGCAAAGAGGGGTTAAGTTCATTAGTTGCAAAGAGGGGTTAAGTTCATTTGTACAAGAGTACAAATATAGGCCGATTGAAGTACAATACATGTCTAACCTCACTTGCCTTGGTTATCAAACCCACACGCTTTGCACTTTTCTCTCCTTTTTCTTTTCCCTCTTTATTTTCACTCTTTTTATTTTCACTCTCTAAAGCACTTTTCTTACTTCTTTCTTTTCAGTCTCCACTCTCATCCTTTCCATTTTACATTGATCTTCATACACTTCTTTTGAGGAAAGTCATGTAAGTATAGTCTTCTGCCCATCCTTGATGAATGAATACATATTGAGGTACTCGTCATGCATAGCTCTCCTATCAAATTACCATGGCCTACCAAGCAAATATCTCCAGCATGCATAGGAACCCCATCACACAATACATCATTATGATATTTACCAATTAAAAATGAGATATAAGATTGCCTATTCACCTTGACTTCACCATAATCTTTAAGCCACTTAAGCTTCTATGGTCATGGGTGTAGTGTGGTAGACAACACCAATCTATTAATCAATAATGTATTCACCACATTAGTGCAACTCCCACCATCGATAATCCCACTACATGCTTTGCCTTGAACATGACACCTTCTATGGAACAAGTTGTCTCGTTGCTCCTCATGGCATTCTTCTTTTAATTAGGTGTTAAGAGCACATCTTGTAACCGACACATCACCCATAATCGGTTCCTCAATGCTTCCTTCACTATAACTCTCCAATTCGGGCATCGCCTCCTCCTCGTTTTCATTGCTACCCTTTTCTTCGTCAGTCATTATCTCACCATTTCGTAGGGTCATAGTTCTCATATTAGGTCACTCCTTGCTAATATGACTTACACATTTACACTTCTAACACTTAATGTCTCTATTTCTCCCTTTAGTCTCTTCGATTTTGAATTTTTCTTTGAAAATTGTATCTGCATTTCCCTTTGCATTATCATAAGCAGCCTTCTTTTCACCCTTAAAATCACTATTTCCATTCCCTTTTCAAGTAGAATTGCAGTTGGAATAAGGTTTAGAAACATACATTGCCACCCCTCTTCCTTGGAGTTGATTTTCCACCTTAATGGCAATGTGCACCATCTCCTTTAAATCCATATAAGATTGCAAATCCACTCAGTCAACTATATCCTTGTTCAAATCAGCCAAAAAACGTGCCAATATTTGCCTCTATATCCTCCTCTATATCAGCCCTAGTCATGAGCATTTTCATCTCCTTGTAGTAATCATCTACACCTCTACTATCTTGTCTAAGATCTTGAAGTTTCAGCACAAGTTCCGTATGAAAATGATTAGGTACAAATCTCTTTCTCATTGTAGACTCGAGATCATGCCAAGTCTCAATTGGGTTCTCCAAATTTAATTTATCCCACCAAGAAATAGCATAATCTGAAAGTTGTGTAACCGCCAACTTGACCTTCTTCTCCTCACTAAAGTGATGACAATCAAATCTGAGTTCCACCTTCTTTTCTCATTCTAAATACGCCTCCGAATCTAATTTACCTTGAAAATGAGGTATCTTAAGTTTAATGCTTCCCAAATTTCTATCTGCATAATCGTCATTACCTTAGTTTCTACCATGGAATTGATTTTCTCGTATTCTCCCTCTACCTCTACCGAAACCGTGACATTCTCTTCCTCCTCCACTAGGCACGACCCTTTCAACAATTATACATCATAATCTTCATTATATCAAAATCTTCATCTTCTAAGTCATCAACTTGAAGTATTCGGTTTCTACCTCCTTTTCACCCTTCATTGTGATTTGGGTGTTGCTCTTTCAACTGCTTGCAACCTTGCATCTATACGCTCTAATGCGTCCCTCATGACCTTCATATTTCGATTAAAGCATGCAAACTCTCCTTATTGAGCCTCATGTAGCATATCTTCAGAAACATGATCAACATCACTATCTCCATTTTGGTTTTAGCATTGACGAAATAGAGTGTTAGAAACAAAGAAAAAAATATTCAAGGACCACACCAACACTCCATCGCGTGTTTGCACTCAAAAGATGGGGGTGGTCACTCGTGTTTAACTCAAATATTATTTCACTCAAAGTTTTCCTCACACCACTCTTAGCTAATTCTTTTATGCTCTTAGGTGAATCACACTTTTAGAACAATTCAAACAACTTGTAATGTGTAGAATTCCAAAACATAAATTTTCAAAACCAGTTTGAGCAAGAAACGAATTTAGGAAAACAAAGAATTTAGGAAAGTAATGAATTAGGAAGGTGATGAACTTAGGAAAGTAGAGAATTTAGGAAATTAGAGAATTTAGGAAAGACCATTTATTTTTCTCAAAAGATAAGTTGAATTTGAGTTAAACAATCTCCTTCTCTATACATGCCCTTTTTTGCACAAATTATTTTTGAGAAATTAGCTGCTCGAGAAAAAAATAAAAAATGAAAAATGAAAAATAAAATTCAAATTTGAATTAAAGATAATGATAAGGATAAAATAAAATGATAATAGATAAGATAACATGTGAGGATAAGAGAATTTAAATTCAAAATTCAATTTCAAATTCAGATAAGGATAATATATAAGATGTGATAGGATGATAAGTTGAAAATATAGAGATAATATATGATAAGATAATGGAAATTCAAAATTGAAATTTAAAATTCAATTTTTTTATGAATCTGCGCAGAAAAATTGAAAACTTTGGAACATGTAAAAACGAAACAATTTGGCTTCGAAATTTGAGAAAACTTCATAAGGCATGAAAATCAGTTCGTTTTGGTATGCATTAATGCTTGTTTTGACTCCTAGATCAAAAGTTATGACTGTTTTAAGACTAGCCAATAAAATCACACAAAAAAGAATAGATTTTTTTACTGAACCGAAAAACAAAGAAGTAGAAGGGAAGAAAAAATACAATAACGAAGATAAAAGACAAAAAGAACAGTTAACGTGTTTCTAGAAACCAAAACTCTGATATCAAATGATACGAAACGTCCAAGAATAAGCCTGAGAACCATCTTAAGTATAGGAACCAACAAAGCATTAACGTGAAAACTCCAATTACCAATTCAGCAACAACTCCTAAGAAAATGCTAGAAAAACAGATTTATTAGATAGATGATCAAGAATTAGAATAAAAAAAACTTGTTTCTGAATTTCAGTTTCAAAACACTCCACAAGAAGGCGATCAATCTACTTGAATGTTTCTTAAAGCATATATTCTACTCAAGAATACAAAGATAAAAAGAAAAAACAATATTTAGGTTTTAAATAATAAATTTTGGACCCCTAAAACATTCTATCAAGGTATATTTATAGTCTTTACAAAGGTTTTCTAAAAAGAAAGGTTTCTTAAAAATCTTAAAATACAAAAATAGAAAACTAGCCTAATTATATTATAAATAATAATTAAGACTAGACTATATTAAGTTAAATAAAACTAATGGACTCTAAATAAAGTAAAATTTCATCCAGCTCAACAGAAAACATAAAAGTGACACATTACATACTTAATTAAATACATTTATAACTTGGACTTGAATTAAGTTGTGTTGAACTAGAGCTGCACTAGTTGAATTAACTAAGCTTGCAAATGATGGATTAAGGCTTGTTGAAGTTTCTTAGACCGCGACGTTTTTATTGGTCCTTGATGAATGCTAATCGGAAAGAAACCTCTTGAACTTACTCATTGCCCTCTTGATCATGCTCATCTTCAAGATGTTGAATCTTTGGAACTTGGTATGTATGTTGATCCTTAACATAAACCATTTATTTTTAAGTCTCATTTAAACTTATAAAACTGCCTGAAATGTCATCATGTAGCTTGTTTCATGTTCCCTCACTTTTGTCTCCTATTCTTTGTCATTATCATGGTATTTGTCTAAGTCATTATTCGTTGCAATTTAGAAAAAAAAAAGATATTGATGCCTTTTGGACTAGACAAAATTATAAGAATGTGAAATAAAAAGTAATGACATATGAAATGAGCTATTCAACAACATTTTCGGACAACTATAAAAGTTAAAACGATGAAGAAAATAAATTATTCTAAATGGGATGTTTAATATGAAACTTTTAAATAATGACACATGAAAGTCAGGAAATCAGTTATTGGACAAAATTTTCGAACAACTCTAGAAGTTGAAGAAAAAATAAACAAATTTAAATGGAATCTTTAAAATGAAAATTTTAAATAGTTTATAGAACAAAGTGCAACTTTTGAAAGTTAAAGCTTTAAAGTAACTTGGTGACAGGAAAAATATATTTAACTCTACTTCATTTGAAGAGGAACTCTTACTCATTTTTTCGAGACTCTAAGTATTTTCCTGTTACACTATCAGGGTGATGCTTTACTAAATTTTGTGACTTTCATGGACGTTCAACGATCGCTAACACTTCACTAAGCAAGTTCATTTTTGGCTATCAACTAAGACCAGTATGCCTCTAAAGATGTGATCAGACGGTAAGAGACTTAATTTCTTCCGTTAATGTCAAATGTTCACAGCTCACCTCTAGATTTTGAGGTGTACGTCTTCTCGTCATTTATTTGAAAACTTTTCATAAACTTTGTTTGCGATGGGAGTTCTTCGACGCAGTTATGATTCTAAATAGGCACAATATTTCTTACTGAGTAATCAATCATCACATTCTCTATTCATTTGCTGTTACAGAAAATAATAAGCGACACTATCCGTGTGACATATTTTACAAAAAATTGCCCCAAAAATTTACGAGTAATTTCACATTGCAGCATTACCTCAAAGTTTTTGACATTTCCACGTATTTCGTTTTAGAAGTAAAACAACTGGCAGATGAATGTTAGAATTAAACCAGAAAATTACAGATTTTAAAGCGAACAGTGGAGGGAAAGATTACAGACTCTTCAAAATAAAAGTATAACACTTAAACGAAACTAATTTGGTAGAGATTTACGAAAACAATTATCTATATATAAATTTCATCCTCCACTATTTATTTGGAGACTACCATGAATATACATCGTTGCAGGATACAACTACTCAAATTAAAGACCCACCAAACGAACACTTCAATCTCTACCAAACTTGTAAAGGATTCTCTATCCACTGACCACAAAATACTATGGTTGTTGTTGTTAGTCGGATTATTTTTTTAAGGGTTCTCAAGCCTTACGAATTGATGGAATTTGTTTTTCTAATCGGTCGCATAGATTGGTTCGCTTCAGTTCAAGTTTAGCAACGGGGATTGAACATTTACTGAGTGATTGCAATTTAAGGTCGGTAATGTTAGAAGACGACTGTCGGTATCTGACGACTAAGGCCAACTTTTTGTTGTAATAGAATCTTGTTTTATATGGAAACATTTGGATTCAGCGTGTCCTGTTTTTGCAGACTATAGGATAGTCTTGACTCTTGCACTCTGTAGTTTTCTTGTTCACCATTGGGGTTTATATTACAAGAGCGGTACAGAGTGGAGTCTTTGGTTTATTCAGTTCATGTAAAAGAGGAGATTAGTAGTCTGGTGCATGTCATTTAGGGTGTGTTTATGACGAGAAGCGTCTTTATACATTGAAACTGTTGGAATATTGTCTCACCTAGCTATGCCTCAATATCCCTCTTCTTAATACCTATGTCTTAAGGATCGGAATGGACTTTCCAATTGAAATAACACTATCTTAGTTACTAATTATTCCATATTCATCATCATATGAAGCACTTGAAACCATTTGGATCATTTTTATTTGTATTTAGAAGCATTCTAGGAAGCAATTGAATATATATATTCTTGTGGAAGTGCTTCAACATATTAAAAAGTGTTTGAAACAACAACATTTGTCAAATAAATTTATTTGAAGTAGCATTTTTGCATGCATTAAGGTGCTTTCAAATAAACTACGGCCAAACTCATCCTTAGTCTTGAATCTCAAGTAATATGCCTTTCCAGTGTTCCTTTTTCCTATAGATAATAAAATCAAGCTATTAGTATTGGTCATAAATCGTGTGTAATGTTGCACCAGTAGACAGTAGACACACAAATATTAATATTGGAATTACGTGGGGGGTAACACAAGTTTTTCTGTTTGAAAAGTTTTAAATCAGATTCTATTTGAGTAAGACCAAAACAACGTTATATTTTAACTCTCTGGGATAATCGATTCATACTATTCCCTGGGCCTCATTGGACATCAAAGTAGAAGACCTTAGAGTCGCTGCGTTTCATTTTATCTAGTACTTGTTAGTTTGTATTAGTATGCGATGCATGATTGTCCCTACCATAAGATCTCCGGAGAAAATTTCTGGTATATCTGAATTTACTATGTAGTTGAGGCTGCAAACATTCAAAGGACTATACGTTTCCTCTCTTCTTAGTAACAGATAATATTACACGTTAATATGTTAAACACGTCAAAACAAGTTTGTGTAGGGCCGTTTGAAATTTTTCCCACCACTTCGGAGGGATTCTGATGCATCTAGAATCTATTTTATATTTTAAGAGAACCCACTTTTAATTGAGACTGTTATGTCTTTGTCTATTGCAGTTGATGTTAAACAGGGTTTGCTTACTGGGATCAAGTTGCCGAACAATAGTTGGTAGGCCAACATTATTGGATGCATCTGTACATCCAGTCCTTGAGGAGCATGTAAGAGTGGCTCCTATTATCCTCCTTTCATTCCCCTCCCCCGCCCAAAAGAAAAAAGAAGAAAAACATGTTAAACGTTTAATTGGGGATGGCAATGTCCTGTCACTATTTTAAATTGAAGGGACTGTTTTTCCCCTTCATTTGAAGCATTTTCAGGGGAAAATTCTCCCTAACATGTAACGATCAAGTGATTGGTGTGGGTGTCACCATGTCAGTTATTTCTTTGCGGTGAACCTTGTAGTTCTGGAGTCTCGTTTAGTTTTTCATCTAGTGCAATCAAAAATCGATTTCTTTTATTTTCTCTAGCTCAGGCATAATTAGATGATAAAGTTATTTTCAAGAAAAAGAGGAGGAAGAAGAAGAAGTTGAAGAACTATTGCAGAGCCACATGGCATCCTCAGGTATGCTAAAAGTTGTCCAAAAACTGGAATATGCTTATCTTACTTCACCCTGACATTTTTCCATTTCTTATTGTTCTTTCAGTTTTTAGGAACTGACTAAAAACAGATGGGACACCAGCAAGTACAGTCCTTTCAGAAAGCCCTTAAAAGCAGTAGGTATGAAGCAAGAAAAGGTTGCTGCAGCAGCTGTTAATGGGATCCCCACGACTATAAATGAGCAGTGAGCATCTCTTTCTTTGATTTCATAGCTTTGACTTTCTCTGCTGATATAGATGAGATGAATAGGTTCCAAATTTTCAAATATACAACTTTGGATGTTTCATTATGCAGAAAATCTCGTCATCCAAACCATACCAAACGCATTCGGTACGCGTGCTGTGCTTGCTGATGTTTCTCTCTTGTTTCTTCTTCATTTTGTTTTTTCTCAAAAAATTCAATTCCTGCATACGAATTATTCATTAGAATACTAGTGGAATGTGTGCTATAACTCAAATATGGTAAAGCTCTTGAATATGTTGAAAATGACATGATATTCAGGTCTTCTAGGATTGCATAATGATCTGATTGAATTCACTATCTTGTACCTATGAATTTGATGTTGCATATTGATTTATTCAGACTTTATGATTTTCAAGTTGCACTCTGACACATCTTAGACCCAACCTGAAATAAAACAATTGAGTTTCCCTCTTTTTCCTTTGTGAATTGACCCAAATAGATATTTCTGGTCCTTTCACTGTTGGGCCTCATGACAATCGTTTTTAGGCTGTTTATTGGATGATGACTCCTTTCCTATGTCAAGTGGAAGATACCGTTTGCATGGCCTACTTATTAAAAGTGAATGGGAAAACTGACTTTAGAAGGCCTATTTTGTTATGAAATGAGACGCTTTTGATAACTAGTAGATGTTCTGTTTTGAAATATCTGATTAGTTTTAGTTTTGACAATGATCAAAGGGAAAATGATTTTTTAATTTGTAAAACTATGTTATTTATTGTGAAGCAAAGAGAGATAAAAATATATGTTATAGTAATAATAACATATTGGGAGAAGAGAAATGAAACGAGACAGGAAAAAAAAAGTTTTTCTCTCTTCTCCGGTCTCTCTTTCTCTTTCCCCCCAACATGATATACCTTTGTTATCATAGAATAATCATGTTTGAACAGGGTAATGTCGGAAAGAACACAATTTTTTTATTTTTTTATTTATGTGTTAATCAATATTTTGTTATTTATTATTTCTTTTGTTTATTGAGGCATGGCAGCTACTTTACTTGATATCTTATGATTCTTTTGGCCATTGGGGATTGATCAAGGCCAACTAGTCTCTGAAAGTGCTTGCAACCTTGGCCTAAACTAATAGTTCTCAGCTAGATTGTCCAATTGACCAAACCTACCAAACCTGTGGATATTATAATCCTTAGTCTTTCTTGTATGCTTCCATTTTATGTACATCAGATCTCATTTGAACTAAAAAGAAAAGGCTAAATGTGTTAGTTTTCCTCCCACTTTGTTTTCTCATTAAAATATGTTATCTCTAATTTTATAATTTAAAGTGTGTTTGAGAGTGTTTTTCTTGAAAACATTTTACTGTATTGAAATTTATTGTTTTAGATCATATCTATCTGTCAAGTGTTTTTGCTTGATATATATTTTGGTATTTAGAAGTACTTCTACAAGAAAACATTAATCTAAGTATTTTCTAAAATGCTTCGTGTTTTATAAGACATTCAAGTGTTTAACAGAAAAACTGATATGAAGTCGTTTTAATTAACATGTTATCATGTTTAAGTGTTTCTTATGCCCCGAATGCGCTATTAATATAAAATTTGAATAATTTTCATCACAAAATCAAAATTGGCAAAAAGAATTGATTGTGATTTTTAACCTATTCTTCCATGACTCCTCTTAACTGACACGTGGAATCTAATTCTTAAAATCAATTTGATCTAATTGGTGACATTCAAGAACATATTCCGTTCTATTTTTTCTACACTTTTTTTTCAAAAAGGAAAGCAGAATTTGTGGGGTTCGAACTTAGTATCACATAAAAGAAAAGTATCATTATGATCAGCTGGGGTAAACTACCTTGTTCATTCTATTTTTGCTCTAGAATTGAGTTTAAAATGTTATAAAAATGAAACATTTTGCAATTCATCTTTTTATGACCAATGGCACAAAGTGTGTAAATATTTTGTTTAATGTGTGGCACAATCAGAAAAAATCTCGGTACCTCTAAGGTCGAAAAATTATTTGAAACGGTGACCACAACGTAACTGTCCAATATTAGTACGTTGAACCATCGTGATTCAATGTAATGGGATTTACTTTTAACATAAATGATGTATGTGTCACTCATTAAGTATGACAGTCACAATGAAATCGCCCCTCTCAATAATCTCCCTTAACATAAACTATTATCGTAGACACTACACTCTAGTTTAAGTTTGGCGGGTTTGACCTATTATTAATTGAAATGTCCATTTTATCCTTCATTTCAAACCCACCCAAATAAAGTGAGAAATTAGAAGGGTATTATCGTCGTAGTACAATAAAAAATAATAGTCACGTTTGACCAAATAAAGAGAGAAACAAGAAGGGGTATTGTGAATCTGTTTGGGAGGTTAATGTAATTTTTCAACTAGAATAAAGTGTTAATTGTACTTAGATGAATGGATTTACTCAAGAAGGAAAATAAAAACAGGTTCTCCAACAATTTTCCATTATCCAACACATGTTTTTAGCAGCTTTTAAAGAAATTGAAGCATATGGGTAAAGACAGTGACAACAAGAGCTATCCCAAAAATCTTCATCATTTCCTACCACCAATAGTGAGGGAAGTCACATCCAATTTCCACTTTATATAATGGACAAAGCAAACAAAACATAAGAGTATATAATAGGTAGATGTCTATCTTTAGTTGGGAAACAAGCTTCATGTGATTACTTAATAATCATATGCATTACAGTTAGATCAAATCTGTCGTTTGTTTAGATTTAAACGGATTAAATTTTTAATCATGAAATTATCTCTAATATTTTTTAAATTTGATCTGAGTTGTCCAAATATTGATGATCGACCAAAATGTAACTATATTTTTGTCGTTGTTATACACTATAGAGAATCCTCATATTTTAGTTGACTTAAAAATACAAAAGAAAGACAAAAACTCTTTGGATGAGGATGAAACTTTTGAGTTTGAGTTGATCAATTGTAATTTGATTTTAGCACTTTTCTTCCCCACACACTCCGCCTTCATTGACTGAGACCCCACTTTTCCCACTTCATCAAAGCCTTTTCTTTGCTTGACAGGTGTTTTCCTTGATGAGCTTTAAAACCATTTGTAGCACATACATCATCATATTAAAGGTATCCATGGAGTGTCGGTACCATCGTATATTTAATTTGGATCATCACATAATTAGTCATTTAAAGGATTCAGTTATTCACAGTACTTATGTCGGGACACTACCTTAGAAAATTTTCTTACCAACTTTTTAAATTTTATGTATTTGATTGCGTCTCTTTACTTTCACTTACATAACATAACAAAAATACATTCGTAATTATGAATTGAGATATCTTAAAAAATGAAACTTTTTTCATGTGACAACAAAACGTAACAATTTATTTTATAATTGAACGCGTAAAAATAAGGGATTTTTTTGGAAGAAAAATGATAGTACTATATATAAATACAGGTGGAATTACAAGCTTTGTGAAAATTCTATTTCCAGATGAAATTACTAATTTTGTAAAAGAAAAAAAAAAGAATTCCAATTAATCTACTTTTTTGCCACCTGTCAAATTCCTCTCTCTCAACTAAAAAATTCTACAACACTTTGTGTGTTTCCCACTTTCATTATAAATATGATTATGGTAATGGAATTCTTTGTCATAATAGTTTCTCCACTTCTCCATTTTAATAAATCTCCATTAGCACATAATTATAGTTATATTAACATTAATATATGTAAGAGATTATCATAAGTTTATTTTTTGTCAACGTTATTAATTTTATAAGGATTTAAGATAATGTAATTCGAACTTACAATCATTTAATATAAGTTTGAGACTTGATTCATTGTGTACCCATATCGTTATTATTATTTTGTTTAGTCTTCGTAAAAAATTAAAATCATATTTGGATTTAATTATAAAGTAGCAAAAATTGCATGCGTGGAAGAAATAACAAAACAATAATAAAGAAAGTGAAGTGCAAAAAGAAGAAACAAAAAGCATTTTTACTTTGAATTTTATTTTCAAATGTCAGAGATTAGGGAAAATTTCACTTATTTTTATATAAAACTATATATCGATGAGCCTATTTCTATTCCTAATTTTAATTGGGACGAATTTGTTTATCCCTAGTCTGATATCTCGTGAGATTTTCGATAGGTAAACGAATTTTTCGTTACAGAAAAAAAAAGAATTTGATATTGAAAGGATCTTAAGAAATGTTTCTCAAGAGGTATTTCCGATTGGTAATCTTACATGCTATTTTCTTAAATTTATAAATCATAAAGAGAAATTAATTCTCATAAAAAACAAAAACAAAAAATAATTCCTATATAAATCATTTGCACATATTTTATCACATGGAGTTCACTTAACTAGTTGTCTCCTCCTCTTCTACTTGGCTGATGGTATTGCTTTTCTATTATTGCCCTTTGAGGTTCTTAATACTTATTATTTAGAATTAATATAGTATTATACTTAATGATGTGGCATTATACGTGGTTTGTATAAGAACATAATTATAATTTTTTTTCATTATTTATTTCTTTTTTGGATATATTTGAGACTACTACTGTCAAATTATTATGGTGCTAACTACAGCGATCACATATTGCGTTATTCAAGAAAAAAGTATTTGTAGAATGTTAAATATAATTACTATAATCCAAAAACCTTAGGTTAGTGAGTTTAATCATTTGAATTATTTCTTGACATTATCCCTTAAGTGAAGAGTTAAAAAATTTTAAATGGATCTAACACATGAGCGCGTTCTGTTTTAGATATTGATTGAGGGAGATTGTTGATATAAAAATTAAAACTTGAAAACATACTAAACTACCGATAATCTCAAATAGTTTAAATTTTTAAGTTAAGACAAATTTAATAATTTAAATTAATTCTTACAAATTGTATACATGTTATTTAAATTTTTTATCACTATACAAAAGCACTTTGAAGAATGTTAGTGGTTTTTTTCATAATGCAGTATCAATGAAATATATTTTGAGATTCACAGAATATTGGCCAACCTGTTGCTTCCCATTAAATATTAAAAAAAACTACTATATAAATAATTAGTAGTGGACCATTTTTAATTCCACTTTATTTTCTATAGGAAATAAGTATCACTTTCCATTTGAAAAATATTTATAATAAATCCACTAACATTAAACAACAAAAAGTCTAAATACAAACTCCAATAGAGGAGTTGCTGTACATTTGTACTGAATTGGATTTACTAAAAAAAGGAAAATCAGTAACATATATTTTTTTTTTCGATTTTCTTTTGAAACAAAGTTGTGGCATAACTCGTATCAAGGGTATATTTGGAATTACATTTTGTCAACAAAGTTTTTTTTGCCACTTTAAAAAAGAGTTGACTAAATTGCAAAAGAAAAAATTGCACCTCGGGATTTATTGAAAAACTACGCTCCTAAGACTCTGTACTAATAAAAAAACGTACATAAACTAATTAGCTAAAATAATTAAGCTTTAATATAATTGTAAAACAGTCCAAGTGTGCGAGTAATTTTACATTTTAATGAATAATAAAAAACACGACCGGATGTGAGTTTGATAAACATAAAAGGCAAGTAAAAGTACACTATAAGAACGACAACTTCAACCACTCAAAGTGCAATTTTTCTTTTTGTTGTACGTGGACTTCGAAACAAAGAGAGTGCTTGCAACTGCCAGATGAATGAAACAGCATTACTTAGTGTTCGTAGGAATTGACATCATTAGTTCGATGTGATTATGAGTTGACTTATAAATAAGCTATTTCAGCTGACTTTTTGTAAGATCACTAAGAGCAAGGTTGGTCAAAAATTTGAACAGTTAGCTTCAACAGGAAACCGGAAATTTTCACATTTCATCTTTGCGTGCGTACTTTCATAATTTGTTTATATCTATTTATTGTAGTTGTACCACATTAATAATGGAACGTAATATAGAGTGATAGAGAAAGTCTAACTTCACAAGCTAACTTTTAAAGTTGAGAATGTTAGAGCGATATGATTAAAACTGAGAAAATACCAATAAACTTGTAATTATAGACTTGAATTAAAAATTACAAGATAGTAGTAAAAGTCTCTTTCAACTTGAGACAACTTTGAGCTCCCTTTCACATACTCATTTCATTCGCGCACTACCACAAATTTCAACACAAAAGTATCAATACCACCTAACATTGGTGTTAGAATCAGGTATAGATTTAGTCAACAAGTCTCCAACCTAAATTCAAGTGAAGTGAATCGTTAGCTCTTTAACTCATTACCTGGTGTGTGGTGAAACCAGGTGTAACGAGTTGACAGTTATCTGATTCAAGGTTCGATGTGTGATAAACTCAGGTGAAAAGAGTTGATGATTATCCGACTTAAGAATCGATGTGCACTGAATACGGGTGAAAGCAAGTAGATAGTTATCCGACTCAGGACCTGATATGTGATAGAGGAGATAATTGGTATTATTCCACATTGTTTATGGAAGAGAGTGGCGATCAGTTTACAATGTGGTGGAAAGTTTCATCTCACAATATTCTAACCATTTTTAAAAAATCACAATTAGTTAATAAATTAAAGTATATATTCAATAAAATAATACACATCTAATCAAGATCAATATACTAGATTTCACCATCAATTTCTTAGCGTAAAAGAAGTCAAGAACCACGGACACCGACACATTAACACGTCATTTTTAAGAAAATATAGGATATGAGGATACATTATGTAATATATATATATAACTAATTATATTATCGGTCATATCAAAAAGTTGAATTAAAATGGCTTACTAGTCGGAGATACCATCGATTAATCGAATGAGATTCAGTTTTAGAAAGTTTAAAGTTTAAGAGTTTCCGCAATAAAAAATGATTTTATATCATTTTAAATTTAATATATTTTAAAACCTAACTTTATTTCTTCTCTATTTCCACAATTTACTCTTTATTTATTTACAACTTAAAATATTGTTCATTTTATTTTACACCCTCTATAATTTTTTTATTCTAAAAAATGTGTTTAAAAGGTGTCGACACGTGTCGGAAACGTATCCCACAAGTGTCGGGAATGTGTCCTGACGTGTCTGACACGTGTCTAAAAAAAAAAAAACTCAAACACAATTTTAACATGTCGGAACCGTGTTGGTGTCTGACACATGCTCGATACCAACATTCTACATAAATATAAGCGTCGATACTTCAAAGCTTAATTGTATATCTTATAAATATTAATCGTACAAGTAGCTTTTGATGCATAAATACCGTTCAAAATAAATTATTCGATTCTCAAAAACTAATAAATTAGTGCAAAATGGAATTTTAGGAAGATGAAATTATTGGAAAAGTCCACCTTGATGGGTTTTAAACAGCTCTTAAGTCTACTTTTTATTCCAATAATGCCACACAGCTTAATATAAGAATTGTTGAACATGGTACCAAACTAGACATACACAGAGAGATTTTTGTAATTTATTAAAATAATAATAATTTATTTTTTGGTTTTTGGTGTTGTAATAATGAATTTAGAAAATCAATTCAATCATGCACCATGTTTGGTAACTGGTCGATCTTCTCTGTTGACTAATGAACAGCAAAAAATCATATTATTATGTGTAAAGAGGAGAAATTGTTGGACTGAAACATTTTATGTTTGACAAAACAGGGAGAGAGTCATGTTTAATCTGTGTTGTCGGCTTAGATCTCAATAATTTAGATTGATTTTGAAAATAAAAAAATATCAATTATAATTTTTTTTATATTGTAAAATAATCAAGATAATGATTATAGATATTATTTTTATTTTGTATAAAAATCATAAATAAAAATTTATTTTTTCATTTTGTATAAAAATTTTAAACAAAAATTTATCGAGAGGGTCTATGTATAGTATTTTTTGTCAAAAATTCATTATATTTCAAGAAATATGAGAGATTTACAATGACTCAAAGTCTCGAACTCATTCTCTTGATGAAGAATAGGTGGAGTAGTTCAGATCACTAAATTAACCTCACTTATCAACTATTACATCCAGATTTCAGAGAATCATTCTTTGAAATATTTGAACTGTCACTCTCATGACAATTTGGGCTGATATATTATTATTGGATGGAATGTAAAAAAGATTACGAGGGAAAGGAAAATAAATTTTAGAAAATTGTAATTTTAAATCATGAAGATTATTAGGTCATTCCTCAATAATTCTGTATACTTTTGAAAAAAGAAAACAGTTGTAATACTGTCCCTTGTGATCACTACGGAGTCTCACAGGAACTTGGAGGCAGATTCAAGGCACATGCAAAAACAAAATTGGGTCACTTTTCAATCCACCCAAAAAAGAGAGTATAAAAATCAATATATATATATAACTCTAAAGTATGAATATATTTTTTTTTTCAGAAGTGGTAGAAAACTAGTTGGGTAGGAATTAGTCATTTTCATAGCCAATGTTATAGAAGAATATTATGTATATTTTTTTAATATATATGTATGTGTGTGGGCCTTTCCAATTAGCAATGTCAATGGTACAAATTAAACTCAAAAGAGGTTTTCGACGATGTGTGAGTTATAATGGAAATATGATAAATAATAAATAAAATAATATGTGTAATGTGGTTTTGTCTCGTATCTCTACGATTATTTTATAATTATTATTATATTATACACTCAATATTGATATAATTACGATAACTCAAATCTCATTATATACAAATGTAAACTTAACATACACAAAAATATACCTTGAAAATCATAACTAGTTTAGATAAAAGTCACAATTCCTCGATCGAATTAGAGCCAATTCACTAGCTTACAAATCAGTTTCAGTATGAGTAAGTTCTTGACTTAACCACTCAAAATAATGGAGTATTCTTTTTGGGGATATAGTCAAATTCTCTCATCTTAAAATTGACATCTATCTTTTATGACAGAGCGTCCTCATTTTGAGATGCTTTGGTAGAAGTAATGCCATTAAACCCTAACTAAAAATTTATATTTATAATGACTAAAAATCCTAAATTTTTTTCTATTCAAAATATGATTATCATTTAAAAAATTTCCCTTGTTCTAATCCTTCTATTTGAATTCTCGATATAGTTCTCCTCCGAGGCCCAACTCCACAAGTCCCTTTAAGATTGAAATAAGGAAACTAATCTGCACATTCAAAACGGATGCTTTGGGTTAGTTTTCTTATAAAAATTAGAAAGAAAAGAAAAAAGAAAATCACAATTCAACATGAACTTGTGCATAAACCACATGTATTAAAAGTTACTGTTATTGGCCATGTAGCTGAAAAGTGGATTATTTATTTATTTTTCAACTGACACGAGCATAATTTAAGTGGAGATCAAGTATCTTTGCTTAATTTAAAGTGCAACAAGATTGGACTGATGGCAACTAATTTATATATTCTCTTGCTCCATTTTACTCTTGATAGTATAATAATTCTCGATGGATCAAGTTTTAGATTATATAAAATCATGTTAATCATATATAAATTGAAATTTCATATTGTTTATAGCTGTGTCACCTCATTTTATAATTTTTGTATTTTTGTAATCATCGTCGTTGAATATTCTAACTGTCATGAAAATATAATTTTTAGCAACGCAACTCTAACAGTTCGCTAAACCCTCCTAATAGTTATTAGGACTAGACCTTTGACAACGTTTTAGCAACCGTCATAATGATTTGTAATCATGCAAAAGGAAAAAGAACCGTCGCTATAAGACGGTTTTCGTGTGTATATATATATATATATGAACGTTTTGATATATGCATGCATGAGTGATTCGTCACAATGTTAATTATACTTAGATACTAAGTATGCATGCTAAAGAATAAGAAAAATGACAATATAGATTAATACCTACACCATGGTGTCGTGGCTTCAAGTTATAGAATATATCAATCTCCATATAATTGTAATTTGATAAAAAAAGAAAGAAAAATATCAAATGAAAAGAAAAAAGATAGGAGAGAATCCTTGAAGATAGAGAAGAAAAAAGCTAAAAAAATTATATTTAGGTATACTAGTCGTAATTTGTGTTCACATAGTAAAGTAATTCATCATATCAAGAAGAATCATACATAGATCTAAAATCTCAAATTTAAATTGTCGATGTGTCAACTTATGGAGAAAATATTTGATATTCTTTTAATGTTAAATATTCAATACTCAATCATAAAATATATTGTCACGTATGTTTTAAAAGTATAATATTTTATTTATATTTTGATAAGATAAAATGAATTAATTTTATGTGGCATCGAATAATTGAAGGAGTGCTGAATATTTGATACTCGTAAGTTTACCATAAATTTTTCCTAGCTTATAACATTTTTAGACTATTTCATGAAATATACATTGTTAAGTTAATTTGTCAAGTTACCTAGCCTCACCAATAATTAAACTATTGATCAATATTTGTCATTAGGTTGAAAGGAATTTGAAATATTTATCAAGATTAGTTGTTTTTTTATCGAAATTTACTCAAGATTAATTTATTTTCAATTAGCTAAAAATAATTGAAATTTCATTAATATTCATCATTAACCACTAAGTCAACCCATTGAAGTGGTTAAAAGAATATTAGATTTAGAAGTTTGCTCTCTACTCAATAAATACTTTTAGATATTAGGGTTTTCAATTGTGATGGTTCTCTACGACCATCACAATATACCCTTTTAAACCCATTTTTTGCAATGGTTTTAAATAACCGTCGCACTATGATTGTCCTAATTAAATCATTTTTTTTGTGATTTTTTCACCTAACCATTGCCATAAAATCTCTCAAAATCTTATATTACCGTCGGAAAATAGGCGCAAAAATTTGAGTCAAAATTGATAAGCTAAAGACACAGCCATATCAGCTACCACCTCAGCAGAGACTAAGTCTGCCATATCAGTAAAGCTCAACTATCAGTTGAAGCCTAGTTTAGTGCTATTTCTGTAATATTGTAACTCGTGTCTAACTACTCATTGTTAGAGAGTTAGTTTGGTTAGCTTGGTGGTTGAGCTAACCCTTGTAATATATATTTGATGTCTTTATTCAGTTATGAGGTAATGAAGCAAATTGCATGATTCTATAGCAAGCTTCTTCGAACTCTCTATCTCTATTCTTTTCTCATCTTCTTCTTCTTTACATCATTTCTGTTATCTTACATGCTATCAGAGCGTATGAAAGACACAAATCCATGGCTAACACTAAAAGTAACTCCACTACAAGCAATGCCTCAAGTAGCTCTACCAATTTGCAAAGCTTCTTGTCAAACAATTTGAGCAGCTCTCTCTAGTTGGACATGAGGAATTACGTTTTCTGGAAGTTTCAAGTAATTCCCGCGATTATTGGGCATGGAGTTGATGGAATAGTCTCTGGTTCAGAAGGCAAGCTAAGCAAGAAACTTGCTAATGGAGAGATTAATCCAGATATGGAGTCTGGATTAAAAAAGATCAACTATTCTTGAATTGGTTAAGAACTTCTAGAGAACGAGTTATTAGAACTTCTACTCGGTACAATACCTCAGTAGAATTTTGAAGCTCTCTTGACAGGAATTTTTCCAGCCAATCTCATGCAAGAATGATGCAACTAAGAATCCAACTTCAAAACATTAAGAAGGTAAACATGTCTGTTTCTGAATTCTTTGAGAATATTAGGATAATAGCAGATAGTCTCTCTACTACAGGGCAACCCATTGGTGAACAAGAGTTGATTCTTTATGTAATGAATGGATTATGAGCAGAATTTTGTTTTTTTGTAATGAATATCACTTCAAGAAGTGAAATACGGACATGGAGAAAGTACAGTCATGTCTCATGTGCCATGAGAGTAGACTTGAGAAGGCTTAATCAAGATGAGTGCAAATATCTTAATTTGAAGCTTAGGCTTTGGCTTTAAGAAGGGTGTCCATGGAAATGGTCAGTTTCAAGACAACTTTGGAAACTTTAATAGAAATTCTGGGAGAGGTGCTTAGTAGAATAATCTTAGCAACAGAGGTGGTTTTCAAGCAATGAGAGATGGTAGAAGCAGAGACAGCAATAGACTAGTTTGTCAAGTTTGTGGTAAGATAGGGCATGCAGCAAATATTTGTTTTTACAGATTTGAAAGAAACTTTCAAGGGGGGAATCAATCTGATTAGCCTCAAAATGGAGGAAATTCCTCATTAATGGACCAAATGCTTATTTGAGATCTTCCATTCTTGGAGTATACGTTGCTACACCATCTGCCTATATTGCTTTTTTAGAGTCAGTGTGTGATTTGGCTTGGTATGTTGACAATGCAACAACCAACCATGTGACAGCAGACCTAAACAATCCCTACATGGCTCAAGAATACAATCGAGAAGAGGGACTAGCAGTTGGGAATGGTAAGACCTTATAAATTACTCATATAGGTTCAGCTTTCCTACCTACTACATGCCTTTCTAAACAACCTTTAAAGCTAAATTCTTTGTTAAGAGTTTCTTGACATTAAAAAGATCTTAGTTAACATCTCTAAACTGACTAAAGACAATAACATATCTATTGAGTTTCATGTTAATTCTTGCTATGTGAAAGACAATGAACTGGGAACCATACTGCTGCAAAGGGATCCTTAGAGATGGCATGTACCTGTTGACAATTCTTAGAGATGACAAATCCAGTATGTTTGCATACTACATTCAAAGTAAAAGATGTTTCTGCTTATAATCTTTCCTCAATTTGTAATAATGATGCAAGCAATAAAGTCTCATTTCTAAATATAGATTCTTATTGTTTCGTTTCTTCTTATAAGCAAAATAATACTCTTGCACAAAATAAGCACAAAATGAGCATCTTTACTGAAAAATTGCTTAATCAAACTAAGATATATAGCATAAAAGGTTAAGGCATCCTACATTTACTATTTTGTATAAGGTGTTAAAGTCTAGTAACATTCACATAGTTAAACAAGCATCAAATTTCTGTATTGCCTGTAAAAAAAAGGAAGAACCATACCTTACCCTTTCTAATTTCTCAAATCAGAACATCAAACCCCTGGAAGTCATTCATACATATATGTGGGGACCTTCCCAATTGCTTCAAAAGAAGATTATATGTATTGTGTGTTTTATTGATGGTTTCAATAAATTTTCTTGGGCGTATCCTCTAAACCCTTGTTGAAAAATAGTTTGAAAGTACTATCAAAACTGTTCAAACTAACTTTAGAGGAGAGTTCAGACCCTTTATCAAGTATCTTCAGTCTCAATGGATCAAATTTAGACACACTTATCCTCATACACATCAACAAAATGGGAAGATTGAGAGAAATCATAGGCATTTTGTTGAAACAGGTTTGAAACTCTGAGCCCAAGCTAATATGCCTATAGATTGTTTGTGGGAATCTTTCTAAAACAACAATCTATCTTATTAACAGGTTACCCACACCTACACTTGACTTTAAATCACCTCACCAAGTTCTGTACCAAAAAATTCTAAGCTATGACACCTTAAGAACATTTGGATGTGCATGCTTTCCTTATTTGAGGCTATATAATACTATAAGCTAGATTTTCACTCAGATTTGTGCTTATTTCTTAGCTACTCTTTAGATCACAAAGGGTATAAAATGTTTACATTCTTCTGTCATGTTATACATTTCTAGAAATGTGATATTCAATGAGTCAAATTTTCCTTATAGTACTATGTTCTATCAAAATAAAACCTCTGATATTGAATATGTCAGTAAAATACCTACATTTACACCAGTCTTGCATCATACTTCATTTCATGCATCATACTTCATTTCAAGATAATTCCAGCTCTTCAGCACAGGAAAATGTCTTGGTACAGACCTTTATGGATATTGCATCAGTAAGCTCCTATTTAAGTCATTCCAACTCACATAGTGAGTCCTTATCAGATAACTCATCTTTACAATTGTCTTGTCAAAATGCTGTTTTACCTCAATTATCTACTACTTTACCTAATTTTCCTTCTATAGCAGACAAACTTGTTATTGATCTTCCCATTAATAACAATTAGCAAACCTCTAAAGAAACCTTATGTAAGATAGCACCAAAACCAAATCATATTTCTACCCATGCTACGAAAACCATGTCAAAAAGTGGTATAATCAAACCTAAAGCCTTCCTAACTACCAAACATCCTTTACCATTGCCTGAATTACTAACTGAACCTACATCAATTCACCAAGCTCTTATTGATCCCTGTTGATTAAAAGCAATGAAGGATGAATATGATGCTCTACAAAACATGGGTTTTGGTCCCCTACACCAGTGATATATCACTTATTGTCAACAAGTGGGTATTCAAAGCCAAAACCAACTATGATGGGAGTTAACAAAGGTACAAAGCCATGCTTATAGCCAAACGCTTTCACCAAAAGCTTGGAATCGATTACACTTAAATCTTTAGCCCTGTAATAAAGCCAATAACAATATGAGTAATTTTGCATATTACCGTTTCTCCCAATTGGGAAGTCAGACAATTTGATGTAAATAACGCATTCCTCAATTGATACATTAAGGAGGATATTTTTATGGCTCAACCAGCTGGGTTTGAGGACCCTATATGCCCAAACATGTTTACCACCTCAAAAAGGCTCTTTATGGCCTAAAATAGGCTCCAAGAGCCTGGTATGACTGGTTAAGAAGATCTATTCTGGACTAGGGCTTCTCTAATTCTAAATCAGATAACTCATTGTTTATCTTTCAAGATGGTTATGATATTTTATTACTTCTTGTATATGTTGATGACATTCTTGTCACAAGCAACAACAAATCTAAGAACCAATACCTCGTTGACAAGTTGAATGACACTTTTGCCTTAAAGGGTCTTGGCAGCCTGCATTATTTTTTGGGAATTGAAGTTTATAGAGGCTTTTATAGTATGGAGCAAAACCCTCTGCATCACCTGCTAGTTCAAGTGTTAAGCTGTCAATTAATGAAGGGGATCCCATGACAAATATAACTCTACATGAGCACTATAGGTGCTTTACAGTATTTCTCAGTCACAAAGCTTGATATTGCCTTTATAGTGAATAAACTAAGTCAGTTCTTACATAAACCTACACACATCCATTGAGAGCCTTGTAAACAGATCTTGAGACATCCAAAGGGTTATATTTGTCATGGGATCCCCTTCATTAATTGACAGCTTAACACTTGAACTAGCAGGTGATGCAGAGGGTTTTGCTCCATACTATAAAAGACTACTCATCAAACCATAAAAATCAGCGAGCATTATAACATTTTCTGATACTGATTGGGCATGTGACTTGGAGGATAAAAGGTCTACAGAGGCTTATCTAATTCTCATTGGTGATAATCTAATGTCATGGTCTTCAAATAAGCAGAAAGTAGTGTCAGATCCATATCAAATGCTGCTGCAGAAATCCAATGGTTTCAAAATTTACTCATTGAATTCTCTTTTAGAGAGTGAGTACAGTTCACCTTCTGTTTTATGGGTTGGCAACATTAGTGTCATCTCCCTAGTATCAAATCCAGTACTTCATGCCAAAAGCAAGAATACATAACTGGATGTGCATTTCATAAGAGATAAGGTTACAACAGAAGCTTAGGAGTTAGATTTGTACCCTCACTAGATCAACTAGTTGATATACTAATCAAGCTTGTTTCTACCCATCGGTTTCTCTACTTAAAGAACAAGCTGCAAGTAGTTGTCACCCCTTTCAGCTTGAGGGGGAATAATAAGCTAAAGATACAGCCATATCAGCTACCACCTCAATAGAGACTAAGTCCGCCATATCAACAAGCTCAACTATCAGTTGAAGCTTAGTTTAGTGCTATTTCTGTAATATTGTAGCTCGTGTCTAACTACTCATTGTTAGGGAGTTAGTTTAGTTAGCTTGGTGGTTGAGCTAAACCTTGTAATACATATTTGATGCCTTTATTCAGTTATGAGGTAATGAAGCAAATTGCATGATTCTATAGCTTCTTCGAGCTATCTCTTTCTTCTCTTTACATCTTCTTCTTCTTTTACAATGTTTCTGCTATCTTACAAAAAACAACTTCTTATTGTCATGAAATATAACTTTGTTGTGACAGTCACAATAATCGTCACACAGAATTCCCATGGTGGACTTTCCATGACAGTTGCATAAAACACCGTAAAATGCATGTTTTCTTGTAGTGGATGCAAATAATTCTTTAAGATCATATCCTCTCATGTTTAAAACCAATTATTTATCCTAAGTCGCATAGGAAAAACTTCTGAGTATATCGCATGAGTTTTGTAGGGGCAGCACATAACCAGAGTATTCGTGAATATAAAAGAAAAAGATCTCAATTTTAAGCTTAACCGTAGTTTTTTCAAGAATAATTCTTTACTGACTAAATAATTGATCAAATGACGTTTCAATTATTTATAATTTGATGTACTCACACTTATTAAAATATTTTAAAGTATTAATTTATAAATAATTGACACATCATTTAATTACTTAAAAATTAATCAATCACTTTATTTGTGTTTGAATTATTTTTTCCAATTGAGGCTTGAGATTCGTGATGGAATCACCGTGGAACGCGAAAAGGGAGAATAGGAAATAAAGAAAGAAACTGGTAAGTTGTACGAACAGTATTTGTGTCTGATACTATTGGTATATTCTTTTGGAGTATCTATTCAATAGTCTCTATATCTAATTGGATGTCAAAGAAAACCACCTCCCCCACTCACTACCCTCCGTCGTCTCACTGCGAAATAGTGTGCGCAACTAAGAGAGAAACAGAGACTGTGTCCGCGTGTGTGTGTGTGAGAGAGAGAGAGAGAGGTGAGAGAGGGAGAGAGAGGTGTCTCTGCAATGGTCTCGAGGTTTGGTAATGGTGTAGAGGACGGGATTCAGGGAGGAACTGGAGCTGAACCTCTCTGAATTCGCGGAATTTACCTGTTTTTCACTTTGTCTTTTGCAATTCTCTGATTTCTAGTCTGAGGAAGCCACTCTGCTGGACAGTGAGAATAAAGAATCAGTGGGAACGAGTTCTTGGCCGCGAGTCTTGGTGTGTGTCGAGCTCCTCTGATTTGGTGAAGGAGATAGCGTGCTGTATTCCGGAAGTCCTGTGTCGTGATCATAAAACCTTGATTGGTCTAAGAAGATTCCAGAGTCCAGAAATGGTAAACTGCCTTTCACTTGTCTATCTTGATTTCTGCTGAAGTCTTTGAATTGTAATTTTTCTGTTTGAGTTTGTGTTCTCGGACCGTTTCTAGTAGTTGACGACGGCTGGCTTCTGTTATGTTACTTTAGGAATTCAATTGTACTTTCTTATCTTTTGTGTGATTGAATTTAATTTTTTTATGTACCAAAGATTGGTTATGGTGCTGGGATTTTCATTGTTATTGTTCATGGTTTTATAAAAGAAATGAAACTTTTTTTTTGTTAGTCTTTTGTGTGTAATTTAAACTGGCTGTTCTATGTCGGAATTCCGTTGCATGATTTAAACGTCTCTCTCTCTCTCTCTCTCTCTCTCTCTCTCTCTCTCTCTCTCCTCCTCCTCCTCCTCCTCTTTTCTCTCAAGCTCCTTTAGTTTCTGAGCAATTAAGTTGAACATGTATGGAAAATGCATTTTCATTTGATATTTTACTTACTAATAATCATCATATGTACCGAAAGATAAATTAATTTTGTCTAATTGAATGAGTCTAGCTACAAAACGGAAAGCTAAAAAAGATAAGGAGAAAAGTGGATTTACTATTCGTTTGCTTCAGTGAAGGAGAAGAAAAAGGAAAGACGCAAGTTTAAGTTCAGTCTGCTAAATTTAACATAAAGGACACTCTAAATCTCCCTTCATTAACAACCTTTAACAACAAGAAAAGAATACATGAAAGTTAAAAGTAATTTTAGACTACCTCTATTTTTGTTCTTTATCTACTTGTATAATTCCTTCGTACTTACTTCTTTGAGATCTGTAGTTGTTTTTCGGAAGTACTCACCTACTGAAGTGCTCTTTACTCTTCATGTTGCTAACTTTCTGAAACTATTAACAACAAATCTATTGCAGGTTTTCTGGAAATCTGGTTGGGGGACACTCGGGACAATTTGTCAAGTGGTCATTAACCTAGCCCTCTCAAAGTCATCATGTGGCTCCTCTGCTCTGTCTCAAGCTGCAGAGTCTACATAGTAGATTTATTGCTTCTGTTGGGTGATTTAAATATTCCAATCTTCAATCACGAATTCTGAGTCATTTGTTGACATCTTGTAGCAAATCTTTTTTGGCAGTGGGCAGAGGTGGAAAATCTTTTCTTCAGTTTGGGGCAAATCTCCTTTGGCAATATAAGTTTGGTTTTCGAAGAGAAAAGTTATTTCTTAACTTTTCTATATTTATTTTTATTGGTCACGGCTCAGCTCTGTTGGGCAAATCTCCTTTGGCCATATCAAGTGAAGTATATTCTGGTCAGATATATCTATACTACAGGACTTCACCTTATTATAGGACAGTTCTCACTCTGAATACAGAAATTTCATTCTGGAGAGCTTGACTTCAACCTGTAAGAAACATTTCTTGGTTGCTTGCAGCGTGTTGATTCTTCTCCAATCGGGAAAGTTTCCTTCAGAAGTTTTCTCTCGCAGAAATTTCAGTCCATTCCTTGGGCAAATCTCCTTTGGCATTTGGGGTCTTTAGTTGACTCCCCTTACATAAACTGTAGGGCAAATCTCCTTTGGCATTATAATTTAGTTCTAGCAGTCAAGATATCCTCTTGGATACATTGACTCGTTATCCTGGTCAAGTACAGCGGCAAGTGGAAGCATATCATTTGTCAGATAAGTGGAAAGAATTTCAGTGAAAAACTCATCACTATCTCCTTTGGAATCAACCACAAACTCTAAAGCTACGTGCAGTACACTCCAAAACACTATAGGACTCACGCTGGAGTAGTGCTGATCTGTTAAAAGACGTGCAAAGCGGACGGTACCCCTCTCTATCCTATTGACTATTCTCATTCCTTTGATGTGTTTGTGACTAAATGGTTTATAGTTGGTGTTGAAGCAAAGCATGATTGAATTATTGTTTCCAGTTCTGCTTGTCTCACATTTTGTTGAAATTGAAACAGTTTCAAAGGTACTTATAAAATACATCTTTCTCTAGATGTCTAGCTATATATGATTTCTTAACGCTGTTAGTTTCATGAAGAATCTTATTCTGGTAATTAAATATGTTTGCTTCAAGAAAGCAAACCTACAGCAGGAAATATGGCCATTTGTTCTGGAAACTACTTTGAGACTTACTGCTCAAGTCTTCTTGTGTTGCCTTATCTTTTGCTTTACTTTTGTGCTAGTTATGTTATTTACACAAACTATGTGTTAAATGTTATGTCAGGTATCTGAATGATGGAAATGTTCCTCAGTGATTCAGAGTGGGAGAGTTCTAGTGAGAGTGGTAGCAGTGAGGATCAAGAGGAAACTGAATTCTTTTATGGTGGTCAGGCTAGTTGCATTCTGTCAAGCCTGGAAGAGACAATTGGGAAAATTGACGAGTTCCTCTCATTTGAGAGGGGTTTCTTACATGGAGAAGTGGTATGCTCTGTGGCAGACCCATCTGGACAGATGGGCAAAGTGGTTGGCATTGATATGCTTGTTGATTTGGAGAATGGTCATGGAACAGTACTGAAAGATGTCGATTCCAAGAAACTTCTAAAGATTCGCTCCATTAACACGGGGGATCTAATTGTTTCTGGACCATGGATTGGAAGGGTGGATAAGGTCATTGATCGTGTTACTGTTGTTTTTGATGATGGGGCGAGGTGTGAAATCATTGTTCTGGACAGAGAGAAGCTCTTGCCCATTTCCCCTAACATACTTGAGGATTCACAGTACCCATACTATCCAGGACAGAGAGTGAGAGTTACACTCTCAACTGTTTCTAAGTCTGCTAGATGGTTATGTGGTACTTGGAAAGATAACCAAGATGAAGGAACCATCTTTTCTGTGGAAGCAGGATTAGTGTACATTGATTGGCTCGCCTCTATTCTCATTGGTTGTAATTCGAGTGTACCTCCTCAACGTTTGCAAAATGCAAAAAACTTAACATTGCTGTCATGTTTTTCACATGCTAATTGGCAACTCGGTGACTGGTGTATGCTTCCAGTTAGTGAGAATAAGGTTGTTATGGTGGAGAATATCCTTAATGCATCAAGTCATAATTTCATGAATGAGCATAAGAAATTAGAGAGAGGATTTAAGGGAAGAAACCTTGGTTCTAATTCTGGGGAAATTTTTTCCATCGTGAAGACAAAGACCAAAGTTGTTGTTTTGTGGCAAGATGGTAGCCTCTCCATGGGATTAGACTCACAGATTTTACTGCCTACAAATACTGTCAATGCTCATGAATTTTGGCCTGAACAGCTTGTTTTAGAGAAGGGCACTTGTGATGAACCACAACTGTCTAGCAACCAAAGATGGGGTGTAGTTCGATCTGTTGATGCAAAGGAACGAACAGTAAAGGTGCAGTGGAGAACTCTTACTCCAAATGAAGTCAGCAAGTTGGATGAGTGCCATATAGAGGAAACGATGAGTGCTTATGAATTGGTTGAACACCCAGACTATTCTTTCTCTATTGGAGATCTTGTGTTTAGGTCGACGCAGAACAAATTTGGCGGACTACAAGCTGTTAAAGATAATGTGAACTCAGAAATTGCCGTCGATGAGGAGGCTGCTTTGAAAGGCAAGAAAAGTGACATGGATCAGAGAGAGTACCTGGATTGTATTGGAATTGTTACAGGCTTCACAGATGGTGCTGTAGATGTGAAATGGGCCAACTGTTCTGCCACCAAGGTATGGCTTCAACCATACTAATTGATTGTTTAAATTCTAGATGCAGTTGGTGTTTTGTAAATTAATAATGATATCTAGAGAAAAGCTAGTTCGAGGATCCTGTATTATTTTCTTTCTCAATGGGGGACAATAACCATAGCTTTTTTCTTTTTGTATGCTTCACAATATTAAATTCATTCATTAAATGTTTCCAAGTTGAAATGTGTTGCCTATATTCTAGATAGGAAGAGAGGATTTGCGAATCACCTTGACCCCTTGACCATCTTTGTCAATTGAATCTTGAGATGACATATGAAGCTTGAACTAGAAGAGACAATGTTTTTATCATGATCACCCCTGGTAGTAATTTGTAATGGGTCGAGCATCGTCTAGTAAGAATGCTAAGGTCCTATGTACTTGTTTGCTGATTCCTAGCTACTCGGTAAGAATATTATGTTCTTATATACATATGCCCCTATTCATGTTGCAGTAGGAGTTGAGCTTATCCTCAACTTTGTCTCTGATTACACATGATCGCAGGTAGCACCTAATGAGATTATACGGATCGATAAGCATGAAGGTTCTGCTACAACCATTGTGGCCCATGAAGAGAATGTTGACCAACTGAGTCAGCAGCTCATCGAACATGAAAAAATTCCTAATAGCCAGGAAGGAAAGGTCTGACCTCCTCCATCAGTTCCTTTTCACTTGCAAAATATTATTTAGCTTTATGCAGTGACTGTTTGAGATTACAAATTAATTGGAACTGTCATATATTAACAATCGAAATGAATAATAAACATGATGTGAAAGTCAATGGCTTGCTAAAATCGAGGCAGAAGTTCATGGAAATCTGGATATGTAAAGGATTTAAAGAATGTGAGAAACTTAGTTCATCTGGTTGGAACATGCAATTACACATATTTCTCATAATTTATCATGTTAATAGATAATTGACGCAGAGAAAAGTTGAGGAATCAAACTCTGTATGATTCTCTTGTTCTTAATTCATAAAGGTAATATTTACAAGACACCTATTTATAGACTATACAAGGAATAAAATAAGGAATAAAAAAATACAACTAAATTAAAGGGATAGACATATCCTATTAGCAAGTTACAAATGTGGAAATCTCCTAGGATCTCAACAATATCTCCTAGAATCTTGGCAATATCTTAGCCAAATAATCGACTTTCCAACACTGCCCCTCAAGCTGGTTTGAAGATATCGTCCATTGCTAGCTTGCCAATCAAACTCTCAAATTGTTTCTTGTGTAGTCCTTTTGTAAGTATGTCCGGAACTTGATCAGCTGTTGGAATATAGGGCATACACACTGTCCAGCTTCTCCTTAATAAAGTGTTTGTCAATTTCAACGTACTTTGTCCTGTCATGAAGGACAGGGTCATGAGCAATAGAAATTGCTGCTTTATTATCACAGTGTAACTTCATGCGTAATAGATCAAAGATCTTTAAATCTTCCAAGAGTTTCTTAATTCATAATACTTCACGAATTTCATGAGCAACAGACCTAAATTCAGCCTCCGCACTACTTTTTGCCACCACAGTTTGCTTCTTACTACGCCAAGTAACTAGGTTACCTCCAACAAAGGTACAATAGCCAGATGTTGATCTCCTTTCTGTTATCCTCCCAGCCCAGTCAGCATCAGTAAATACTTCAACTTGTAGACGACCATGATTCTCAAACAATAGACCTCTACCTGGAGTTCCTTTTAAATACATTAAAATTCTATAAACAGCCTCAAAATGTTCTGGTCCTGGTGAGTGCATGAATTGACTTACCATTATGACAGTAAAAGCTATATCTGGGCGAGTATGGGACAAATAAATCAGCGTACCAACTAGTCTTTGAAACTGCTCCCTGTTCACCACTTCTTCGGGCTTGGCAAGTTGTAACTTCAAGTTAGGCTCAATAGGTGTCTCAGCAACCTTACACCCAAGTAGACTCGTTTCACCAAGTAAGTCTAGCACATATTTACGTTGAGAGACAAAAATACCTTTCTTTGATCTGGCGAACTCCATCCCAAGAAAGTACTTCAAAGTCCCTAAATCCTTGATTTCAAAGTCATTGGAAAGTACTCTTTTTAAGTCTCTCAAGTTCCAAACAATCGTCACCTGTCAAAATTATATCATCCACATAAACAATCAGAACATCAATTTTTTCTTCATTTGAATGTTTATAGAACATGGTATGATTAGCTTGACTCTGACAGTAACCTTGATTCCTCACAGCTTTCCCAAAACGTTCAAACCACGCTCTAGGAGATTGCTTAAGGCCATATAAGGATTTTTTTAGTTTACACACCTTATCGATACCAAGTTTACCTTCAAATCTTGGTGGTAACTCCATAAACACTTCCTCTTCCAAGTCTCCATTCAAAAAAGCATTTTTTACATTTAACTGGTGTAAGGGCCAGTTAAAATTTACAGCTAGAGAAAGAAGGATACGGATTGAGTTTACTTTGGCTACCGGAGCAAAAGTTTCTTGGTAGTCAATTCCATAGGTTTGTGTAAACCCTTTCGCCACAAGCCTTGCCTTGTATCTCTCTATACTTCCATCAGCCTTGTATTTAACAGTAAACACCCATTTGCAACCTGCAATCTTCTTGTCCCTCGGTAAATCAACAATCTCCCAAGTGCCATTCTTTCTAAGAGCATTCATCTCTTCCAAAATTGCTAATTTCTAATCTGGATGATCTAGTGCTTCCTCAATGGTTCTTGGAACAAACATATGAGAGATTTTAGAAGTAAATGCCTTATAATAATTAGAAAGTCTATGATATGAGAGATATTTAGCAATAGGATGTTTGGTGCATGTTCAAACTCCTTTCCTAAGTGCTATATGATCATCAAAGTCTGAGAAATCAGTATTAGAATGTTCAACAGTGGAGGGAATAGAATCTGAAATTGAAGGATTACCTGGTGTATTCGAAGGACCAACACTTGGAGATAATGATTGAACCTATACCGGGATTGTAGACTGATCTTTACTATGATGAGCATTCCGTCTAGTATAAACCCGAAGCTCAGAGGTAGGATCATTGTGATCATTTTGTAGTCCCCCTATTTGTGGAACATTTATACTCGGCAAAGTTAGATCAGTATTCTTTGTATTTTCGTTATCTAATTCTGGAAAAAACGGTTAGGCAAGGGTACAGATGTTTCCCAAAACTGATCTTCTTTTCTCTTGTTCTCCCCCTGAAGATAGGTTTGGCTAAAATAAGGTTGATTTTCCAAAAAAGAGACATCCATGCTAATGTGGATCTTCCTAGTTTTCGGGTTATAACACTTATATCCTCTTTTATTTGGAGCATACCCTATGAACACACACTTTTCCGCTCTAGGATCTAACTTAGACCGAAGATGAATGCAGTGTTGCCAAACACTTTTAATGGCAAATCCGAAATTAACCTAGTCTCAGGGAAAGATACTTTGAAACATTTCAAATGTGTTGTGTATTTTAAAACTCGAGTAGGCATCCTATTGATTAAATACGAAGTTGTCAAAATTGCTTCTCCCCATAGATATTTTAGAACATGCATAGAAAAAATTATGGCCCGACCTACTTCAAGTAAATGGCGATTTTTTCTTTCGGCATACCATTTTGTTGTGGTGTATCACGACATGTGGATTGATGTTGAATACCCTTTTTCATCAAAAAATTTCCTAAACATATTCTGTACCATTATCACTACGTAAGATATTAATTTTTATTTGAAATTGATTTTGAACCATATTGTAGAAATTCTTGAATAATTTTTTCACCTCAGGTTTTTCAGTCATCAAATACACCCAACGTAATCGAGTATGATCATCTATGAAAGTCATAAACCATTTTTTTCCAGATAAAGTAGTGGTTTTTATGGTCCTCACACATCACTATGAACCAAGTAAAAGGGTTTCGATGCACGATAGCTTTGAAACATAAGAAACTCGATGACTTTTTGATAAATGACAACTTTCACACTGAAAAGAAGAACAATCCAGATTTTTAAATAAAGTAGGAAATAAATGTCTTAGATAAGGAAAACTAGGATGTCCTAATCTAAAATGCCAAAGCATAATTTGTTCATGAACAGAAGGTGAACTAATACTACTACTCAAGCCTTGAGCTTGTTTATTCTTGAAGTTGTCATCAAAATAGTAAAGACCATCTATCAACCTAGCACTGCCAATCATCGTCCCCAAGCTCTGGTCCTGAAATTCACAGTGAGAATCAAAGAAGGTAATAAGACAATTATAATCTTTTGATAATTTACTCACAGACAAAAGGTTACAGGAAAGATTAGGGACTTGAATGACAAATTTCAAATCAATTCTTTTAGAGATTTTTATCAAACCCTTTCTTGCAATAGGTGATAAACTACCATCTGCAATCCTAACTTTTAAATTACCAGAACAAGGTGAATAAGATGTAAATAGGTGAGAAAGGCTGATCATATGATCAAATGCACCAGAATCAATGATCCATGATGCAGAAGCCCACTAACTAGGAAAGGCACTTGGAATACTACCTGTTTGAGCAAGAGCACTACTAGGAATACCAGATGCAGAATTGGACCTTAGCAGTTTGAGAAGATGATCCATTTGTTCTTTGCTGAACGGACTTGTCTTAGCCTCATTAGCAGATGTTGTTACACATTTAGTTCTTTCACTCGGTTTGTTACTTTTCCAATTTGCGGGTTTCCCATGGATTTTCCAGCAAGTTTCTCAAGTATGATGCGGGCTATTACAATATTCGCACCATATTCGAGGCTTTTCATCTATTCTTCTTTGGTTGATATGTGCCCGGTTGGCAGTAGCATCAAAGGAGACGAGCTGAATTCTCCATCGAACCAGCAGCTCCTTTTTTACCCAGCATGACACTCCTACGACTCTCCTCTCTCCTAACTTCTGAAAATACTTCATTGATGGAGGGAAGAGGCTGGCGGCCGAATCCTTCCTTTCACTTCGTCGTATTCTATATTAAGACCAACAAGAAATTTGAAAATCCGGTTGCTCTCCATGATTTTCTTGTAATAATTGCAGTCATCAGGGCTCTTCCATTCATAATCATTAAACATATCCAAGTCCCGCCATAGTCCTTTCAGGACATTGAAATACTTGGTGACGTTGTCTTCTTGTCGTACCTCACTAAGCTGCAGTTGTAATTCATAAATTTGAGACGGGTTGCCAAGATTAGAGTACGTTATCCCAGAGTTCTTTCGCAGTCGAATAGCACATGTAATTTGAGCTAATATCTTCATCCATAGAATTCACTAGCCAAGCCATGACCATGGAATTTTCTGCATCCCAAGTTGCATAGGTCGGATCTTCCTTCGTGGGGGCTTTCTTTTCTCCAGTCAGATATCCGATCTTCCCTCTTCCTCGAATCTACATTCGAACAGATTGAGACCAACGCAGAAAGTTATCTCCATTGAGGCGAATAGAACTAATCTGAACAAAATGGGAGTCGGAGTTAGTGATTTTAGTTTTTGGTGGATTCAGATGAAATGTCAGACATGGTTTTAGGGTTTCGCAGAGATTAATTTAAATCAAGGAGTAAGTCCAAGATTTTAGGGTTCGTTAACAGCAGCAAATACTCTATTTTGGCGTCAAAAAACAGAGTAGAAACAGGGAAAGAAATTCTGTTCGTTTCAGTAATGATAAACGGAAAGAAAAAAGAAATTAAACCTGCTTTGATACCAAATTGACGCAAAGAAAAGTTGAGGAATCAAACTCTGTATTATTCTCTTGTTCTTATTTCATAAAAGGTAATATTTACAAGACTCCTATTTATAGATTATACAAGGAATAAATAAGGAATAAAAAATACAACTAAATTAAAGGGATAGACATATCCTATTAGGAAGTTACAGATGGGGAAATCTCCTAGGATCTCAACAATATCTCCTAGAATCTTGGCAATATCTTAGCCAAATAATCGAAACTTTCCAACATGGATGCATCTCCCTTTGGTTTGATTTTCTATCTTCCACAACCTAGACAACCTGATTCTTTGAAATCAAAGTATAAAAATAGTCACTTTAACTGTAGTGTCCTATAGATGTCCCTTCTTTTTATTTTGAATCTTTTGGCAGCCCAACATAAAGGTCAGTTGGATACTCAGGTTCCATCCCCAGTAGATAAAAAGTTTCCTGTTCTTCCTAAGAATCTCTAGTAAAAAAAGAGTCCGGTTCTAGTTTTTGCTGGTAAAACAATCATATTAGTCCATATCCACCATGTAAGCTAGTTAAGAACTCTAGTTAAAGTCCAAATCTCTGCAATCATATAAAAAATGAAGTTGATCTGGTAGTTCTCTAAACTAGGACTTTCCCTGATTGCTTGAAGGATAAGATGTACCATATGTATTCATCTCATAACAAACAGGCATGTTTATGATCAGGATTCATTGAATGGTGATGGTGATGGTGCTGGTAGATACTGCAAAAAGCTTTTATGGGAGTCTCGCAATTATTTTCTTCCCCGAGCTGCCATTGGATTCTTCTCAAGTGTTGTAGCGAGCCTATTTGGATCCCTTGGTACAATTTCTTTATCAGGTATAGTCTCATCTTGCCAGATTTCTGAGGAAGGCAATGAACCTATTATTTTGCATGAGAAAGAAGTGGAAATCTGCGGCCACGTCACTGAACCAAATGAATCAGCTGAAGTGCATACATCTAATAAAACGAGTTCAAATTCGAAAGATGAAAATATATCAGTAAATAAAGATCTTGCAATTTCAACATCCAGTGATGACTTTGATCAAGTTAGGCAATTTGATATGGTACCTAATTGCCCAGACCACCACTTCATTGGTTCTGGAAAAGGCTCGGCACTTTCACAGGTAGGAAACATGACTTCATATGAAATGTGGAAATTAGATGAGTAAATGGTCAAGAAAGTCCATAACCTCCTTCCCTTCCTCGCAGATGAGAAGAGATTGGCTAAAGAAAGTTCAGCAAGAATGGAGCATCCTTGAGAAAAATCTTCCTGGTTAGCATTTTATTTGTTTGGTGTGTTCTTTTTTGTTTCGTAAGTTTTGAAGTGAACTCGTAGAGTAAGTTAGTAGATGGCATCTTTGTTGGATATAAGTCCTCTTATCAACGTGAAACTTGGACAGAAACCATCTACATACGTGTCTTCGAGGAAAGAATGGATCTCATTCGGGCAGTTATCGTTGGTGCACCTGGAACTCCATATCATGATGGACTTTTCTTCTTTGACATTTTACTTCCTCCAGAGTATCCTCATGAGCCACCAGTAAGTTGCTTCATATGCTTTCTACTCTCTATGGAGTTGAGATACTAACAATGATATTCTAGATTCCCTTTATCTAGAACTGTTATGTACCATACCGATCTTGTTCTATGTAACATAAAGTACTTTGTTATTTATAGATTCCCCTTTATGTTATACTCATTGAAACATAGGAAACGAATAGAGAAAATGAGATTTTCTAACATTTGAAGTATATATACGAACTCTTGTCAATACAGGCTTGTATATCGATCGCCAAATGGCGTAATGGATGGTTCTGATATACCTTTTGTTATTGCTTTCAGTTGGTGCACTATATATCAGGTGGTCTCCGAGTCAATCCAAACTTGTATGAATCTGGAAAGGTCTGTCTAAGTCTTCTCAACACATGGACGGGTTCTGGCACTGAAGTATGGAATCCAGGGAACTCAACTATTCTTCAAGTTCTTCTCTCCCTCCAAGCCCTCGTACTAAATGAGAAGCCTTATTTTAATGAGGCTGGGTATGATGCACAAGTGGGAAGAGCTGAGGGAGAGAGAAACTCTGTAAGCTACAACGAAAATGCATTCCTTGTCACATGCAATTCCATGCTGTACCTAATCCGTCAGCCTCCTAAGGTATGCTGATCAATTCTGAAATCTTATTTTGCTCTTGTAGCAGGCAGTGATTTTGGCAAACTTCTGACTTCAGGGGTGATATATAATAATAATGTTATTGCATATAATCTTCCTAATTGAGTGTTAAATCTAACACTGTCCAGATTTAAATGTATTTTATTCTTTTACTTTGTGTATCAAATATGCTATAAGATTCGGAACTTAATTGTAGGCTCAGAAATGCTTGGGGCCTTCCTGATTCTATTTTGTTAGATAGAGTTGTTGATAGTAGTAGATGAGTCTTTAGTTTGTTTGTTGCTGGTTTTGGTGTGTCCTGGCGGTTGCTAGGCTCTTTTTCTTTTCTTTTTAGATGTATACTTGGGATATGCTATTGTATAATTGTATATCTTTTGGTTGAAGTATATTTGCCTTTTAACAATATACATATATTTATATATGTATTATATATGTGTGTGTGTATATACACCCCTAGCCGTAAGTAGCACCTAAAAACCCCATGGCCATGACTAAGTGTCAGATAGCCTCCAAAGAGTCATGTCGACACTAAATGCTTATGACTTTATAGTATACATATATAATATATTTGAGGTATGTCACTTTTCAACACTTGAGGTACCCTCAACACATATTTGATGTACTTCATACATATTTGAGGTACCCACGGTACCATATCAGCCATGTACCCTCCCGATTCTATATACTATAAGATATTAGTTTAATCTCTATCAAAAGATATCGGTTACTCTTGAAAATAATTTTCTTCCAATTATTTTTACTGGTACAGCATTTTGAGGCACTTGTTGAGGAGCACTTCTGTAGACGCTCTCAACATATTCTACAGGCTTGCAAAGCATACATGGAAGGAGCTCCAGTAGGATATCCCTGTGGATATGGGACAAAAGAGCTCGAAAATCAAAACGGGAGTTCAACAGGGTTCAAAATCATGCTTACTAAGCTCTTACAAAAGCTTGTGGAAGTGTTTTCAGGTAAGGGAATAGATTGCAGCCAATTTATTGAGTCCGGAAAATGAACAAACTGCGTATTTTATGTGCAATAGTGTTAATCTTATGAAGATTGAAGACATTCCTACCTTGTTCTGTGTATGAACCTATATAGCATTTGCTGTGTGCCGTGTGAAATGGTCTCCTTGTGGTTGGTTCCTGTATATAGACCGCAAAGTAACTTAAATAAAGACCTGGGTGGTTTTATCTGTATAATATGTTGTATTGTAACTTAAATAAAGCCAGGGGTGTTTTATCTGTATGATATATTGTATTGTATTGTAGACAAATGATTGAATAGGTTAATAAGATATGGTGTTTGATTTGTGCGCATGTACATAATCTTTTACTTTACATTTGAGAAGGATGCTGTAGAATACCATGCAGGTTACCAAAGCTACGTGATTTATTGAAAATAATGTTGTTTTATAGGCTATGCTTAGTTCTATGTCTTTAGAAATCACCATTGTGTAAGTTATATATAGTTGTAATTGAATGTATAAATTGTCTCAATTTTGGAAATTTGGTAGACTAGTAGTCCATTTGAACGTGCATTGCACATGTTCGAAGGAAAATATTGTTTAACTACTTTAGTAAATAATTATCTTTTGATTAAAAGAAAAATTTATGAATAATTGTATAACTTAGTATGGTAGCTATGTGAGCAGAGTAGCTACTGGAATAGATTATAGTTTTAATTTTGTTTGAGTAAAAAGGTTATATGATTTCAAAAGAAAAAATAAAAAGGTCATATATATATTTTAAATTAAATATTTTCATTAAGACTGAAGTGAATCTACAAACAAGACATCCCTAATGGAAGGGGCGAAATCCTCAAGCCAAACTGAAAAGTTGGTTTCTAACAAGGTTAATTTAGCCGGTCTGTGAGCTACCTCTTTACTACTTCTAGGAACATTTTTAATAGAGCAATTAAAAAATGACATCAAGGATTAATTATAGCAGTGATTACACCGAAGGATTAATAGAGCTTAAACAAGCTTTAACTACATTAAGGGATCTGATTCGGTTATGTTTACCGTAACTTCAATAGAAGAGGCCAGCAAAAGACCCTCCATAAGGACAGTAGCTTCGGCAGCTTCAACGGAGAGTCTTCCGGAGAGCTTATTCATCATAACAGCCATGACCTCACCTATATCATTCTTCAACCGAGAGTCTTCCGGAGAGCTTCTTCATCATAACAGCCATGACCTCACCTATATCATTCCGAACAATGATACTCAAACCTGTGCCTAGAGGAGAGCCACACAAACCTGTGCCTAGAGGAGAGCCACACGCTGCATCAATTTTTAGCTTAAAAGTGTCCACTGGAGGGGGGAGTCCAGTGCCTCGTAGATGGGTGAGCCGTGGAGTGAGCAACTGTCTGCCTCGAAGGATTGCAATTCTCCAATTCTCCACATGTTGGCCCAGTTTACAATTCCTTTACCCGTTCAGGACTTGCGCCCATTTAAGATGCAATTCTGTTCCACCATAAGGACCAACAAAGCACAATAAAGAAAGGAAAATCTGATTTATTAATGAAACATTTGACAGCCATGAACATGTCCAGAACGTCACCCCTGGAAGGAATAAACAGCACAAGGCAGACCGCTTAGAGAGCGTAAAAAGGTTATATGTAAATGTAGTTAACTGATATAAATCAGAAATTAGAAAAAAATATAAAATTAAACCATCAATAAAATCTTGCTATACTTTTTACCTATTAACTCATTTTGAATTTCTTAATGTGTAATTATATAATTAAAATATGGTGTCCAGTTTTATATTTTCTTTGTGAATGTTCAAGTAAAAATAAGAAAATATATAAAGGAGAAAGTTTTTATCTTTGTAATGACGAAGAGGAATAGATACTACGTTTAAAAAATAATTTTTCATTTCAATACATTTTAAAACTCATTTTTCAACTAAGTTTTAAAAATCACTTTTCAATTAACACGTTTGAACACATCTATATTTGATGGACAAATAAAAATGTATTTTTTTGGTGTTTTATGATTCATAAAAAAGGGGACAAATTATTCAAAACAGTTTATCCCCTACCTTCACCTTTTAATATATCATTACTATTATAAATATGCAATTTTGAATATTTTGATTTCGCATCTGAAATTCACGATTCGCTGAAAATCTTAAATATAACTACAGACAATTCATCGTATATAAAAAATAAGAGGGCTTCAACTGTGATCTGATCAAAAGGGCAGAAAACAAATAAATAGCAATGATATTAACAAATAGTTATTTTGTTCTCTCTTTGTTCACTAAAAACTGTCAATTATGAGAAATGAATAATAAAATTGAAACCCATTGAGAGAGAGAGAGAGAGAGAGAGAGAGATAGGCCCATTACTGGAACTGACTCATTATTCAACCATAGTGTGAGCAAGTTTCTATTCCATTTTCCTGAAATTGATGAAAATTCTAAATTACAAAACTATCTCCTGCAGTATATTCTTGTTTGTTCTGTTACAATAATATACTGCTCAATGTGACTATAGTTATGATACATGGATAGAATGCCTAAGCAAATGCAGAAGAATTACCCCAAGTTCACACAGCATTTTCAATCCATGCTTTGCCATTTCTCTTTTCCTTCTTTTCCTTCCACAGCCAAATCAATTGTCGAAGCAGTTGAATCGTAAGAATAATTGCTAATCAACGTCGAGAGGGCTGAAGAAGTTTGCTCCATTCTCGAGGATCAAATTTTGCTGTCAATGATTTGCATGAATATCAAATAACATAACTCCAATCAATGAATCAATGATAACTTATTTCCTTGCAATGGCTTCATTTTCATTCGTATATAAACTATAATGCATCATATGCGAGAGCGGCATGGCTGATTATAGATTGCTCCGCCACTTCTGTCATCACTAAAGTTGTTAGTCCCACTCTGATCTCAATACTTAATATTGAAGAAGCTTGAAGCATAGTCAGGCTCAGGGTATTCTGCAAAAAGATCTATTATGGACACCTTTGTTCTAAATGGGTAATCCACGTATGTTTCTCTTTACTCCTGAATATTTTCCCCTTCGCTCCTTTGATTCATGAGCAAAAACTTGTTCAATGAAGCATCTTGTGCAGAAAGATCTACAACAAAATCAACTTAGCTTCCAGTGTCTGAAAAATTATACTACTGTCCTGACCGACCTGTACTCTGATGGAATTGGTCATCCATTCTATACAATTTTAATAAGACTCCCTCAACTTTCACGTAACTAATTTAATTACCAGTTGGGCTTGAAGGGTATTTTGGTCAATTTATCTGTTAGTTTGGGCCACATGACTTGCACGTGGCCAGTTTAACACGGAATTTTGGATAGATGGGTGTTTTTTATGGATGATGAAAGTTATGGAGTCGCTACAGAGGTTATCTTATTGAAATTAACCTCTTAATCTTTGCTCGTCGAATCAATAGTTCCTAGAACGAACTAGCCTGAGATAACAAATGGAGTTTATTCACCAGTAATCCTGACAAGAACATGAGCCATTTTGGAAACGATGAAACCGAAGCCTATCACGAACAACAATTACCCGATCAGCAACAACAGAGATATGCTTTATAGCCGAATGGCAGTCCTCACACATCCTAAGGTTTTTAATGATCCTTAATGTCACACCATGGTTAGTTTTCAACAACCCAAATGCCATCGCCAGCTTCTCGCTATGATATCTAAGAGCATACTCCCTCTCTTCTTCTTCCAACTCATGCATCACAGTCCCAGATACCGGTATGTAACCCACTTGACCACATCTCCTCATCAATTCATCCAAGAATCGATATATCGCGATCGTCTCGGGATGTGATTCATCACCCATGCTAAACAAATATGTCTTCTGATTAATCTCTATTGTACTGTACCCAACTTGCTTCTTTAGATTACGTTTGATCATCATGTTTCTAATTGTTTCCACCCGATCGGTCTGACCAGCCAATGCATATATATTAGAAAGCATTACATAATGGCCTGGATTTTCTGGTTCAGTTTTCAGAAGATGTTCTGCAACTTCTACTCCAAGGTTTAAATTCTTGTGCATCTTGCAGGCCCCGAGCATTGCAGTCCATGCTGCAGGAACTGACTCTGCGGGAAGAAGTTTTTTGATGAACTCGTAAGCCTCGTTAAGCAGTCCTGCACGGCCAAACATATCAACCATACAGACATGATGTTCAACTCCTGGAGCTAAACCGTACTCTTGCTTCATGCTGGCAAAAGCTCGATGCCCTTTTTCAATTAGCCCTGCATGTGCACACGCGGACAAGACTGCGACGAACGTCACAGTGTTAGGTTTCACACTATGATATCTCATTCGATCGAAAAGTTCTATAGCTTCGTGGCCATAACCGTGCGTGCCATACCCAGATATCATAGCCGTCCAGGCAATCACGTTCAGTTCATTCATCGAATCGAAGACTTCTCGAGCTTTTCTAACACTTCCACATCTAGTATACATGTTGATTAATGCAGTACCAAGAACGACATTGACATTTAAACTGTTAGCATTAATATAGTTATGTACCCAGCAGCCTATGCCTAGAGCGCCTAGCTGAGAACAAGCAGATAGAACACTCACTAATGTAGCTGAATCTGGTTCAAAGCCTAACTCTTTCATTTGATTAAACAATCCGATTGCCTCTCTGGGAGAGCCATTTTGCTCGTAGCCAGAGATCATCGAATTCCAAGCTACAACTGTTCTTTGTGGCATTTCATCAAACGTCTTCTTGGCGACAGCCAGATCACCGGCTTTTGAATAAAACGACACAAGAGCAGCCTGAACGAATGAATCGCAGCCATATCCACAAACTAGAACATGAGAGTGAATACACTTACCGATTCTTAGGGCCGAAAGATCAGCACACGCTTTGATCACGGAAGTGAAGGTGTAATTCGACTGAGATATACCCAAAGTGAGCATTTGGCGATAAAATAAGACGGCGTCGATGGAGAATCCGAACTTGGAGGTAGATTTGATTAGGGAATTGAAAAGGAATGAATCGGGTTTTGGAACGGACGGGAAAAGCAGCCGCATGTAGGAGTTTGAGCCAGCTGCACAAATCAATGTGATGAGCTTGGTGAGAATTGCTCTGCTTCGATGGGATCCTAAAACGATAATTTGGGCATGAACTTGTTGGAGAGGTCTCAGACGTGGGCCTGCTCGGAGAAGCGCTTCGTAAGTCGGAGAATGTGGCGGCGGTTCCAAAATCTGATGATGATGATGATGATGAGATTCTACAAGTGGTTTGGCTTCCATGAAAATATGCCATGAAAAGAAGAAGATGACAGTGAAGTTTTGAAGCTTCGTTTGAGTACTTTCCCCACGCTGGTTGTTCAACAGCTAATGTCGGACTCGAAACCGGTTTCTGTCTTCTCGACAAAAATGGTGTGATTGACGGGAACAGTTGCCGCCAAACCATATATTCAGATTTTTTTAAATTTTTTCTGACAGTTTTTTCATTTTTCTTATTTTTTCAATCACATCTCAGTCGTCCGTTTTCACAACGGACGATCCAGATGCAAATCTCCTGATCTCAGAACAGGAGACTATTTACATCCTATTCATATTTTCGAATCTTGGAGAGTTTGCGAATAAAAGTTAGAAAAAATTTGGGATAAGATTATAATTTTACATTTTTAACAGCTAATGCAAAAATTATCGAATCGAACCGAACGGGATCAAATAAAAAATAGTCAGTCTGATCATATATATATGTGGTTGGTTCGGTCTAGTATTAAAAAAATAAATTTTAGTTCGATTTAAATTTTTCCTATATTTAAAATTGAATCGACCGAATTGATCGTATACCCCTCTCCTATATATAATATCTTATATTTTAGGAAAAATTATAAATTACACTATTGATCTATGTAGTTACTGTCATTTATAACTCTGAACTATAATTTTTGTTATTTATAACCGGATGCTATGTTTTGCATTCAAAACTAACGTCTATTTGATTTAACGGAGCCGTTAATTGTAATCAAAACGGTGTCATTTTAATTTTTTGAAATTAAAAAGAGACCCTAAAATAAACTACCTTCGCATATCATGCTATCAAACTCTACGCACCTTCACCATCTCCTTTGTTTCGTAAATGTTCTCTTTCTTCTTCCTCTTCTTCTTCTTGAATTCCAAATTCTACTTCCGTCGAACACTTGGAGGACCACGCAGACCAACCTTCTTCTCCTCCACCTACAACCACAATCTCCATCAATCGCTCTAGCCTTCATCACCCACCTAGTACTCTAATCTACATGTTCTATGAGTGGAGTTTTGATTTTGTATATCGAGCTCAATTGGAATATGTAATTATTTTGTCGGCAAATATCAATGCATTCCCATGAGCCTTCTTTGGACACCGAGCTCGTCAAGCATCTGAAAGGCATTATCAAGGTTTGTTTTTTACATCTGATTGTAATTTCATTTATTTTCTCTACTCCAAATGCCATTTTAGCTGAAATTCTTCAAATTTTTAAGAGGTTCTATTGATATGCTTGTTAGCCTCTTTAATCTAGAATAGAATTTCAATTTTCTAGAATAAGAGAATGGGTTTTGTTTGAAAACAAATCGTACTTTTATTTTAAGCCTCTTTTTAATTTCAAAAAATTGAAACGATGCCAGTTTAATGATAATTAATGGTTCTGTTATATCAAATAGATGGAATGTTAGTTTTGAATGTAAAACGTAATGTTAGGGTTATAAATGATGGAAATTATAATTTAAAGTTATAAATGACAGTAAGTGCATAGTTCGAGAGTGTAATTTATAGTTCTCATTTCTCTTTGTTCCAAGTCCTCTCATTTCCAAAAAATAATCGGACCCTAAAACAGTTTCCACACTCGCCGAGACACCCTCCTCAGTCCTTACTATATTCAGTATGTGAGCAACACCAGTGACTTCCAGTTCCAGTACTTCCACCTTAGCGAGCGAGCACCATGAGAAGTATCGCCAGCAATCCCCACGACTTCCATCTCACATACTTCCGAGACCTCACCTCACACCCTTAATACGTGGGAAACTTTTATGATGTCGGGAAGAAATTCCCGTCATCCATGCTGGGTTTTTGTGACCCTTAGATTGCATTTGGAGCAATATGGGCCACACAAAGCCAAACAAGTAGCAGTTTTTTTTTGTTCACTAAATACGTAGTGGGGTTCACCATTTACGTAGTGGGGTTCACCAAATACATACAGAAAAATAATTTTTAGAGGGGTTCACCAATTACGTACTCGGGTTTACCAATTATGCAGTGGAGTTCACCAAATATGTACAAAAAAATAATTCTTAGAGGAGTTCGTCAATTACGTAGTGGGGTTCACCAATTACGTGGTGGAGTTCACCAAATACGTACAAAAGAATAATTCTTAGAGGGGTTCACCAATTACGTTGTTGGGTTCACCAAATACGTACAAAAGAATAATTCTTTGAGGGGTTCACCAATTACGTAGTGGGACTCACCAAATACGTACAAAAGAATAAGTTTTAGAGGGGTTCACCAATTACGTAGTGGGACTCACCAAATATGTACAAAAGAATAATTCTGAGAGGGGTTCTCCAATTACGTAGTGAGGTTCACCAATTACGTAGTGAGATTCACCATATACATACAAAAGAATAATTCTCGGAGGGGTTCACCAATTACATACTGGGGGTTCCCCAATAACATAGTGGGATTCATCAATTACGTAGCAGGGTTTACCAAATACGTACAAAAGAATAATTCTTAGATGGGTTCTCCAATTACGTAGTGAGGTTCACCAATTAAGTAGTGGAGTTCATAAATTACGTAGTGGGTTCACCAAATACGTACAAAAGAATAATTCTTAGAGGGGTTCACCAATTACGTATAAATTAATAATTATTGGAGAGATTCACCAAATACGTACTGGGGTTCACCAATTACGTAGTGAGGTTCACCAAATACGAACTAGGGTTCACTAATTATATATTAGGATTCACCAATCAATCTCAGCGGTTTCTCTAACCAATACTAACATTTCTAGGCTCAATACTGGTGATTTTGGTGCCCAATACCAGCGGTTTTGGGCCCAATACTGGCGGTTCCTGGTATTTTTTTCTTTTTTGATAGTTTTATTATTTTTTCGGTGATTTTGCATCAATACATTGGTTTTCAGTACCTTTTTATGACGGTTACGGTTAAGAATCTATTCTTGATTATGTTGTTGCTATTTTACAACAAGTATTCAAGTAAAATAATCTTTCCCCACTCCTTTTAATTCATAACACCTCGAAAAATGATTAATTTTGTACGTGAAATATTTTGGTAAACTTCTCAAAAAATGATTGATTTTGTATATGAAATATTTTAGTGAACCCCTCGAAGAATATTAATTTTGTACGTGAAATATTTTGATGAACCCCTCCAAGAATGATTGGTTTTGTACGTGAAATATTTAGGTGAATCCCTCCAAGAATGATTGATTTTGCACGTGAAATATTTTAGTGAACCTCTCAAAAAATGATTGATTTTGTACGTGGAATATTTTGGTGAACCCCTCCAAGAATTATTGATTTGTACGCGAAATATTTTGGTGAACCCCTCCAAGAATTATTGATTTTGTACGTGAAATATTTTGGTGAACCCCTCTGAGAATTATTAATTTTATACGTGAAATATTTTGGCGAACCCCTCCAAGAGTGATTGATTTTGTACCTGAAATATTTTGGTGAACCCCTCCAAAAATTATTAATTTTGTACGTGAAATATTTTTGTGAACTCATCAAGATTCCCTTTGTACGCCACTAATGAATAATAATTCTTGGAGGGATTCACCAAATACGTACAACCAAATCGGCATACCTAAAAGGAGAATCGCCTATGTTTAGCCCCTAAACGTCATCCTGAAGGTGTTAATCGCATCGTCAAAGCCAAACGCTAGTTTTATGCCTCCAATCGTCTGTTTCAGTCCCCAAATGCCATGTACAAATAGGCGATCGCCAGTCTCCCTCCCAATCACCACTTTTTGCTCCTGATCGCCATTTATATGGCTTTAATCGTCATTCTTCATAATTTTCCTTAAAATTGATATTTTTGTAATTATTTACCGTACACCGGAAAAATCATCGATAAAATTAGAAAAAAAAAACTCGTTATTTCAATGCAAACATTCATGACGCTCACTTATTATGTGAAATTAGATTGGATTAATTAAGGATTCTCGATATAATTAAATACTTATTCATAAACTCGCTAAAAGTTGTCATTGATAATGTTGTTGTGCTTTTGTGACAAGTATCGAGCGTGAGTTTTCATCATATATAATTATAGGTCGTGATGTTATGATGGTTGGTAAATCTTATTTATCAGTTTCACGAACACGTATAATCCCCAAGGTCGGATTCTATCTCTAAATCAAACATATCCGGTAAAAGTTTGAAATTGTATATTAAAATTTAAAATTTTAACCTTTAATTTTATAAATTGCAACCCCATAAAATTTGAAAAATAACCTATTTACATTTTAATTTAAAAGAGAGAGGAATTATGAAAAAGCTTAAAATTAAGATCGAAACAGCTTCCGGGCCTCCGAAAGTACTTAAGACAGTATTTTTTGGACCCAAAACTAGGCTTTGATGGGTAAACCCATTCAGCGTGTAGATCTCTGAATAAGCTTCGATTTGATAACTTACGGGCCACGTGATTTTACTCGAGTCAAAAGTTATGCCCTTCGAAAGTTGACTTGCGCGTGTCACGATCTAATAGGGAGTATTGAGGCCAAACGCCCGTGTGTCTGGCGTTTGGGTCCCAACGCCAATAGCAGGTCTCAAACGCTAGCCATGGCTGGCGATTCACCTACCATGACTGTCGTTTAGGGCCCAAACTCCAGTCTTAAATGACAACTCGCCATGTAATGATGCAGTTTAGGTCTCCATTGTAACGTTTGACTCTTAACAATTTCATACACGCTTAGCTATATTCACACAGTTGGACATTTTACACACTTAATAATTTTATTACACTTAGTCATATTTGCAAATTTGCTTATTTTCATACATTTAGTCATTTTCAAACACTTGACCATTTTCACAATTTAGCCCTTTTTGCAACTTAATTATTTAAGACACTAAGTGTGTGAAAATGACTAAGTGTATGAAAATTGTTATTTTCATGTGCTTAGTCATTTTCACACACTTAACAATTTTTGCAACTTAGCCAATTTCACACACTTAAACATTTTCATACACTTAGTCATTTTCACACATTTGGTCAGTTCATACACTTACACTTTTTTGCATATTTTATCATAGTTGATAAATTATATATTCACACATTTGATCATTTTCATACATTTTCATATATTTGTCATTTTCATGTAGCTGTTTTGCTACACTTGGTCATTTTTACACACTTAATTATATTTTCATGCACTAAGACATTTTTCACATACACTTAGCCATTTTTACAATTTTTCACATACGCTTCGCAATTTTCATTCCCTTAGTAATTTTCTCACATTTTGTTATTTTTATGTACTTGTTTTGCCACTTAACCATATTTTCACGTACTTAGAAATTTTCTCTAATTTTCCATTTTCATATACGTGTTTCGATGGAACTAAACGATTTTCATGTACTTAATTATTTTCAAAAGGTAGCCCTTTTCACAAAAGTGTTTTGATACACTTAACTATTTTTATACACTTAGTCATTTTCACACGCTTGGTTATTTTCATACATTTAACCATTTTCACATAGTTAGTCATTTTCACATGCTTGTCAATTTTCATACACCTATTTTCACATGTACTTGGTCATTCTTATTTCATTTCTTCAAGCTCTCTTCAAAGACTTCACATACTTAATCATGTTCACACCCTTAGCCATTTTTATGTAATCGATCATTTTCACATACTAATCTCATTGTAAATCTGTATGAAATAATAACTCATTACTGAATAAAAAAAATTAATTCAGACTTTCCTTTAAAAAGTAAATCATTCATTAGTATCATTACATATACATATTTTTTTTTGTTATAACACAAATACAATCATGAATAATTTTTAATAATTGCTTCAGCTGCATCATTTCATTCCAAGTTGGTTATGTACTCTCCTCTTTGTAGAGGTTCTTCCATTTCTTCAATTCACTATCATTTAAAAAAATGGTGATGGTACCCAGCCATTACAATGAGTGCAGCAAACCACGTTAGGGTATCCCAAGCAACTGATTCAGCCTAGCACTCTTTCCAGGTCACGACACCAGTCACAAGAGGGACAGACAAACCCAAAATTACAGCAGTAACAACATCCACATTGATCATCCCTAAAAAAATCCGAAGGCCCACCTAATATAAAGATTAAAACGGGTGTCATTATAAGGAACACATATTCACATAAGCATTAGCGTAATAATCAATTTATGAAACAAGTTGGGATGAAGAAATTAACCGATACCCAACGTTTAAGAAACTAAGTTAACGGAAAAAAAAGTCAGAGAAGCATTTAAGTTCTTAAAACAAGCTTAGTGTTAATAAGTTAAATGGCAACCATTATTAGATACATTTATTAATATACATGAAAAATAAAAGGAACTTCTTCTGAGGAAAACTTTTGAATCCAAAAGGTATAAATACCAATTACAGCAAAGCTCACACATAAAAACTAGCATCGTAGTTAACTGCTATTTTGTAAAACTTCTGTAAGATAAAACAAGATGATGGATGACAGAAAGGAACTTGATCTTAACAAACAAAGATACTTCAACAATGTCAAACACTCAAAACAGATAATCACGAACAAGCATGTGTCATCTGCCCAAGTAACTATCGATCTTTAAAATAGGACATTTACCACATTTCTGGTGCATTTTCGACATTTCTTATTGCATATGAGCTCATCCTCGTTCGGTCCTGATGCTAATAGCCAATTACACATAGCTTTGCCTCTAGAAAGGACAACTTTTGATTTTCACCAAAGCTGATTTTTTCTTTATAAGAAATCCATAATGACATATTGAGAAACGAAACCCAGAGCCAACCATTATTTTGTTAGCTAATCAGCATAACTGAGAGAGTGATCTAATTAGGCAATTAATAACAAAATTAACAGTATAAAAGCATTATACCATAAGAAACAGAGTCCCAACCATTATAATCTCATTCTTTGTCATCGGCCCCATCTTCTCCAACTTCTCTCTCGCAAACTTGGGCTACTTTTTACTGTAGGCGGATAGAACAAATATAACTCTCAACTTCAACAGCAGAAACCCACAACTCTGAGAAATTGTGACAAATGAAACCCTAGATTCTCATTCTTGAATGCAGTAATCCGAACAAAAGCAAATAAAAAATTCGCATACTCAGTTCTCTAAGCAAGAATGAAAAGGATGCCTAGATTCCAGGGTAGAAGAATAGAATGATGAAAGAATGAGGGAAAATGGAACGAATACCATAGCAGAGAGAGAGAGCTGACCGACGAAAAGAGAGGTGGAGGATAGACTGGACGACGGTGGAGACAGAGAGTAGAGAGAGCCTGAGTTTGGTGAACAAGAAGAAGAAATATTGCCTGAGTTTGGTGAAGAAGAAGAAATCAACTCGGAGAGACAAAGATCTGAGATTTGTACAAGGCGAGTTTCAACTTGGAGGAGAAAAAATTCATTATCGGACCCTAGAGATGTTGTAGTCGAAGAAGGGGGAAAAAGATGTAGTCGAAGAAGGGGGAAAGGGGGGAAGTGGAAAAGATGAAGAAAATGGGTAATTGAGTACATATTCTACCGGTTTCTAAGGATGTTAAACATAAAAAGCATCCAATAGTTGGGATTAATCTTTTAGGGCCAAGATTAATCCCAACATTGAAGAGGGGTCCTAATATGTGAGTTATAAGTATTTACTGAAATCTAAGTAGACCCCACCTCACTAAGTATTTTACTAGACATCACCTCACCTCATGGAGAATTTATCTATTTAACGGAATACTTAGTGAGTATTACGCTTAGTTTAATTAAGTATTTTAGTGGAATATATGTTTGTATTGTATTAGATGCTTGATTAAATTCATTGATGGAGAATCTGACCGAACCACCAGATGTTTTACGGTCAGTTCGATTCAATTTTGTATACACTTATCTGGTTGGTTTGGTCCTATTTATGGCCGACCCGTGAATTTCAGTTCGGTCCAATAATTATGCTAAAAACTGGACCGAACCAACCACACACACCCCTAATTTGTAACAAGAAAATGATTAAGTTGTTCATTTTAGTTTAAACTTTTATGTTGAACATGGTGTATGCCCTACCATCGTTTAGCCAAAATATTTGTGTAGATTGCGACCTAACAAGTATTATTCTTAACGTCGTAATGCTACACGTATAAATTTTTTACTAGATCATGATTTAGTAAGAGCCAACTTAGCATTTTTTTTCTTTTCTCATTATTTTATCCATCGCAATTTCTCAAGAAAAAAATGATAAAATAAGTTGGCTTGGGGAATGTCTCACGCACACATTTAAAGATACGCATGCTAACAGGATTTATGTGTCAAACTAAGTCTACGTGATAAAATTAGATTAGTGCATCTTGATGGTTTAAAAAATTATAATTAATTTACTATTGCCACGTACACTTGTGATGCATCACAACTTGAACGACATAACATTACTCTAATTTTTCATGAAACGGACAAATGTATATAATTTAACTTAAATATGATAAATGAATATAAAAATTTAAATAATGACTTCATGTCACATGCATATGCATTATTCCATTACAAATTTATAACTAATGATGAGTTTATTAATGACATGAAGACGAGCAAAGTTAGTTTGTTTGCCGAGGATTTTCTAGTTTAGCTTAAAAGACTATTATTTCTAGTTTCAAAAAAAAATTTCAACTCATTGGCAACCCTAGAAGCTCTTTATAACGTCATATTTTTCTCACTTGAGTTGGTGTTAATATTTATTTCTAGCTAAAAAACTTAACATGTTGCCAACTCTAGAAACATGAAAAATGTACATTGAAGAAATGAGCCTAGTAGTCAGGGGCGGATCTATATTGGGCCCGGGGGAACGTGCACCCATTGACCTCTCAAATTAGTTTTTTTTTTATATTCTCGATAGCAACTAATTGTGTATGATATATATAAGTTTAATTTGTAATATGCTCTTGTAGACAATGACATAGTCCATTGATAGTAATTTATTTTTTCTAAAAGAGAAGTCTTGGGTTCGAATCTCAAAATTACCGATACTCTTATTTTGTTTTTATTTTTTTATTTATGTTTAATGTCAACTTTTGACATTGTATTTTCGTTAATTTATTTTGTATGTAACTTAATATTTTGATCTAAGAGTACTTTCATTTCATTTCTCCCATAAGTTTGATTATTTTTTATTTGTTGCTTTTGTTTCATTATACAATTCTTTTACTTACTTTTTTACTCTCAAATTCACAATTTCTATTATTTCATTTATAAATATTAATCAAATTTAGATAGTCATATATCTATATTTAGTATCCTAAAGTTTGTATGGAATAAGTTAAAAGCTTGAATATTAATTTGAGCACATAACTTGTTTTGACATTTTAATTAATTAATAGTAGATATGATGGTTTTTTAGAAAATGTTATTTGACATTATTAAATTATTAACATTTATACAAATTACGTAAAACTTATTTAAAAAAGAAGATAATATATGATTTAGTGCATTTATATGAGTTGAAAACTCTAAGGCTTTGTTGGTTGTTGATTTAATTTGATTTTGTCTAAAACATATTAACTCTAAAAATAAAACTCAAATACCACTAATAAACAAGTTTTCAAATATTATAGTTTTAGGGAAAAAAAACAAATGGACACCCTTATATATTTATTTCTATTGTTGCCCTCCCTAAATTAAAATCATGGATCCAGACCCTGCAAGTAGGAACTGACAATAAAATTAAAATGATAAGCACGTAATAACAATAATATTAAAATGATAAGCACATAATAACAAAGTCAATGGTGCATATCGAGGCTAAGTGAGATGTCTGAAAGAATCGTCGCATGGTAAAATCTTAGATCTTTAAAAATTCAATAAACAAATCATGAATATAAGGAAAAATACATTTTCATGCATGAAAACCCGAAAAACCAAAAACCCTTATACTCTTTCTTACTATTTCTCGAATTGTCAACTAAAAACTCGAGCATATGGACACTCAGAATAAATTAAATTAAACCTCAATACTTCTTTATCCATTGAAGTTAGGTCAAGATCTCAGAGAACAAGAAACGTGTTTCTGAATATTGAAGATGAAAATTAACAAGTCTATCTCCATACTACTTGAAAGAAATACTGATTCTATATAATACATGAAAAGACTCTCTCACACACATATAATCATTGTTATATTAAAAGAGAATGATGTGAGAAACTTTTTTTGACGTTTTTATCCGACTGATTTAATGTTAACTTCAGTTTTACCCTGACTCTATATAATGTATATATTTATTAATTAATAATCAATAATTATAACAATTGACGGATCCATATAACAATAATAATAATTGTTTTTCATAATCTATAATCTATAAAAGTCACAATAAAGTGAAATTTTGTTTTATCATTTTTGTCCAATTATTTTTTAATTAAGTATAACTTTACTCGTAAACCTCCTGTAAATTCCCCTGTAAAGCCCCCTCCTCTTCTTCGTCTTCGGCTTTAAACTCAAATCAATTTGAGCTAGGTTTCCTTCAGCTCAATTGGACGGGGATTTACAAAGACAAAAAAAACATATAATCTAACCTGGTTGAGAAATGGAGCACCTGTACACCTCTTCTAAGCCGCCACGTAGGTTAAGCTCCTCCAATTCCTTCTGATGCCGCCGGTTTATGTTGCGACTGAGTAAAAGAAGAAGGCGCTGAGAGATAGAGAATCTTCGAAGAGAATGGAGTACTCGGTCGCTGGGTTACATTTTCTTAGAATAAATGGGTTTGGGTTTGGGTTTGGGTTTACCCATACCATACCCATCTATAATTGGTAAAAAAGATAAAATGTGAACTAAATATCCACAAAAATGAATTTTTGTTATTGGATTATGTTTCATATATACATTTCTTTTTCAATGTATTAATATAAAAAAATGTTATTTATCTAGAGTAACCTTATCGGAAGTCAAGATTATTATTATTGGATTATGAGAAAATAAGTTAATGATCTTATTAGAATATGCTTTTATTATTTTTGTGGAGTATGTTTCATCTTTTAAATTAAATAATATTTAGTTCTTTAAAGCTCAGATTATTAATATATTCAAAAATATTATATCTTCTTATTATGTATACATATTTTGTAGGATGATAAATAGTAAACCACATAAAAAGAATTATTCTGAATTAGTTATTAAATAACAAAGAGAGATAATTCAATACTCTATTGATCAAGAAAGAAAAGAAAGGTTGCATAAAGTAATTCTTCAAATACCAAATCAAATATTGATTGGATAGTCAAAAGACAACAACCAACCTATGAAAAACAATGTTTGTTAAGGAAATATATAAGTTACACAATATATCATCATGTTATTTTCAAGAGTAATGAGTTTATATTTTCTAATTATATTGTTTGGTTCTCTCATCAAGGAAATTAATGTTTGACCTAACTTCCACCTTGCGACATGAGCTTAAATATTCTGCACATGTACTTATTGCGATGCTAAAAAATTTGACTACGAACCACTAACATTTTGCTGTTATAATGGTCAAATCCATCTTTGCTGACATTGAAATACCCACTAAGTATTCAATTGAATAAGTATGACAATAAAATAAAAATATTCAATTCATATTTTATGATATAATATTTAATACTTACTCAATTTTCTTGTTTACAGTGAGGACGAATGAGTGCAAAGATATATAAAATAATCACTCGACCTTAAACCAAACAAAAGTATGCTTTCATAATTATTTATGCTCATATTTGTTCGTTACAAAATTTATGGGTTTAGAAACAGAAAAAACATTAACATATTCACAATTTATAATTCAAGTGAAATTTTATAAAATATAATTATTATGATTTCACACTTACATGTCCACATGCGGCGCATGCGTTCAAAATCTAGCACAATTTAAAATTGTCTAATTTGATAAACTAAATGAGACAAGTATTATTAATTTTTTAAATGTTAAATCCATTAACATTTTTTTAAATGTTCGAATCTTTTATTTTTTAAATTTGTTTTAAATGTTCAAAATGATTTAAAATTGTCTAATTTGATAAACATTAAAAAATACTAACAAATCCATTAGAAAATATGTCTCTTAAACAAAACCATTAGAAAATATGTTCAATAATAGCGTTTTAAATTGCTTTCACATAATGAGCAAAGTAAAGAAGACATATCATTAATTCCTTGAACGCAAAGGTTACGAGCGATTTGGTGATAGGAAAAATAATCTATCCGAACCCGATGCCTGACACAACCGCCTTACTACTTTTATTACTTTGAGGACGGGCGAATACTTGAAATGGGGATATCCCTCGATTCAGAGGGGTATCAAGATGCCTTTAATGGAGGGTATCTTTACATTTCAGTAATATTGAAGTACTCCAAAAAAAATTGAACCGAACAAGCGAACGTCAAGCTTACCCTCACTTTCCAGGCATATCACCTAAAATATCACCCCATACTGAACGTGCTCTTATTGTTATACTATGCTCGACTTATTTACTCATTTTTCAAATCTCTCTTGCCCCTCCGACTTTTTCTCTCTTTCACGCTCTATCTCTTTATGTGTGGGAATACCTCAGGGTCGTGTAAGGTTTCGAATTAATTCACAAATCCTAAAGCATGGAGAACGGCAAAGAGTTCGATCAACGAAATAACACAAGAGGACGCTCGGGCAGTGATTTCTACCTTTTTCTGAGAGAAGGGATTGGTCCATCAGCAGCTCGATTCTTTTGATGAGTTCATTCAGAATACAATGCGGGAGATAGTGTGAATGAGATTCAAATTTTTAGTTAAACTTAGTTCTCTATTTATTTTTTATTTAATACTTACTACATTTTTGTATTTCAAACAATAAAATAAAATTATTTAATATTATAAAGGAGTATAAAATCGAGTTACTCACAAAAAAAGAATGGTGCAATAGTTTTATTTATTTCAAATAATAATCTTAGGTTGATAAAAAATATACAAAAATATTAAAATATATTTAAAATCTAAGAAGTTGTTCGCATTTATGAATGTTAAAAATCAATGATTTTTTATTATATATTAATAAGTGATGGTTCAAATTTCTTACTTATTTTATTTATAATAAATTTTATTATCCAGAGAATTGTTCGAAATAAAATATCATAAAGCCAAAATATATGGAATGTTCCATTTAAAAAAAATTGAAATAGCCACCGAAATGGAATCGACTACTATATGATAAACCATCATAAGAGTATATTGATAAGTAATGGTTCAATTTTTGTTACTTATTTATTTATATTAAATTTTATAATATTATCTTATCATTTGAAAATTTTTCTAAAATAAAATATTGGAACACCAAAATATATGGAATGTTTCGTTTTAAAAAAACTAAAATAACCACTAACGCAGAATTGATTACTATTTGATAAACCCTCATGATAGCAAATAGAAAATGCATGCGGCTAAAAAATCGATCTTCTTGATGGAGGCCGCGGTAGGGTTAACTCACCTCCTATGAATTAGGAAGGAGAAATTAACTGAAGTCGCATAACGTCTAATAAGATTAATTTAAGCCTTCTCAAACTCTAATATAGACACTATATATAACATAAATTTTCGTTCAACCCTATCGTATGCTTTATTAAGATCCACAGTAGCAGTAGCAGCCAGCTCACGTTTATCTTTCAAACATGTAGCGAGATCATTTCAAAAGCCATCAAAATGTTGTAATGATAAGATTTAAAGTTGTCTAATTTGGGAAAAAAATTGAGAAAATAAATGAGACAAGTATTGTTGTTTTTTAAAAGTTAAAATCAGAAAATACTAACAAATCCATTAGAAAAATGTCTCTTAAACAAAACCATTAGAAAATATGTTTAATAATAGCGTTTTAAATTGTTTTCACATAATGAGCAAAAAAAGTAAAGAAAACATGCCATTAATTCCTTGAACGCATTTTTACAAGGTCACGAGCGATTGGGTGATAGGACAAATAATCTACCCGAATCCGATGCCCGAACCGCCTTACTGCTTCTATTACTTCTTGTTGTACTCGGCTCGTCTTAGTTACTCATTTTGGCGACTCTCTGCCCCTCCGTCTCTCTCTCTCTCTCTCTCTCTCTCTCTCTCTCTCTCTCTCTCTCTCCGTGTGTGTGAAAATCTCAGGGTGGTGTAAGGTTTCGAATTAAGTCATAAACCCTAAAGCATGGAGGACGACGAAGAGTTTGATCAGACTATGAATTTTGACGAAGATGAAGAAATAACACAGGAGGACGCTTGGGCAGTGATATCTGCCTATTTCGAAGAGAAGGGGTTGGTCCGTCAGCAGCTCGATTCCTTTGACGAGTTCATTCAGAATACGATGCAGGAGATAGTGGATGAGTCTGCCGACATTGAGATTCGCCCCGAGTCCCAGCATAACCCCGGCCACCAGCCGGACTTCGCTGAGGTGCGCTCTATGGGGAAATTTACGGGTTCTCGCTGAAACTGATTTCTCGGGATACAAAAGTGCGGACACGTTCTAGATGTTTATTGCTTCAACTCTGATGTTCCGGTTCATGAATTGGTTGTTCTTAGCAAAAAATGAAAAAAAAAATCATGGGATATACTTTATTGTGGACATTGTAAAGCTTTTAATGGTTCAGAAGTTGCGCTTAATCACCTGAGGGGCTTAAGTTATAATAATTGCGGGGTCAATGGTTTCAACTTAATTTTGTAGATTAGGTTTGAGCTACTGGTTCCATCCGTACCAACAAGTGGAAAAACTATTTTGTTTCTTGAAGGAAGTTACTTTTAGGACTTGGGTTATGTGATTAGTAGTGGAAATACGCTAACTACCATATTCTCACTAGACTTTGTTTAGTGCACGACTCGTTGGTAGTGTAAACAAAAGATGAAGTATAAGATCGAATCTTGTATTTTTCCTCTAATTTCAGTCTTCCAATGAACCAAAGATTTATTGATTTACTACCTGTAGTAGTAACTAAAACGCATCCAATATCGTTCCATTGGCTCTTTTAACATAGCTGATATATGCAGACCATATACAAAATCAGCTTCGGTCAGATTTACTTGAGTAAGCCTATGATGACCGAGTCTGATGGTGAAACTGCAACCTTATTTCCCAAGGCTGCAAGATTGAGGAATCTAACGTATTCAGCTCCCTTATATGTTGATGTGACGAAAAGAGTTATAAAGAAAGGGCATGATGGTGAAGAAGTTACCGAAACCCAGGATTTTACAAAAGTTTTTATTGGGAAGGTTTGTTTTCAATTTTTTGCCTACACCGATGTAGACAGAATGAAAATTTGATTTGTCTTACCCGTATTTTATAGGTTCCTATAATGCTTCGGTCGAGTTATTGCACACTATATCAGAATTCAGAGAAGGACTTGACAGAGCTTGGGGAGTGTCCATATGATCAGGGGGGCTATTTCATCATTAATGGGAGTGAAAAGGTTCTAATTGCTCAGGAGAAGATGAGCACTAATCATGTATATGTGTTCAAGAAGAGACAGCCTAACAAGTATGCATATGTGGCAGAGGTTCGGTCTATGGCCGAGTCCCAAAACAGACCGCCTAGTACCATGTTTGTTCGGATGCTTTCCCGGACTAGTGCAAAAGGGGTAATGATTTTATATGTAGTATTTGTGTTGCTTTCTTGGAGGATTCAGCGGTTCGATTTCCATTGTATATGCAATATTTATTTTTTGTTTTCTCTGTTCATTTCTTTTATAACAGGGCTCTTCGGGGCAATACATCCGTGCCACTCTTCCTTATATTCGAACTGAGATCCCCATTATTATTGTCTTTCGAGCTTTAGGATTTGTTGCAGATAAAGATATATTAGAGCATATATGTTATGACTTCTCTGATACTCAAATGATGGAATTGCTTCGACCCTCGCTGGAAGAAGCGTTCGTTATTCAAAATCAGCAGGTATTCAAAGTTATTGCAACTGTAGTAGAATCATTTTCCCTTCCTTCCGTATCCTCTGACCTCCACCCTCCACCCAACTGCTTCTAAGTTATTAATAAGCTGTGTGTGGATAATACCTCCTTTCAGCATCACGTAATATGGTTCAACCGATAAATTTATGTTAAAACTCAGTTAGTTTTATATGATCTATGGTTTCTTGTACAAAAGCATATTTACGTCTCTGGATCATTTGAAGATTCAATTAGTTAGGGTTCTTTTACTTCTGTTTTGATTTTCAATTACTCTCCACCCTCCCCCCTCCTTTCCCTGGAACAAGGATTTTTTAGACTTGATTCATCTTCTGAGTGTTAAAGACTTGGATATACATTCTCTTTTTCTGCTATAGGTTGCCCTAGATTACATTGGAAAAAGAGGAGCAACTGTTGGTGTAACGAGGGAAAAGAGAATTAAGTATGTGCTATCTCATGAAATCTGGTTGTTCGCCAATATGTTTTACATGAATTTCCTTGGTGCTTATGGAGATTGTTTTGGTACATCTATTTACAGGTATGCCAAAGAGATCCTTCAAAAGGAAATGCTTCCCCATGTTGGTGTTGGGGAATTTTGTGAGACGAAAAAAGCATACTATTTCGGGTAGGTCTCAAGTCTGTTTGATTCTACATTTACCTTTTGTGGTTTGAGAAGTCTTACTGAAATCTTTGATTTTCTCCGCAGATATATCATTCACAGGCTTCTCTTATGTGCTATTGGTCGGAGAGCAGAAGATGATAGGGATCATTATGGCAATAAGAGACTGGATCTTGCTGGTCCATTACTTGGAGGCTTATTTAGAATGGTTTGTTTCTGGTTGGGGTCAGCTTTATTTAAGCCTGTTTGTCCATTATAGTAAATTGTTGATTTCTTCTAACTTATATGTTTACGTGGATATGTCGATACAGCTTTTCAGAAAGTTAACCAGGGATGTGAGAGGTTATGTACAGAAGGTTTGTTTACATGATATTTTATCTCGTTTGCATTAAGTTTCTATATTTTTCATTGATAAGACTTTGTATTTTGTCCGTCTTACAGTGTGTTGACAATGGAAAGGATGTTAACCTGCAATTTGCCATCAAAGCAAAAACAATTACAAGTGGTCTTAAGTACTCTCTTGCCACTGGAAATTGGGGGCAAGCAAATGCGGCTGGTACAAGAGCTGGAGTCTCACAGGTATGAGGAAAAATGTCTCTCTTCTATTTAAGTGAAAAAGGAATTTTCTTTTTCTTAGTTTCTTCTTATTTGTCTTCTTGTATATTATTTGTCTTGCTCACTCAGCCTTTTCTGTTAGTATTCTCACCTGTTTTTTTTTCTGTTCTGTTTTGTTTAATTGGGGGAGTGGCATTCTAATTTTGAAGATCTTTCGCAGGTGTTAAATCGTTTGACATATGCTTCAACTTTGTCACACTTGCGGAGACTAAATTCTCCAATTGGGCGTGAAGGTATAACTTGTTAATGGATCCTTTGGTTCATTCCAGAATATTTGCGCTTGCAACTAATTCTATATCTTTACTGATAGAAAAACCAATACTATATCTTTAAAATAAAATGGAGATATCTTGCAACCTTTTCTTCCACCCTAGAAATTATATATATATTTTAAATTTTGATTCAACTCACTAGGGAAATTGGCCAAACCACGGCAACTGCATAATTCCCAATGGGGAATGATGTGTCCAGCTGAAACACCTGAAGGACAAGTGAGTATTGCAAAGCCAATGTTTTTCTATTTTTGAGTTGCTTTCAGAAATTGTTAGCTTTCTTATAATTCTCACACGAGTATAATTTGAGTGTTACATCAGGCTTGTGGACTAGTGAAAAATCTAGCACTGATGGTTTACATAACAGTCGGATCAGCAGCATATCCTATTCTGGAATTTTTGGAAGAATGGGGGACAGAAAACTTTGAGGTATATATATACTTATGAGTTCTTTGCATTGCAAGATGGTTATATTTGTTCGACTTTCATTTCCCTCTAGCATGTTTTTTACAATGTTTTTGTTTCTTGTAGGAAATTTCTCCTGCAGTTATCCCTCAAGCTACTAAAATTTTTGTCAATGGTTGTTGGGTCGGCATTCATCGTGACCCTGATATGTTGGTGAAGACGTTAAGACGGCTGAGGCGGCGGGTCAGTCCAATTCCTTACCTTTTTCTTTCTGTTGTTGATATCACTTCCCAATTTCAATGGCTTTTTTTGTTCTAGTTTGATTTGTGGGTACTGGTCACATTATTTCCTTTTCAGTCCAATTCCTTACCTTTTATCTTTCCCTTGCTGATATTACTTCCCAATTTCCATGGCCATTTGTTTTGGTTTTAGTTTCACTTGTGGGTACTGGGCACATTGTTTTTCCTTCTTTGTTTTTATAAGAAACTGAAAAATTATATATATATATATATATANTATATATATATATATATATAAAGAAAGAATGTACAAAGATGGTTCAGAGAAAAAATCCTAACCAAAACCCAAAAGGCTAAAGCTAGTCTATACAAGCAGCCATCCAATTACAACTGAGCATAAATGAAGGAACATCCTTAAAAGCCTTAGTATTAGCTGCCAAAAAAGAAGTGAAAAACTGTATTTTCTCTGTTTCTCTCAAGCAAAAAATGTACCAAAAAATTGCGATAGCACCAAAACACAAGAGAGTTCTAAGTTTCTATGGATTTTCAGCCGGAGAACCTCACCTAACGGCCCTTCTACACACTCTTGAGGAACCCAACTGAAACTAAGCTCCGATCTCCAATTTTTTATTGGTAAGTAAGATATATATTAGAAACAAAACCCCGAGGCGGGGTGTTTCTTCAAGATTACTCTAGAAAAGCTTATCGAGCAGGGGTCCTCAGTCAACAATGAGGCGATAGAAGCATCATCATCATCCTCTTCCATACTCTCTTCCGTATCAGAGAGGTATAAATGATCAATATCTGAAATAGCCCCAATTTGCTCGGTAACTTTCTCAATCTCTTGTCTCCTCCCATAAACTTTCCCGAAAAATCTCTGTTATTGTTCATCCTTGGTTTGAGGTTTTGTGACACCCATAAGATTGTTCTCCCCCTTAAGTTCAGGCCTTATTTGTAACTGCTCGATACCGATCGCTTGGGGAGGTGTGTATCTCGCCTTGTATTGGACAACTTCTGATTGAAGTCTGGGCTTGCCTTCTACTGCTTTCCTTTTGCTAATATCATGTGGTGACAGATCTTGGGTCTCCTCGCGTGCTGACCCGCTAAGAGAAACAAAAGGATCTGAATTTTCTTGTGGTTGACCCTTATCCTTGTTTACCTTTCTGTCCAAGCTCGTGCTATTTAAGGAAACTGTAAGTTTGCCTGATGGGGGATGCTTGGCTCGGTGAAGGAGCCCATTTTCCTCCCCCGCTATTCCAACTCCTAATCACTCCGGTGCGTTGATTATACCGACACATCACCACCTTTCTCATTTTGACCGCAAAGCTGAGACCTTCCCTCTGAATATGAATTTCAGCCGGAATAAACCCACTAACATTCTGTTTGACTTGGATCTTCGCTGCGTGTAAATTTTTGTAGCCAATCGAAGCGGAATCAGCCATGATAAAACCCCCACAAGCTTCACTGATTTCCTTAAAACGTCCAACTTCCAAAATTGCAACGGAAGATTGTAAATAGCCAACCATCCGCCATAACTTTGAACTTGATCCTCATAAAAGTATGTGGGATTCCAACGCTCAATCTCAACCGGGTATTTTAAGGATTTGGAGGTAGTACGAGGATCTAAATCCTTAGCGTGGAGTTATGCTCGATTTACTTGGAAGGGTCTTACAACACTCCATTTGAAGTGTTTCGCAAATATCTCTACGAATCTCTTTTTAAGAGTCATGAAAACGGAGAGGAGTTACCACCCATGCTCCGTCTAACCAGGTGGAAGTCTTCCTTCCCCTACTGTCTATCACCGCTTAAGCGAAGGACCGAGAAGAAATGTTGGCAGCAATTGAATTCATTTCAACGTATGGATTCTTCTTACCTTTCATGAATGCTTCTAGTTCCTCATAGAAATGCATCCAACCTTCCAAGTTTCTTCCCCCCAGTATAATAATTTTCTGAGTTGAATTCTTCTCATGGATTTTCGATATTTCCAGAAACGTGCCTCTATTGTTTAGCAGTGAAACTGCCATCAGAACGTAGTTGGAGCGTCTAAACCTTCTGAAGTGATACTTTCCTTGCTGAAAGCCACTAAAATCCCGTATGGTTTCCTTTAGCCAATGAGATCCACCTAAAACCAACTTGAAACCGTGGCATTTGCTCCTTGTGAATTCAAGGAATCTGATTTCACTTCCCCTAGACTCCTTAGCTAATTCCAACACAAATGGTTTGTTCTCTAATCAGAATGCTCTATCTCTCCCATTCCACTCTCTGCCTCGGGGGAGGGGGGTTCCTTCTCAACCTGGCTTCTTATATATCGTCTTAACCAAATGTTAATTTCGTAGACATCTGAGAAATCAACATCACATTACATATTTATGTTTTTATTGAGTATTGAACTTAAACAACGGCTTCTATTGTTCTATAAAATTATAGGACCAAAGTCAGTATCTTTTATACCCAACTGAGTGTTTATAATTCCTTACTTAGGATATTTAATCCTGGTGAATACAATGAGAGTTGACCTTTTTGAGCATTCATTCAACTATGAAATTATGCTTCCCTTTATGTGCAAATAAGCAGGTTGTCATCTGTATGCTTATGCTTATTGAGCTACATGTGTTTCTACTGGTTGTCAATAATGGCTGTCAGGGAGAGATCATTGTCCATTCAATTATTTGCTTCTGTTGTTTGGTGAAGACACCCCTTTAGCATGCAATTAACAGTATGGCCTTTCCTGCCAGGTTGATGTCAATACTGAAGTTGGGGTTGTTAGAGATATCAGTTTGAAAGAACTGCGGATATATACTGATTACGGTCGTTGCAGTCGTCCATTATTCATTGTTGAGAAACAAAGGCTTCTTATAAAGAAGAGGGACATTCATGCTCTGCAGCAGAGGGTGAGCAAAGTTGAAGTGTTAATATTATTATTGATTATCTTATTACAAAAATGTATATATATTATTTTATTTATTGTACTGATAAAAAATATTATCATTTTGATTGCATTAGTATATGTAATATACATCTTATAAAGAAGCGGCACATTCATGCTCTGCAGCAGAGGGTGAGCAAAGTTGAAGTATTAATATTATTATTGATCATCTTATTACAAAAATGTATATATATTATTATTTATTGTACTGATTAAAAAATATTATCATTTTGATTGCATTAGTATATGTAATATACATCTATCATTTCTTTTGTCAGGAAACCCCAGAAGATGGTGGATGGCATGATCTTGTAGAAAATGGATTTATAGAATATATAGACACTGAAGAAGAGGAGACTACTATGATTTCCATGACAATAAATGTGAGTGAACAGTTCTAATAGAGCAAAAAACGTAAACACCCATATAGAAGCTATTGTGAAATTGTATTAATTTATCTTAAAATAAGATACTTTCCAATTTGTGCAGGATCTTGTACAAGCAAGGCTAAATCCGGAGGAAGCATATTCTGACACTTATACCCATTGTGAAATTCACCCATCACTGATTCTGGGTGTTTGTGCTTCAATCATACCTTTTCCTGACCATAATCAGGTCATTATCTTGCAAACAAAAAATATTTATCTGTTTATATATTTATCTCCGCTAATTTCCTATTTTTTTTGTGCTATTAGTCTCCACGTAATACGTATCAATCTGCTATGGGTAAGCAAGCCATGGGAATATATGTAACCAACTACCAATTTCGAATGGTATGTATGGCTTTCTAACCAACTTTTTAGTTTTTAGTTTATTTTCTTAAGAGTTATGACGTGTTTTATGCGATTAGCTAATCATAATTTTTTTACCGTAATATTCAGGATACATTGGCCTATGTATTGTATTATCCGCAAAAGCCTCTTGTCACTACTCGAGCTATGGAGCATCTCCATTTTAGGCAGCTTCCAGCTGGCATTGTAAGTTGAATTTTCTTTTTTAACCCAACATGATTAAAATTTTCAGCAATTCTTTTGACATCTTTGTTTCATGTTAGAATGCCATCGTTGCCATTGCTTGTTACTCGGGTTATAATCAGGAAGACTCTGTTATAATGAATCAATCTTCCATTGACCGTGGATTCTTTAGGTCCCTTTTCTTCCGCTCATATAGGTAAGTAAAATTGTTGCTTAACCTCCTTTTCTTTGTAGAACACTCAAGAGTCTCAGAGAGTTATTGCCTATTTATCTTTGTACTATCCTCTAGAGTCTTACAATGTTAATTCCCCATTTTAGAGATGAGGAGAAAAAGATGGGCACCCTGGTCAAAGAGGATTTTGGTCGTCCTGACAGATCTAATACTATGGTAAGAATGATTTTGGATTGTATCGTTAGCTATTTATTTCCACTTGCCTTTAATCACACTGGATAATCTGTACTCGCCTTTTAATTACGCTGGATAATCTGCACTTGCCTTTTAATTACCCAAGGGATTTCAGCAATATAAATTACACTCTCGACTGTTTAAAGAAAAATGAAAAGTTGTGCTAAATTTCTTTACAGGGAATGAGGCATGGGTCTTATGATAAGTTAGATGATGACGGTCTTGCCCCGCCTGTAAGTTATGCATACTCTATGCTTCTATTTTCTTTTATTGTGTTCAAATAGTTGTTATTGCCTCATTGAGTTGCACAGAATGAATGACGGTATTTTTTTTTATAGGGAACTAGAGTATCAGGAGAGGATGTTATCATTGGGAAGACCACCCCTATCTCTCAGGAAGAAGCCCAGGGACAAGCTACTTCACGTTATACACGGCGTGACCATAGCATAAGCTTACGTCACAGTGAGACAGGAATTGTGGATCAAGTAAGATGCTCGCATATAACTGATAAAAAAAGATTTGGATAACTTTAACTACTATATTTTGTGTGGTTTCTCAAACTGTAAATGTCATTATTATGGGTACTTCATGAGTTCGCTCTGTTTCATTTTGTGTTTTCTTAATTATATAGTTTATTGTGTAGGTTTTACTGACAACAAACGCTGATGGGTTGAGGTTTGTCAAAGTAAGGGTAAGATCTGTTCGAATACCACAGATTGGGGATAAATTCAGTAGTCGCCATGGTCAAAAAGGGACTATTGGAATGACTTACACACAAGAGGACATGCCTTGGACGGTGGAAGGAATCACCCCGGATATCATTGTAAATCCTCATGCTATTCCCTCTCGAATGACAATCGGTCAGCTGATTGAGTGTATCATGGGAAAGGTTGCTGCTCACATGGGAAAGGAAGGAGATGCAACTCCATTTACAGATGTCACTGTGAGTTCCATCTCTTTCTTGAAATCCTAGTTTTAGATGATTCTGGCTAAAAGCTTGGATCTCTTTTGTGAATGTTTCTCCCCCTTTTGGGTTAGGGGTTGAATGCTGCCTATTGCTGTATATATATATATATATATATATTTTTTTTTTTTTAATTCTTTTTGTAATGGGGCGATCTCCACATTGGTGCTTAGTGAAGGATCTTAGAATTCTGTTCTCTTTTTTAGACTTTTAGACTTTTGTTTCTGAATCCTCAAGTTTATACAGCATCTGTTTGCTCTTTGTTGAATAAAATCAAACATTTTCAAATTAGGTCTTGGGATTTTTGGAACTAACATTTGTTGTTTTTAGGTGGACAATATAAGTAAAGCCCTTCACAAGTGTGGATATCAAATGCGTGGATTTGAGACCATGTACAATGGTCATACAGGCCGACGGCTCACTGCAATGATATTCCTTGGCCCAACATATTATCAAAGACTGAAGCATATGGTTGATGACAAGATCCATTCACGTGGGAGAGGTCCTGTGCAGATACTTACAAGGCAGCCTGCTGAGGGCCGGTCTCGTGATGGAGGCCTTCGGTTTGGAGAAATGGAACGTGATTGCATGATTGCCCACGGTGCTGCTCATTTTCTTAAAGAGAGGTTGTTTGACCAAAGTGATGCATATAGAGTCCATGTCTGTGAGCGTTGTGGGTTGATAGCCATTGCAAATCTCAAAAAGAATTCTTTTGAGTGTAGGGGCTGCAAAAACAAAACCGACATCGTTCAGGTAAATCACTCACTCACACACATTTACGTGCCCTTATATTACAGTTGAGTAGTTCTATACTGACCAGGACAAAAATCAAGGTTTTATAGGCCAAGTGATGTGTTCATTCATAGACTAATTAACGTATAAATAACAAATTATTTTAATAAGTGATAAAACAATAATACTTGAATGAGTAATACATCGCTTGCTTAATTAAAACAATTAAAATTTTGTATTTGGCTTACTCGGTCTAGAATATTATGAATATTACTTGTTGGAATGGAAACATGATGAGTTCTCCTTCTGGGTCTTTTGATATATATATGCAGGTGCATATTCCCTACGCTTGTAAACTACTCTTCCAAGAGCTGATGTCAATGGCAATTGCACCACGAATGCTGACAAAAGAGCCACAACCTTTGAAAGAACAAAAGAAGAAAGGGTCTTAGGATTCCATTAACAATCTTAAACACTTTACTTTCCGGCGATGTCTTGTGTACGAAGCAAATGGAGTTCAAACAGTTTCTGATACTTTCCGGGAAACTTGTTGAAAGAACAACGGCCTCAGTATTTGGACACTTCGCGGCTCTTCCCTTCAAGCTGTGGCTTCAACTTTCTTGAAGAGATCAGTTACTGGTTATGTCCACAAGATTTGGAATGCAGCAGCATTGTTTTATTGTGTAATGTAATATAACCCTTCAGCTTATGTAATGCCTTAACCAGCCCCCATCAACCATGCCCCTTTAGATAAAAAACAACAAAAAAAGGAAAAGAAAAAAACAATTTCCCTTTAGTTTTTCTTATCTTTGTTTGGATGAGTGATGAAGAGAAATATGGGTAGGGGAGGTATTTATGATTATTTGGATGTAAGGATAGGCTTCTTGCTATACATAATGTTTTGCCGAATATTTGATTAAAATCAATGGTTTTCTCATAGTGGATGTACCATTTGGAAGAAAACATTACTCCCCTATGCATTTTTTTTTGGAAAGAATGCATTTATAGTCATTTAAATTTTAGAAATTGACTAAAATAGTCCACTAAATTTTATTTTGATTAAAATCATCCAATAACTTTCAATTTTGTTTTGATTTAGTCATTCTGTCAATCTTTATTTAGTTCCATTCACATTCACATTCACATTACTGATGTGGACGCTAGGAGATAAAAGGGAAACTCCAACTCCTATACACCTCAAAAAGACACTAAATAACCACACTACTACCTCAAATATCCACCAAAAGCAGAGTTTGTACTTTTAGAATATTATTGTTCGTTACCAACCAATTTCTAAGATGATGTTAAAAAAGAATGTGAAGTATAGAGCCTGGTATCATTTGTACTAAAAAAGCTATACTACTCTTGATCTTGATGAGGTTCCCATGTTTATATGTTCCATTAATAGTTAGTGAAATTTGTCCTAAAATAAAGTTAATTATTGTTAAAATGTTGGGTTAAATGTTAAAGTGCTTACCAAATTTTAGTGGTTTTGCTATCACACCCTATACTATTTTGTAGTGAATTTAGTCTGCTTTAGAATTTTTGTAATTAAGCTCACCCTTACACAGTATTAAATTTAGAGTAATTAAACATAATCTGTCTCATTAATCGACTTAGATATCATGTTTGAATGAGCTACTCATGTAGCATTTTAGTTCAATTAAGTTTTTTATTTCATTCAAAATATAACTATTAGACTCTCAATTTTTCTTGTAAATTCATAAAATATTAGATTAAAATATTTTTAGAGAGAGAATGAAATTAGTTTGTTTAGGTTGGGAGGTGGAAAGAATCTAAAATTAATGTGTTTATTTTAGAAATGACTTCATTACAAAAATTTTAAAATTACATGGACTAAATTCCTAAAAATTGGTGCATGGAAGTGTGATGGAAAATCAATAGAAAGTTCTTTCAACATGGTGGTTTACTCAAACATTTTAATGCCACTGTCATTACTCTAGTGCCCAAAGTTCCTAATCCATCTAGAGTCACTGAGTTTAGAATTATAACTTGCTGCAATTTTCAGATAACATTTTGCTCACTTAGAAAATTATGAGAGGGTACCACAGGGATTCCAACACCCCTAGATGCACTCTTAATGTAGACCTACTCAAGGCCTATGATGGTGTTTGCTGATTTTTCCTAGCAAGGTTTTCCAGGGTGTGGGGCTGCCTAACAGATTCATCAATTGGGTGCTTCATATTCAATTAGCATCAATGGGGAGCTTAATGGGTTCTTCCAAGGTGGTAAAGGGCTGAGACATGGAGATCCTCTCCTCTTACTTATTTGTGTTAGTCATGGAGGTGCTTACAAGTATTATGAATCACTATGCATCAATCCCTGCTTTCCAATTCCACTGGAGATGTAAAATAGATAGGATTATTAATTTTTGTTTTGTTGATGACTTGCTAGTCTTTTGTAAGGGTGATCTGTCTTCTGTTAAGGATGTTAAGGAGGGTTTAGTCCCTTTTAGTCTCTTATTATCTGATTTAGTCCCTAATGTATATGTTTCTTTAGAGTGCATGATTCTATGCAGTAGAGCATTCTATGTGTTACAGGGTTCTCTAAAGGTTCACTGCCAGTCAAATACCTTGGGTTCCCACTTATCTCAACCAATCTTAGCGAAGTCCATTGTGAGGTGTTGGTTGACAAGGTTGTGAGTAGGGCTAAAGCTTGGGAGACTAAATATCATTCCTATACAGGCATATTGCAGTTAATAAAATCTATCCTAACTGCTATACAGAGCTACTGGTCTAGCATATTGATTCTTCCTAAGTAAGTTCTGAAGAGGATCAACGTTGCCTTAAGGAATTTTCTTTGGAATGGAAACACTGATAAAGTTAGTGGTGCCAATGTGTCTTGGGATGTTTGCACTCCTATTGAGGAGGGGGGCTTGGCTTGGGGGATTCGACAGTTTGGAATATGGCAGCACTTACAAAACACTTTTGGAGACTAGTTGTTAAATCCAAAGACTCTCTTTGGGTTGCTTGGTGCACGCACAACTTGATTAAGGGGCATTCAATATTTACTGTCAAATTACCTAATGACTCATCTTGGTCCTGGAGAAAACTCATTAAGATCAGAGATATAGCAGGTAAATTCTGTGATGTCAGTGTGGGGAATGACACAAACATCTCTTTGTTTACTGAGCCGTGGCATCCTGCAAGCATATTGTACACAAAAAGAGGTAACAATCTGGTCTTAGCCTAGATACACCTCTATCTGTTCTGATTAGAGACAATGGTTGGAGATGGCCTAGTTAAGACCATGCTGCTAGCCTAACTCATTGGGGGTTCCATCTTAATTTGAGAGCTCCTAACTCACACTTGGATGATACTTAGCGCACTGGGTTCTGGATTCTGGTGGTGTTTTCACTGTGAAAAAGACTTGTGTTGCTCTGAGACATCCAAGGACAAGGGTGAGGTGGCCCGAGCTTGTTTGGTTCCCTGGATCAATCCCCGGATCAATCCCTAAGGGGTCGTTTGGTATTAGATTATAGGTAAATGATTTCTGGAATAAGATTGTTGGAATATGATTGTGGGAAAGTATATATCCGGAGAGTTAGATTATTTCATTTTTTTACATTTGAAAATGTTATGATTTAATGATGATAATGTTAAATTATTTTGTTTGTTTTGATGGAATGTGAAAGATAGTGTTATAAGTATAATTATAGATTTTCAATTTACCCTTTAACTGAATAATGTTTATGTATGACTTATTAATTAATTTATTTTCTTTCTTATTTATTATTTAATTTATAATAGGGTAAAACATAATTGTTTATTTATTTCTTTGGTAAAGTAGTTTTTTTTATTTATATTCATTTCTACTTACATGCTTATCAATTTTTAATGGTTAAATTATTACTTTGCCATAATGGTTACCATTTTAAATTTACCTAAAAAATATTGAGAATGAAATAATTAATTAATAAGATACAACTAAAATAATAAAAAAAGGATGAAAACTGAGAAAATATAAAAATAAAATAAAAAATTAATTAAACAGTGAGAATACTAAATTATTCTGTTTATTTTAATGGAATGTGTAAATGAATGTCTTAAGAATTTATCAATTTATAATTTTACCCTTATCATTGGATCAATATATAATGCTAGAATTAAAAATAATTCCATCTATCCAAGTGACCATAAACATATAATTTACCATACACATATTCATATGGATATTTCAAAAATAAAAACTATAGCCCTATTGGGTAATTAGTAAACAAATTTTAATTGATCACATTAAAAATATATTTTAATTATCCAATTATTCGTTGTTTAACAAGTATATAAAAGATGCTATGAAAAAGTGATGGATGTTATTTTGGAAAAAATCATAAGAGATAATTAATGGATGATGCTAGGTATGGAGACCCTTCAATTTTGGGGGTATTAAGATACTCTTAAATGAGAGTTTCTTTGGATTTTGAATATTCAAAATTTTTGTAACTTGTCATACCAAACAAAATGATCTCTAAACTTCACTAACATTTCAGGCATTTGAGATAAGATAACCCCATACCAAACGCCCCTAAGTGCTCTTTTATTGTCTGGCTTGGAATGTTAGATAAGATGGCCGCAAAATATCATGTGATTAAGTGGTGTCCTCCTTCGGGATCAGCTTGCGTTTTCTACACTACAGGGACAGAATCTGCAGTTCACATATTTTTTGAATGCAACATTACCAAATCTCTGCTAGCTGCTTTACTTGACAGATGCAATTTGTACTGCCAGGTTCACTCTTGGGAGGGTTTTTGCAATTGGCTTCTGCAAATGAAATCTCCTAAACCTTCTGTTATTTTAAATGTTAAACTCCTTGTATCAATATTCATTTACTGCATATGATTTGAAAGGAATAGGAGAATTTTCTTAGACAAATTAGTTGATTCCCTAATTACTCTTATGAAGATGGTAAGAATGAGTGGGGAGAGACTTTGATTTCTTAAGAATGATAAATGTCTTAAAATTGACTCTGATCATCTAGACAAATGGTTGTAATGCTCTATTGTAATTTACCAGTTTAACATTAATTAATACAAATGAATGATCTATCCTTTGATAAGCACATATGAATCTCCCGTAGTAAAAGTTTTATTCGTGAAAGAGAAGATTTTAAAAATAGACCTTTAAGAAGAAAAAAAATAAAATTAGGACCATCAACTTTTTAAACCAAATTCAGACCCTTTTTTAAGAGAAATGATTAAACTCGTCATTTGATTCAGAATTTCTCTGTTGAACTTGAGTGTCTCCTATACCTTAATCTAATCAAAATATTTTTTAAAATGTGATATAATAATAAGTGTTATTATTAATGTCAGAATGCTATAATATAGTCTAATAAGGGATAATTTAATATTTTTTCATAAAAAATGTCACATCTCAAAACTGAAAGTATTTGAATTTCATTTTTTCAACGAAAAAGGGTCCTCCAACACATTTTCTCTACCCATGATGAAGGATGATTGTAAAAATATATAAATGGATAAAGATTTTAAGAAATCTATACTCAATTTTTTAAAATAAGAAATCAACATTTCTAGCCGCCATTTTTTTATACGTTCAACTATTGAAAAAAATTAATTCTTTACTTGAATATTCTAGTTATGAAAAAATATTTGAATCTTTCAGATTATCATTTTTGACGGGACTGACTACTAAAAAATATAAATAATTACTTGAAAAGTCAATTAGTCATAAAAATATTCTTGAACCGTTTAAGTTATTTTCGCAGACTTGGGTTTAGTTATTGAAAAATATAAATAATTACTTGAAAGAATCAAATAGTTATAAAAACATTCTTAGACCATTTAAGTTATTTTCTCAGACTTGGGTTTAGTTACTGAAAATATATAAATAATTAATTGAAGGGAATCATAACAAAACAACTCGAATAATTATTTGATATGATTTTAGGTATGAGGTAGATATAAGTAAAAGTGTAATTTTATGTTTGACTTAATGGGAACCGATAGGCCATGAAACTAGAATTTTTAGTTTTAAAAAATGTGTTATTTGAAAATTTTTTTCCGAAAAAACGTATATTCTACGGTTTTTCCAATAAAGAATGGGTTTAAAACTCTCATTTAAAATTTTTTTCTCTTTAGCAGTGAAAGAGAGATTTTTACAAGGTAAATTTTGAACCCCCAAAACAAAACACAGTTCTGACAAGAACTAAACTTAACTAAAGCTTCAGTAACTGAATTTTGATTCCTATTTACCCAATTAATATTACACAACTCAAAGCTATTAGTAAAAGAACACACATCAGCCACCAAGTTATTGAATGTCCAATCTGAACTAGAACCAGAACTAATCCAAATGACAACAAACTTGGAATCAGTCTCCACTTCAATCCTTTTCCAACCAGCAATAAGAGCACAGTTTAAACTATCCCTAATTGCCAAGATTTCAGCCTGGACAATACGAGAAGCAACTTTTTTTTACCAGACACACTAAGAGTATCTCCATCACCGACTCTGGCCACAATCCATATAGCAGCAGAGATAGAGTATTTCTAAAATGAAGCATCACAATTGATTTTAGGTTACTATCATAAGAGCCCTCTCAACTTTATCCGAAAATTAATTTACTCTCTAAATTTTATTCTCTTCCCTATTAACCCTCAAACTTTTTTCATCCATCAACTTACTCCTCTCACCGTCATATGACTGTTAAATGATCATGCATGACACATACTTAATTTTTTTTTCCAATTTTACCCATTTATTCAAAATCATGTAAATTAATTGCTGGGAAAATGAAGACAGAATCGGCTTCCTATTTTCTGAAATCGACTTCAAACAGTTGAGATTTTTATGGGTAATACCAAAACTTGGGCAAATCATCAATTCACCTCGTGTTAGTGAGATCCAGATATGGAAAATTTGAACTTAAGGCAAAAAAACTCTTCTTTATTCAACTACATTTGGGGAATTTGCCGGAGTGTTGAGGGCTGGAAGGAGCAGTCAGGTAGGGAGAGGAGCAGGCGCTGTCGAAGTTGAAGTCAAGGGGATGGACTGGAAGTATCAGTTCCATCTCCATTGAAGTAATACATCAAACAACAAAAATGAATCGAAACGCAGAACATTAAGAATCTGAGTTCAATAAACTAAAATAATTAGTATCTAACCAAATTAAGCGAAAAACAAAATTGATTTCAGATGAAATTCAACAATATAATAAACTAGGGATCACTCTCCAATGCCGAGAATTATTTTCCCGGCATTGATGGTGGGATTAATCCTAACCATTAAATCTGACTATGATGATCCGAGCCATTAGATGAGATTAGGAGTAAAATTGCTTTGCAACTGGAGGAACATGTAGTCCTTCCTTCTTTCACTTTCCATTTCTCATTTCCTCTCTCTCTCCTTGAATTTCCCCTTTCCCATAACCAAAGAACCACTAAAACTCAGACGAAGCTCAACTCATTTCTCATTTCCTCCTCTCTCCTTGGACTTCCCATAACAAAAAATTAGGGCACATGAACAACCCCCCCTCTCTCTCTCTCTTCACGGTGGCCATTTCTCTTTCAGACCACGTGAGTTCGCCTTAGAGTTGTATCGCTAAGAAGTCACTCCCACCATGAAGGTCGTCGTTGCCTCGACCAAACACCCAAAGCCCAAATTCGACCTCACCTCCTCCGATCTACGGGTTTGCAGAGAGAATCAAACGTGAAATTCCATGAGTGAGATTGATAGATGGGTTTTGGGCATTTTGTTTAAGATGTTTTATTTGGCTTGGGATGCAAGTTGTAAAACATGTTTTGAGTATTTTCTTTCTTTCCTTTCTCATGTCACTTACCGTTGTTTTTCTCTTTGCTTTAACAGAGATGGTGGATACGAGGAAGATGAAGCTTTGACGGTTGAGGGAGGATTTAGGTAAAACTTTAACCTGTAATTTCTTCTTTTATTATAGAGATGAAACATTTGTTGCATGTGTGTGTGTGTGTGTGGGGGGGGGGGGTCTTGGTTCCAGATTCCAAAAAGATTTTGATGGCCACAAAAATTGGTTCTTAACAAAAGGCCGAGTTCGTGGTGTGCAGACCAAAAATGACCTTGTTTTCCCTTGCAGGTTATGCAATTCTTTGGTCTATGCACCTCATAACGATCATGGAATGAATGGAAACTTAACCATGTCTCTTCTAGATGGCCAAGTTAATACTTACAATGAGTATTATAAACTTTGGTGTGTGCTTATATTTCATTTACTTCTTGTCATTATAGTTTTTTGTTCTTTTTCATGGAATGAATGGAAGATTTGTTTTGTGGAAGTTTTTTGGTATAGTAAAAGGCTCATTGAACACGAGTAACATTTTTTTCATTTCTTGCCCATGCATGGTATTAAACTAAATTTTGAATAAGAAATATTTCTCAATGGGAGAAAAAATTTTAAGGTTCAAAATTATCTTCGGCGTTGTAGGTAACAGAAGGAGAAAGGTATGATTTTGTGCTATTGTGCTGTAAACTTCTGTCTTTTATTTTCTATATGAAGCAAAATCATGATTGAAATGATTATTTTTCACTTAGAGTTGTGCCTGCTACTTTGTATATGCAATTTAACATTAAATCTAGAACGTTTTATGTTTATATAATGTTGTAGAGTTGCTTTAACACTTGCCAAGCCATTTGATTAGTTAAAACACATTGACTTACTCCTTTGCCTGTTGTTTAAAGTCATATGAACTTGTGTACTTCCTTTAGTATTTAGGTAATAGTATATTATTAATGAGGATATGGACTTCTATATTATCTGAGAGAAGGTCATTAATGTTTCTTAAATATACTAATCTGTTATTATTAGTTTATCTGAAAAAGATATTCAGAATGAAACCCTTTAAATTTTATCTGACCTAATATCTTGTATCTATACTTTGAAGTGGCCTTCACATGTTCCAAACTTGAAAAAATACCAAGAACTATGCTCTCATAACCGAACAAAAAATGGATTTATGTTTGATTCTCTGAAAACAATGTACTGTGAAGCATAAATGCAATATAGAAGATGCATGTGTGTCTACTGGTGATAAAAGTTATCATTATTTGATCACTTTAGTGAATCTGAATTAGAGTTTTAATAGTTTAGTTAATGCAAGAAAAGATAAAGGTTATCATTATTTGCGCACTTTAATGGATCAAAATTAGAGTTTTGATGGTTTTGTGAAGAATAAGGTGAGCACCAATTTCTGCTTTAACTTTGTTCATGTAGTTTTCTGAGAGCTTTAACCCAGGCCTTTCAAAAGGTATGCCGGAATCAATGCATTTGAATTTTCTGGCTCCTGAATCAGTTCTTAATGTGTTAAAATTAATTAATGTGAAAAATGTGTTTTGTATATTAATGTGTCACTTAATTATTGAATCAGATGAATTGAGTCTTTCAAGCCTTTTCTTATTTTCCTTGTGTGGGGTTGGAAGTACTTTTTGAGTAATTAAAACTGGTTATTGACAATGAGTTTATCTTCTTCTGGATGAACAGTAAGTCATAGTACCAAATTTCAAATTTATCATGTTATTACTATGTTTTATTATTGTTATTTGGATAAAGTTGTATTGATTTTCAGATTATTAATTATGAGTGGGCATCATTTTCAAGTTATCTTCCTTTAACCACGTTTGGTAGAGATATAGATGTTGCTAGCATTAATCTAGGTGAGCAGGTGAAGCTCTAATAAGAACTGTTGTCAACTATAATTAGAAATATTATCCTTGAGATATTTAGGTCAACTTCTTCATTAAGATATCAAGGCCAATAATAACTATTTAAGGCCATTTTAGAACTTGAATTTTCATATGGTGGGGATTTGAGTGGAGATTTATCCCTATATGTACTTTAATGTCAAATATGTTGGAACACTAGAAATGCTTCTACCATTGATATGTTAAGATGTATAGAAAAATGGTTAGAAAGGTTAGTCATATATATTATTTGTTAGTTTTTGATTTCTATCAATTTCTCTGTGCAATAAATAAAATTGGATAAACTGCTAAGTTTGTCAGTGTTCAATGTGAGATTCAGGATTTTTTACTTAAGGACTATTCCATGTTTTGATGATGAAGTCCCTAAAGAGAGCTTGTGGAAACGGTAGGACCTCTACGGATAGTACATATCAGAGATGAGAAACCATTGCAACTTGATCTCGAGGGTAAAAATGATGCAGTTGAAGCAGTCATTTAAAAATCATCTCTATCATCATTTCTCAACAAAACAATCTATAAACATTGCGAAAGGAATTTTATGTATATATATGATTTTTTTTCCAGAGTGTTTAGAAGGGTTTTATAACAACAAAAATATTTTTAATTTAATACATAGTGATATTGATGAATGAGATACTTTTTTAAAGAAGAATCCAAATTCTTTTTCTTGTATGGTGATGATTTTTTTATTTCATAAATATTTACATATGAGGTTTATATTAGAAATGACTAAGTATGTCAAATTTGCAAAATATAAAAAAAATGTCTATTATGAAAAATGACTATTTATATGAAAATGACTAAGCATATGAAAATTGTTAAGCGTGTGAAAATGACTAAACATGAAAATGAGTAAGCGTGTAAAAGTGACTAACTATATAAAAATGGCTAAGTGTGTGAAAATTGTTAAATATGTGAAAATAACTAAATGTATGAAAATAACTATGTGAAAAATGCTAAGCGTATGGAAATTGGCAAGTGTACCTATAGAAATTGGCAGGTGTGTAAAAATGACTAAGTATATGAAAATGACTAACTGTGTGAAAATGACTAAGGGTATGAAAATGATCAAGTGTGTGAAAATGACTAAGCGCATAAAAATAGTTAAGTGTATCAAAACACTTATGTGAAAAGGGCTATCTTATGAAAATGAGTAAGCACATGAAAATAGTTAAGTTCCATCAAAATAAGTACATGAAAATGGCAAAGTGGAGAAAATTCCCAAGTGCATGAAAATATGGCCAAGTGATAAAACAAGTACATAAAAATGATAAAACATGAGAAATTACTAAGTGAATGAAAATTGCTAAGTGTATGTGAAAATACATAAGTGTATGAAAATGACTTAGAGTGTTTGAGTGAGAGAAGAACGAAGTATTGAGAAGAGTGGCGATTGTAATTTTTTGGGTTAAATAAATTTGTAGTGGGGTACAACAAATATTTGAGGTGTTCAACAAAATTTAAAAATTAATTTTTTTTGAGGTGTTCACCTAAAAATTAATATGATTAAGTGTGTGAAAATGATTAAGTTTGTGGAAATTTTTATGTGTTTGAAAATGACTAAGTATATGAAAATTGTTAAGTGTATAAAAATTATTAAGTGTGAAATGGTTAAATGTGTGAAATGGCTAAGGGTAGAACCAAAACCGCCGGTATAGAATAAAAAACCACTAATATAGAACCCAAACTGACGCTAAAGACACTAAAACAGCCGCAATATATACTAAAACTGCTGGTAAAGATACTAAAATCGTCGATGAATTTGTAGTGGGGTACAACAAATGCTTGAGTTGTTCACTTAAAATGTATCTGGTTTACCATAAATGTACAAGTGTTCACCTAAAATGGCTTCAAGTGACCATGTTGGGCCAACTTGGGCCAATCATCATCAGTAGGCCCTAATCGCCATGGGCCAATGGCGATTGGGGCTTGCTGATGGCGATTAGGCCCCAATCGCCATGTTCTCAGTGGCGATTAGGCCCCAATCGCCATGTTCTCAGTGGCGATTGACCCAAGTGGCCATGTTGGGATGGTGATTAGGGTCAATTTTTACGATCTCCATAGTGAGGGTGACGATTAGGTAGGTACATGGCGATTAGAGCTCATTAAATGATGATTACACATGAAGATGTGATTATCACCTTCAGGATGACAATTAGAGATTTTTGAGTGCGATTGTGACCTGTTGAATGGCGAGTCACCATTCAAAACTGGCGTTTGGGTCCCAAACGCCAGTCACACAGAAATTTGGCTCGTTTCATTGGGACACAGATCAAACGCCTATTACTATGGCGTTTGAGCCCCCAATGGCCGACACACTGGCGTTTGGCCCCACCACTCCCTGTTATGGTTAAAAAACCTCGATGGATAACTAAAAATAAATTCAAAAGGATAAAATGTTTGGATAAATTGACGGTTTGTAAGCGCGATACGAGCCATAACATAAGAGACGAATCTAGTCTTCGTAGAATCCAGTTGGATAGATTGATGGTTTGTAACAAAATATATTTATATGTTCGATTTAAAAGTAGAATCCGACCTTGAGGGTTATACGTGTTCGTCAAACCGATAAATAGAATTTACCAACTATCATAACATCACGACCTATAATTATATTTGGTAAAAACCCGCCTCGCTCGAGTTTATGATTAATAGTTCAATTGTTTCAAGAATCCTTAATTAATCCAATCTAATTTCACATAATAAGTGAGTATCATGAATGTTTACATTCAAATAATAAGTTTTTTCTATTTTTATCAATGATTTTCCCAATATACGGTAAATGATTATAAAATATAAATTTTAAGGTTAATTGAAAAGAAAGGCAATTAGAGACATATAAATACTGATTAGGCCCAAAAAACTGGCATTTGGGAGGGAGGCTTGCGATCGACTATTTATACATGGCGTTTGGGGGAAGGAAACAAGCGATTGGAGGCATAAAACTAACGTTTGGTTTCGACGATGCTATTAGCACCTTCAGCATCCCATTTACGGGTTAAAAATAGGTGATTCGCCTATTAGGTATGGTGATTAGGTTTTACGTAATAGGTGAATCTCAATATGTAATTGGTGAACCACAGTACGTATTTGGTGAACTCATCCAAGGATTATGAATTTGTACGTATTTGGTGAACCCTACTACATAATTAGTGAACATCAGTACGTAATGGGTGAATCTCAATACATATTTGGTGAATCCCTAAAAAAATTATTAATTTGTATGTAATTGATGAACTACACTACGTAATTGGTGAACCTCAGTACGTAATCGGTGAACCCGAGTACATATTTGGTGAGCCCGTCCAACAATTATTAAGTTGTATGTATTTGGTGAGCCTCACTACATAATTGGTGAACACCAGTACGTAATTGATGAACCACAATACGTGAATCCAATTACGTATTTGGTGAATCCAATTACGTATTTGGTGAATTCAATTACGTAATTGGTGAATCCTAGTACGAAATTGAGAAACCCCAGTACCTATTTAGTGAACCCCTCCGAGAATTATTAATTTGTATGTATTCGGTGAACTTCATTACGTAATTGGTGAACCAAAGTACTTAAGAGGTGAATCACAGTACGTAATTGGTAAATCTCAGTACGTATTTGGTGAACCTCTCCAAGAATTATTAGATTGTATGTATTTGGTGAACCCCACTATATAATTGGTGAACCCCAGTACGTAATTGGTGAAACTCACTAAGTATTTGGTGAACCCCTCCAAAAATTATTATTTGTACGTATTTGGTGAACCTCATTACGTAATTGGTGAACTTCAGTACGTAATTAAGGAACCCCAGAACATATTTGTTGAACCCCTCTAAAAATTATTAATTTGTATGTATTTTGTGAACCCCACTACATAAATGAAGAACACCAGTAAGTAATTGGTGAACCCTAGTACGTATTGGGTGAACCCTCCAAGAATTATTATTTTATACATACTTGACGAACCCCAGTACGTAATTGGTGAACTCTAGTACATATTTGATGATTCCCTCCAAAAATTATTAATTTGTACATAATTGGTAAACTCCACTACGTAATTGGTGAACTCTAGTACGTAGCGAGTGAACGGCAGTACGTATTTGGTAAACCCTTCCAAGATTTAATAATTTATAGATATTTGGTGAACAACACTACATAATTGGTGAACCCCAGTACGTAATGGGTGAACCCTAGTATGTCTTTGGTGAACCACTCCAAGAATTATGAATTTATACATATTTGGATAACCTCACTACGTAATTGGTGAACCTTAGTACGAAATTGGTGAATCATAGTACATATTTGATGAATCCCTTTAAGAATTATTAATCTGCATGTATTTGGTGAACCACATTATGTGATTGGGGAACCCCATAATATAAGTGGTGAACCCCAGTACGTATTTGATAAACCTTTTCCAAGAATTATTAATTTATATGTATTTGATGAACCCCACTATATAATTGGGAAACCCAGTACGTAATTAGTGAACCCTAGTACGTATTTGGTGAACCCCTCCAAGAATTATTAATTTGTATGTATTTTATGAATTCCACTACGTAATTGGTGAACCTCAGTACGAAATTGGTGAACCCCAATACGTATTTGGTGAATTCCTCAAAGAATTATTAATTTGTACGTATTTGGTGAACCCCACTACGTAATTGGTGAACCGCAGTACATATTTGGTGAACCCCTCCGAGAATTATTAATTTGTACGTATTTGGTGAACCCCACTGTGTAATTGATGAACCCCAGTCCATAATTGTTGAACCCTAATACGTATTTGGTGAACTCCTCCAAGAATTATTAATTTGTACGTAATTGGTGAAACCACAACCTAATTGGTGAACCCCAGTACGAAAATGGTGAACCCCATTACGTATTTTGTGAACACCTCGAAGAATTATTATGTTATACGTATTTGGTGAACCCCATGACGTAACTAGTGAATCCTAGTACATATTTGGTAAACCCCTCTAGGAATTATTCATTTTTACGTATTTAATGAACCTAACAACATAATTGGTGAACCGTAGTACGTAATTAGTGAACCCTTCCAAAAACTATTAATTTATACGTATTTGGTGAACCCCACTACGTAATTGGTGAACCCTAGTAAGCATTTGGTGAACCCTAGTAAGCATTTGGTGAACCCTAGTAAGCATTTGGTGAACCCCATCAAGAATTATTACTTTGTACGTATTTGGTGAACCCCACTACGTAATTGGTGAACCCCAGTACGTAATTGGTCCACCACAGAACGTCTTTGGCGAACCCCTCCAAGAATTATTACTTTCTACGTATTTGGTGAACCCCATTACGTAATTGGTGAACCCCAGTACGTAATTGGTGAACCCTAGTACGCATTTGCTGACCTCTCTAAAAATTATTAATTTGTACGTATCTGGTAAACTCCACTACATAATCGGTGAACCCCAGTATGTAATTGGTGAATCTTACTACGTATTTGGTGAACCCCTCCAAGAATTATTAATTTATACGTATTTGGTGAACCCCATTATGTAATTGGGGAACCTGAGTACGTAATTGTTGAATCCTAGTATGTATTTGATAAACCCCTCCAAGAATTATTAATTTGTATATATATTTGGTGAATCTCACTACATAAATGGAGAACCTCAGTAAGTAATTGATGAATCCTAGTAAGTATTTGGTGAACCCCTCTCAGAATTATTATTTTATACATATTTGACGAAGTAATTGGTGAACTTTAGTACATATTTAGTGATCTCATCCAAGAATTATGAAGTTGTATGTATTTGGTAAATCTTACTACATAATTGGTGAACTCTAGTACGTAATAGGTGAACTGCTGTACATATTTGGTGAATCCCTCCAAGCATTATTAATTTGTACGTATTTGGTGAACCCCACTACATAATTGGTGAATCCTAATACATAATTGGTAAACCACAATATGTATTTGTTGAACTCCTCTAAGAATTATTAATTTGTATGCATTTGGTAAATTTCATTACGTAATTGCTGAACTCCAGTACGCAATTGGTGAACTTCAGTATGTATTTGGTGAACTCTTCCAAGAATTATTAATTTGTATGTATTTGGTGAACTGCACTACGTAATTGGTGAATCCCAGTACGTATTTTGTGAACTTTTCTAAAAATTATTAATTTGTGAACCCCAGTACGTAATTGGTGAATCTCATTACGTATTTGGTGAACCCCTCTAAAAATTATTAATTTATACATATTTGGTGAACCTCACTAAGTAATTGGTAAATTTCAGTATGTAATTGGTGAACCCCAGTACGTATTTGTTGAACACCTCCAAGAATTATTAATTTGTACGTATTTGATGAACCCCACTACATAATTGGAGAACCCCAGTACGTAATTGTTGAACCCCAGTATCTATTTGGTGAACCCCTTAAAAAAATATTATTTTATACGTATTTGATGAACTCCAATAGATAATTGGTGAACCCTTCCAAGAATTTTTAATTTATACGTATTTGGTGAATCTCAGTACTTTATGGATGAATCGCAGTACATATTTGATGAATCCCTCCAAGAATTATTAATTTATATGTATTTCCTAAACCCCACTACGTAATGGGTGAATCTCAGTACGTATTTGTTAAATCCTTCTAAGAATTATGAATTTGTACATATTTGGTGAATCTCACTACGTAATTGGTGAACCCCAATACGCAATTTGTAAACCCTAGTAGGTATTTGGTGAATCCCTCCAAAAATTATTAATTCGTACTTTTTTGGTGAACTCGACTACGTAATTGGTGAACCCTAATATGTAATTGGTGAGCCCCAGTACGTATTTGGTGAATCGCTCTAGGAATTATTAATTCATACGTAATTGGTGAACCTCAGTACGTAATTGATAAACCCCATTATGTAATTGGTGAACCCTAGTACGTATTCAATGAACCCCTCCATGAATTATTAATTTGTATGTATTTGGTAAACCCCACTACGAGGAGAAAAATACTTTATATACGAACTCATGAAAGTTTCTGAGTGCTCTAGCATTTTATCAATATTATATTGAATGAATAATTGGCTTTTACATATATAACTTTTTAGAAAATTATATTTTATTATATTAAGTAAAAAAATGAATTCTTCTTTGTAACCCCTAGTCACGAACGGAATAGGTCGTCCTCTGATTCTTTCATAGAGACAATCCAGGAGACGATAAAGATTAGATTAAATGAAAAAGGAATAAGGAAGGGTGATAGATAGATCTATCTTGATTCTCTATTTTTTTTACTTTTTACTCAATGACATGAAGGGCAACAAAAGAAAGACTAGGTCTTATTATTCCTACATGTTAGTAAGACTCTTTTGATACTTCCAATTGCGTATTTACTTGTGCTTAATATATTTTTATTATACTTGAAATCATATAAGAATTTGTTTGTTATAATTCAACTTGTTAGATTGTTTCATCAATGGTGCCTGGATCTCTTTTTGACTATGCGCTAGAGATTCCATTATTATTAGTGAACATTGGTGAACCCCAATACACAATTGGTGAGCTACAATACATATTTGGTGAATCATTTCAAGAATTAATAATTTATATATATTTGGTGAACCCGACTATGTAATTGGTGAACCCGACTATATAATTGGTGAACCTCAGTACGTAAATGGTGAACTCTAGTACGTAAATGGTGAACCCCAGTATGTATTTGATAAACCACTCCAAGAATTATTATTTTGTACGTATTTGGTGAACCCCGGTACATAATTGGTGAATCCCAATACGTATTTAGCGAACCCCTCTAAGAATCATTAATTTGTACGTATTTGGTGAATCTCACTACATAATTAGTGAACCCCAGTACGTAATGAGTGAACCACAATTCGTATTTAGTGAACCCCTCCGAGAATTATTAGTTTGTACATATTTGGTGAACCTTACTACGTAATTGATGAACCCCAGTTCGTAATGGGTGAACCCTAATACGTAATGGGTGAACTCCTTCAAGAATTATTAATTTGTACGTATTTGGTGAACCCCACTACGTAATTGATGAACCTCAATATGTAATTAGTGAACCATAGTACGTATTTGGTGAACCTTTTTAAAAATTATTAATTAATATATATTTGGTGAACCCCATTACGTGGTTGGTGAATCCCATAATGTAATTGGTGAACCCCAGTACGTAATTGGTGAACCCGAGTATGTATTTGGTGAACACCTTCCAATATTATTAATTTGTATGTATTTGGTGAATTCCACTACGTAATTGATGAATCTCAGTACGTAATTGGTGAACTCTAGTACGTATTTGTTGAACCTCTCCAAGAATTATTAATTTGTACGTATTTGGTGAACCCCACTACATAATTGGTGAACTCCTAGTACGTAATTGATGAACCCCACTACGTATTTGTTGAACCCCTTCAAGAATTATTAATTTGTACGTATTTGGTGAACCTCACTACGTAATTGGTGAACTTTAGTACGTAATTGGTAAACCCAGTACTTATTTGGTGAACCCTTCCAAGAATTATTAATTTGTACGTATTTTGTGAACCCCACTACATAATTGGTGAACCTCAGTACGTAATTGGTGAACCCCAGTACGTATTTGGTGAACCCTTCTAATAATTATTATTTTGTACGTATTTGGTGAATCTCAGTACGTAATTGGTAAACCCCAGTACGTATTTGGTGAACTACTCCAAGAATTATTAATTTGTACATATTTGGTGAACCTTACTACATAATTGGTGAACCCTAGTAAACAATGGGTGAACCACAATACCTATTTGGTGAACTTCTCCAAAAATTATTAATTTGTACATATTTAATGAACCTTATTGCGTAATCGGTGAACTCCAGTACGTAATGGATGAACCCTTCCAAGAATTATTAATTTGTACATATTTGGTGGATCTCAATACGTAATTGGTGAACCTCAGTACGTAGTTAGTGAACCCTAGTACGTATTTGCTGAACCCCTCCAAGAATTATTAATTTATACGCATTTTGTGAACTATACTATGTAATTGATGAACCTTAGTACGTAATTGGTGAACCTCGGTATGTATTTGGTGAACTCCTCCAAGAATGATTAGTTTGTACGTATTTGGTGAGTCTCACTATGTAATTAGTGAATCCGAGTACGTAATTGATGAATCCCAGTACGTATTTGGTGAAACTCACTATGCAATTGATGAACCCCGGTTCGTAATTGGTGAACCTCATTACGTATTTGGTGAACCCCACTACGTAATTAGTGAATCTGAGTACGCAATTAGTGAATCCCAATACGTATTTGATGAACATCACTACGTAATTAGTGAACCCCGGTACGTAATTGGTGAGTCCCACTACGTATTTGGTAAACCGCTTTAAGAATTATTAATTTGTACATAATTGATGAACTTCAGTACGTAATTGGTGAACCTCAATACTTATTTCGTGAACCCTTCCAAGAATTATTAATTTGTACGTATTTGGTGAACTTCAGTACGTAATTGGTGAAACTCAGTACGAAATTGGTAAATCTCACTACGTATTTGATTAACCTTTTAAGAATTATTAATTTATATGTAATTGATGAGCGTATTACGTAATTGATGAATTTTAATACATATTTAATGAACAAAAATAAAATAAAATATATTAATCACTAAGATTTATGTAGTCCAAATTACTCCAAAAATAATACAAATACTACAATAAGTGTACATCAATGCGACAATATTATTGTAAATTATTCCATAAACTAGATCAATATAAAAAATCAGTACTTACAATCAACTACCACAGTTAACTACAGAGAACATATTACAAGACATAACACAAAATCTAGATCATAGCATCTCATGCATGCTTCTTCTTCGTCCTTTTATCAATTCGATCGACTCTTCTACGTCCAATTTTTGGATTTTTTTTCCTTGAGATTTCTAGCTTCTTCTTCTTTTTTTTTTTTTTTAGTTTTCTGGGTTTTTCCAACTGAGTTTTCTTGGGTTTTTCGAACCTAGTTTTCTTGGGGTTTTTTTCCAACTGAGTTTTCTTGGGTTTTTCCAGCTAAGATTTTGTATATGCCAAGGCATCTTCTTCAAGCTATTCAAGATTTATAATCTTTTTCCGATTTTTTTTATTTTTTCCACTCTGTTTCGCGAGTAAGGTTGCATGTTGTCGGCAAATCAACCTGAAATAGCGTAGCAACCTCAGCATGCCTTGATGTCTGTAACTACAAGCTTCCTAGATTAAAATGTGGGTTGTCTCTCTGTGAGGTGGGAAGAAGGAATAAAAGTAGAGAGAGAAAGAGTGTTTATATGAGAAAAGAAAAGGGGAAAATGGGAGAGAAAAGAAGCAGATGAAATCGAGAGGAAGGGAGAAGAAGATGGGTGAATCGCGAGGGAGAAGGACATGGGTGAATTGCGAAGGAGGAGGAGATGGGTGATTTCACGTAGGAGAAGGGGGGAAGGGTCTGCTTCGCGAGGGGAAATGGGGAAGGGGAAGGGGGTGATTTTTTAGAGGATAAATTTAGTATTTCATTGATCATGTGCAAGACACACGATCAAATAAAGAAAGTTTAGGCCAAAATTTTAGGTCGGGTAAATTAAATTGATAGATAGCGAAAATTAGAGGGTTAATATGGAAGGTGGGTAAATTAAATTGATAGACAGAGAAAGTTGGAGGGTTAATATGGAAGGTAATAAAGTTTAGGAGATAAGTTGATTTTGAGATAAAGTTCAATGAGATCATTAGTTATTGATCTTTGATTTTAATGATACCTGAAGCAGGAGGAATCTAATTTAATGGAGTAGCACATCTGCTTTCGACAGGAGAAACAGATGGAGCCAAGGAAACTTGAAATGCTGAGTTCCAAAAACTAGAGAAAGCAAAGAAAGCTTTCTGCACAGTAGTGATGGATTCACTGAAACACCCTGGAAAACAGCTTCATTCCTACCTTTCCTAATGTACTAGCAAAGAAAACAGAAGAGGATTATGGATTCTTTGTTCCCATCTGGGTGAGAATGAAGTTTCCTTTAATCTACTATGCACCCAAGAACCAATAATCTGGTTATGTTAGACTGAGCAGCTCAACTGAAGTGGAGATAAGCTCCAAACTCTACTGCACCAATCACAGCCAAAAAGCAAGTGCTCTACTGATTCATCCCCAGAAGAACAGATAGGGCATCTAGTATCAGAAATAAGCCCTCTTTTGATATGATTCTGTCTGGTAGGAAGGTAGTTGATAAGTTTTTCACATAAAATGCTTAATTTTTTAGGGAAGAGAGAGATTCCATAATGATAACCATTGCTGAGGAGAGAAGGCATTGGATGAGGAAGAAGCTGCACAATCTGCTAAGGCCTTAGCTGATACAATGGACTGATAACTGGACTCTACTAAGAAGGAGCCATTCTTGGTATGGGGCCAAATGAATTTTTCTTATGTGTAAAAGAGGTATGTAAGGCCAAAATCTCCTTCTCAATCCAGTGGAAAGTAATTTTGAATAAGGTCAATATTCCAATTGCCAGAATGAGAAATCAAATCTGAAACATTGCACAAATTTGTATTCTTGAAATCCTGGAGGTTGGTGTTGGAATATAACCATTTATCATTCCATAGGTTCATTGATTTCCCATTACCAAATACACCATAGGCCTTTCTTCTTGATGGTTTCGTTCCCTAGTCAGAGGCTCCTCCAAGCCTAAGAACATGATTTAAGAGCTGCAGAGTCTAGAAAACTAGAGTTGGGAAAGTAAACACTTTTTAAAACATTTTCACAGAAGCAGTCAGGCTTGTTGAGAATGGACCAGACCTGTTTTGCAAGCATGGCCAGATTAAAGGACTCCAACTCTCTGAACCCCAGACCTCCAATCTCTTTGCTAGCAGTGAATTTTTTTTCTTAGAATACATCTTAAACCTTGCATATCTCAATTTTTGTTCCACCAAAAGTTTAACATAGAGGACTGTTAAACTGTTACAAGTCTTTTTAGGTAGTTTAAAAATACTCGTCACATAGTTGGGCATAGCCTGAGCGATAGATTTCCACAATCCTGTGTTATTCTTCATTTTTTCCAATAGTTGCGCATTTAAAGAAGATTTAGATTTCTTTCAGTCAATGGGAAGACTAAGATAGTTTCCACTGATATCAGAGATAGGAATTCCCATCATGTTAGCAAGATGTTTCTGTTTGTCAGATCCAACATTCAAGCTAAACCAGGCACAACTTTTGGCTTTGTTAATTCTTTTGGCCAGTAGCTGCACAGTAGTTTGAAATAAATTCTTAAGATTGGAGCAGGACATAACATCATCCTCACAAAAGAAGAGACTGTCATCTGCAAAAAATAGATGAGAGACTGATGGCTCTCTTTTTTGATTTAACTCCTTTGATATCCCCATTACTCACAGCAGAATTAATGCATCTGGACAAGCTCTCAGACACAATAATGAACATATAAAGAGAGAGATGATCTCCCTGCCTAAGACCTTTAGAAGGTTTAATAGTAAAACTAGGAGTACCATTTAACATGAATCTGTAGGGAACAGTAGTGATACACACAAAAATCTAGTGCCCAAATTTAGGATGGAAACCCAATTTCAAAAGCAAACATTCTAAAAACCTCCAACTTACCCAATCATATGCTTAACCATAATATCTGTTTTGATAGCCATAATGCCTTTTGTACTTTCTTCTTCTTCTTGATGTGAAAGAAAACCTGTTGGGCAACAATAATATCCTCCTGGATGGATCTGCCATTGACAAAGGTTTCTTGATTGGGAGAAATAAAACTGTCAAGAAGGGGTTTGAGCTTGTTTACCATAATCTTAGATATGTTTTTGTAGGTAAAATTGCACAAGGCAGTAGGTCTGAACTGATTTGGAGAATCTGGATGTAGCACCTTGAAAATGAGAGAAATATTTGTTTCATTGAAAAAAAAATTTAGGACTCCTCTTTGATGTTTAACAAAATTCAACAGTTTTATAAGAGAAAAAAAACTAATTTACGTTTATAATTTAAATTTTTGATAGATCAAGTCTAACGCTTTTGTCTTTTTCTTTTTTAAAGATGCATGATTTAGTAAAAAAGTAAAAAGTTATTAATTTTTTTATTATTAATTTCGTTATTTGCACACCAGGCAGAGGAATCTCGAATCAATTTCTCAACGAAGAATACGGTGGGTGGGTTCTATGTATGAACGAGATACAACTTACAAGTTCTTCAATCTTCAGTGTTTATTTTCCCCACTCATCTTAAATCTTTAGTTCAGCGCCGACTAGTGATAGAGCATTCTCCTCTTAATTGATCATCCTTCAGAAAGAGGATGGGAAGCGAGGAAGTAGATGATGGTCCGCCGCCGGGATGGCAAGCAATTGTTCCGCCTCCACCGACACCGTCAGCGCCTTCACCGACACCGTCAGCGCCTTCACCTTCTGGTGAGTCTTCCTCTGAATTTCCCTTTGATTTCTCAATGCACCGACTGTCATACTTGTGTCTGTGATCATACCTCCTTTTTCGTTTCAATTCCATTCGTCAGTCCTATTTTCTTCTGGCATATTCATCAAAATCCTCAACTTCTTTAACTCGTCATATGTTAGAGCCTATTTTGGGATCAATAGTCTCACTCATGTTAGGAATGACATTGGCCATGGGTGACCTCTATTTAGATGATATTAGATTGTGGAATCAGCTCCGCTTATTTTGTTTTCATTATTGAAAATACGAAATCTTTTATGTAAATTGGTCGATACAATTTTCTGTTCTTGTAGTTCTGTTATCACTACGTGGTCCTTGATAACTATTAAAAACTGAACAAAGTGTTATGTTGTGGGGCAGGAGGAAAAATTGGAACCTCAATAGCATGCTTAATTAGGTGAAATTTCTATTGGGAGGAAAGAAGTTATCTGTATATACATTTATGGAGGAAAGAAACAAGTAGCTAATTGCTTTTTAGCATATGTGATGGAGAAAAGAGAGTTGAAGAAAGAGAGAATTTATTAAGGCTCGTCGTCAAAGAATTGCGTTCGTTAACTCTAAGGGGTTGGTTTAAGTGGTAAAATTCTTGGACTTGTAATTTTGCTTCCTTCCAAGTCCTATTTTTTTTTCTTATCCAAAAAAGTCATATTTTTGAGTTCTCTTGGTTACAATCAAATCCTTGGTGTTAAAGGCAACGGCTTACCCGAACTTGTTTAGGAAAACTTTTGAGGGCACGATGTGCCAGTCTAATGGGATTAGTTAAGTTATGCATAAGTTGGACCGGACACTCATAATACCAAAAAGGAAAAGGCCATGTCGTTGATGGATGGTCCTAGGTGGCTTCAAGCAAATGCAAGATGGTCTTTATCTTTTAGAGGATTGCAACATTTTATCGTCTACTTTCATTTTTATTTTGAACAATCTGTTCATTATATTTTATGGGTTAAGGGATTGTTTGTTGAATGTTTCTCACCCAGAAATTGTGTTACCCTGACATAGAAATGGCTCAAATGGTTTGTGGTTCCTGTCACCGCCTGCTAAAATATCCAAAAGGAGCTAAACATGTTCAGTGCTCATGCTGCTCAACAGTCAACTTTGTATTAGAAGGTTTTTTCTTTCTCTTGACTCATTGTTGTTGTAACTGAAAACTATCTATGTTAGCTTGTTATTGTACCTATTGTATGTTAGCAACCTCCTTAGAGTATATGGTAGATGAAGTGTTGTAAGTTCGTAGTTAGTTTTGTTTATTATTCTAGCAGCTAGCTCGAAACTCCTCTAGGCCAAACCGTGCAAGTAGTCACAATGCAGCTCAACAGGGAAATTACCTTACATCAATAGCACTATGATACTTCCCCATTATAACCCTACTCCTACTGGTGCTCCCCAATTATCTGACTCCACTTCTAGTGTTTGATTGAATTCAGGTGAGATTAGACTTGGACAACATTGATTAATTATATAGGAGTAACTTTTGTGCCATTAGGACAATTAACAGTATGCAAAATCCTACATGTCTTCATATGGTTTGTCTTATGGAAGTATGGAACTATATGAGCTCGCTAGTTTGTATTCCTGCATCTGGTTGGGAGCCTTCAGATGATTAATCCAAAAGTTGTCTCATTTGGAATTATTTGCTTTGGTACTATATAGGTTAAAGAACTTTGTGGTACTTGATTCCATAATCTCTCATGTTAGCTGCTGCAGTGTGAAGATCAATGAGTGTGATTCAAGTCAATGAATTCAATTGTTGAACGAAGTAGTAAAATTGTATCCACTAGAAAAAAAATCCCACCTTGTACACAGTCAGCCAGTCTTACCTGGAATAAACTAATGGATCCTATTATTATGCCTTCATTTAGTATCAAGATATAGAAAGCCTTTTTTTACCGAACAAAAAGAAAAATATAAAGCATTTGAACTTGACCTTTTTTTTTTCAGCTCATGAGGTTGGGATTGTAAAGTGCAGCAGTTGTGAAGTGTTACTTATGTACCCGTATGGAGCGTCATCAGTTAGGTGTTCCTCTTGTTCCTCTTTAACAGAAATTGGGGTATGTTGAACTAGTTTCATATTTAGTTATGGATCCAATGTGACTCAACATATTCGTGCAGTAATATTATGATGATTAGGGTTTCGTTTGCAAGTAAATAGTTGCTCAGGGTTCTGTTTCGGCATCAAATTCTGTCAAATTTCAGCTACTGATGGCATCATTTTGTATGCATTTACACAACCTTATGTGGTATTTTACATTGAAAAGAAAAATAAAGAATGAATAGAGGGAGGGATCTCTGTTTAGCACTTGAGCTCCTCTATAACTTAACCCGAGTAAACTTCTGAATAATTATACTTTTTTTTTCTTAATTACCTTTTAGCTACTCTTGTAACTAAGAATGAAAGAAATGCTATTTAAGTTAAATATGCTGATAGAGGTTTTTTTGTGTTCAATTTCATTACTAGACTCATACTGCCTTAATATATCGATTAAGCTGATTTAATTCAAAGGAAGAGAGGTAAAGGTGAAAGTCATGTAAGTTCTTACTTCTTATTTGCTAATTTTGTGTAGGAACATAACAGGCGGCCTCCATGGTCTGTTCAACAAGGGCAACCTGCCCCTCCTCCAAGTACTGTTCATTAAATTTGCTGATCTCTTAAAAGCTCGCCCGGGATCTGAGAGATGTTCTTGAGTATGCAGGTAAGCAGGGAAAGCTTGATCAATCGGTCACTTATTTACTTGCTTCAAACTGGTAGTAGCATATCTGTGTACAGAAATAGTTATACATTACTCGGGCTAACTTCATTAGATTTTTGACGTCGCAAAGGGCCTTCTTGCCGTGTAAGAACACAAATTTGACTACAAATTCTTCAATGCTAACTACTCACTTGATACCTTAACTTGACATTTTCTCATTTTGGTTCCTAAACTTTTTCTAATTCAGTTTATTCCTTAAACTTTTAACTTGATGAATCTTGTCTATTTTGTAAGTGGAATGTTATAGAAATGATGATTTCTGAAAAATATATAATGACTGGACGCCTTGCGAATTAGGTAGTTATCAGTCCTTAGTTTCGTCTCACATCATATTGTTCTAATTTTTTACTTATTTGATGGATCACAAGGACTTAGATTGAAATGATGTTGAAAATTTAAAACGAACAAAATTGAACTTGAGTTCTTTTTTTCATACATAGTATTTATTTTGTCATAGATTGATATCTAATTTTGATATTTTTAAATGAAAAAAATCATTTAACTTATATTGTTGGGAAAGATGCTTAACCAAAGTTTACTCAGTTAAGTTCTTCATAGAACATCAATGTTAAAAGCTGGTGTACCAAATCTTGAAAAATGGATGAACACGTCACCGAGCACAAAATTTCATCGACTTCGAAGGGATTACTGATCTTTAAATCAAATCAACATCACTGTAATTGAACCGTCACAACAGAACATTGAACGAAGGGTGGTTGGTGTCAATGGCAACATTATGCAACTATCAGCATTTTTTCCGGGAAATTGACCTTTTACCTATGACATTTATTATATACTAAGTTGCCAATGATTACTTGGAGTAAGAGGATTAGTAGGAAAAGAAAATATCTAAACAAAGCGATGGCGTGGTTTTGTAAATTCCATCATCAAGGTCCAGATCGCAAAATGCAAATGACTACGTAATTGAGATTTACAGGGATATTAGACCTGCAATAAGCATGTAATTGTGTCAAGAAAGAGAGTTATTACTGTATAAAATAAGAACCGTTACTCATCATCTGGTGGGAAGTCCTCATCAGAAGCAGTCTCTAGAAATGACCCAAGAGTTTTCCTCAAAATGCTGAAAGTCTTATCGTCCTGTTTTCCAACACAGAAAATATCTCATAACAGAGTAGAAAAGAGGAGCAACTCAACCATTGTGGTAACTTAATATGTTTTGCTAATACCTGTTTTTTCTTTTTCAAGGACTCCTCCAATTGAGTAATTTTATCAGCACAAACCTTCTCATGTTCAGATATCATATTCCTCTCTTTTTTCCCTGATATCAATCGGCCAAAAAAATTAGGAGAAGCATGTAACTGTTATAACACATACAAGAGACTTGAAATTCTTACTCAATTGCTCATATTTGGTAAATAGCCTTTCCTTCTCCTCTTCAAATTTTGAAATTGTATCTGTCAAGCAGCACTACTGTTAGATTCATTAACAAAGTACTCTGTTTTTTTACCATGACCTGGGAAAATGGAAAGCAATGTTAATTTCATCTCTAGCGTATATTCTATCAGCATTACCAGCCCAGAAATATGAAGCAATGCTCTGTAGGCCCGTTATCTTTGTCAATTGATGAAAGTTTGAAAGTGATTGAATCGGTTGGTTTATGAGTAAGGACACAGTTAAGGTCTTCTTCAAGATTTAGGTGTCGGTGGTCCATCTCCTATTCCTCTTATAGATAATGATATGACTTTTTTTTTTAAGTTAACTTACTCTTTCTCCCGGATTTTGTATCATAATAAAGCATACGAAGAAATGATTGTAACTGAACATTGATCCAACTCGAAATAAATAACGCTAAAAGCATCGATGTGCATGCGAGTAGTTTCTGTTTGTTAATTGTTGCACTTAAGAAATGGGACTTGAAAGTTACTGGGGAAATAACCTTTTAGAGCCTGCAGGTGAGTGATCTTCTCCTTGCAGAATTTCTCGTAAAGAGCTTGGAACTTGGCAGTTTCATTCATCAAGCAATTTTCACACTGAAGATATTCATTGGCAAAGGCAATGCATTAAGTTAGGATAGTACAAATATATTTGTGTCTGTTTATCTAATGTTTTAGTGCCCCCTTCTTCTCCACGAACCTCTTTTGAGCTTTTCGAAAGTGCTTTAGCAAAACTCTGTCTGCCATAATCAAGAAATTAAATCATCAATAAAGAAAACAATAACGTCCTGCTGATATATCATGATCCTAATTTCCACTTTCCAAATTACCTGTCCTTATCGAATTTTGACTTCAAGTCCCCGATCATAGACCTTATCTCAGACGCAACACTGTCGTACAAGAAAATAAACAGTCAATTCAATTGTGGTATTTCACAGATCCGAAAAAAGAAAAGACGAGAAAAGCAATCACATATGAATTTTAAAAGTTGAGAGATCAACGGTGTACAGACATGCTGACAAAGACATTTCAACTCCGAAAGGTGGACCACTACCAGCATTATTGCATTAATGTTAAACAGGTACTGATTAACTAGTACTGACGTTTAATTATTAGTTAAGAGAGAAGTAATCATCAAGTTTTTAATATAACAAGTACGCGAGAAAGGAAATCCATCAATAATTTAACATAATATTACGCAGACACATCGAAATCAAACTCTAAGCTTTCAAACGTTCCGATAGATCAGATAAAATTGTAAATGAGAGTTTTTCTTTCAATTTGGCAGCAACTGGGAATGAACTAATCGGGAAGAAAATAAAGTTGAGAAATTATCGAAGTTCCAGAAATTGAAAGCTGTTGAAAATTTCCAACTGTTAACGAGACTTGCTACAAGCTTAGCAGAGCGTCAACTCCTGATGCAACAAACTTTCCAAAAAGATTTTGGAAATTAGATTAGCTAAACATACTCATATTACAACGCAAACATTCTGTCATTGAGGAAAAGATTCCAAACGAATCGATATACCTCGAAATAGTCTCTTCATTCTTCTTCTGTCCATCTTTCTGAGCCTTCTCTCTGATCTGTTGCAGAGCCGACATAATCCCTTTGATATTGCTGCATTCGCACCGAATCTCACTCTCCTACTTCCCCGAAAAGAATAAAATCCAAAAATTCAAATATAAATTAAGTTAGGTAGACGAACCTAGACATATCCAAGTCAAGATCGAATTCGTCCTCAATTTGCTTCTTCTTGCTGGATTCAGTGTGATCGAGCTCAGAAACTCGCTTCCTGGTGCTTGCTTTGGAGGTGGACATTGTGGCTTATCACTTGTTTGACGAATTTGGATTTGAAACTATGAATGAAACAATTCGTCAAAGCTTTTAGCTCTCGGAATTTCAAAAATTGAGCTCCGAATGCGTTCGGCCAAGTTTGAAACTGAACGGAGTATTGCACATGTGGCGCGCGCTTTTACGTGTTATTGCATTTTATATGGGAATTCAAAATTTTAACTCTTTTAAATATGCAAAAGCACCCCTAACCATATGCTATTTGCAAGAACACCCCTGAACTTTAAAAATGACATCTCAAACTTCTAAATTACTTTGACAAAAAAAAACTTCTAAATTTCAATAAAAGATAGGAAAAATTACATATATCATCACTATATTTTTTATCAGGTTTCAATTCATTATAATAGTTTAATTTTTTCAATCACATCATCCAAGTTTGTAAAATGATTCAATATCACAACTCCTCAACTTTTCGGTTATAAATTTTAACGTTTTGGTGACTTAGCTAAATTTTGAACACGTGTCTTCCACATCAACAAACTTTTTTACAAGCCATTAGTTATTTTATTTTATCCGGTCTTCCCCTTTTAAGTTTTTTAAAAAGAACCCTACAATTCTTAGTCGATATCTTCCATTCTCCTCATTATTTGAGGGTTTTAGGGGTCTTTCTGAAAAAATTAAAAAATTCTGGGGAAAACCAAATAAAATAAAATATCAAATGGCCAATAATTTTACTGATGTGGAAGACACGTATAAAAAACATTAGCTACATTAGCATGATGTTAAGATTTGTAACAGAAAGTTGAGGAATGATGAGATTGAAACATTATATAAATTTGGATGATGTGATTGAGAAAATTTAAACTATAGTGATGAAATTGAAACTTAGTAATGTAATTTTTCTTAAAAGATGTACAACACCTTATTCTCTTGATTTCACCTTAGTTGACATCTTAAAAAATGAAAGAAAAACTCATGATGACTGATGAGTGTATTTTACCCTCATATTTTAGATAATGTTAATCTTATTTTTGTTAGTTTTTTTAGATTTATTGATTGATTTATATATATTTTTGTTTATATCTTGTAGGTTTGATATTCAATTACATTTGAATTGATTTAGAAAGATTTAGAAGTCAAAATTTCAGAAAAATCACAAAAATAACGGAACTGGGCAGGAGGGCTAGCGTCGTGACACTGGCAGTACAGAACGCCAGCTTCGCGGCGCGGCGCTGACTTCCTAGCATTGCGATGCTAATTATACATAACTCCAGTGCCGCGAGCTCACTTCCCAGTGTCGCGACGCTGGCATGACGTGTAGACAGACATAACACCAGTGTCGCGGTGCTCACTTCCCAACGTCGTGACGCTGGCACGACATATAGACAGACAAAACGTCAACGCAACGACGGCTTCCAGCGTCACGATGCTGGCACGATAAGGTTTTTCATATTTTTTTCTCCTATTTTATCCTTATCGAACCCTAGTATATAAAGAGAATATTTTAGGTCTTTTGGGGGATTTTTTAGACGTGAGAGGTAGAGGAGAAAGCTTTTGGGAGAGGAAACAAAGACGAATCCAACCGAGAGACGGATCTCAACTTCAGTTCATCATCAAATCTAGTTTTTTCTTCTCTTTTCCTCTATGTTCATGAATATTATTAGGATATCTTATTATTCTAATATGTTCTAAATTCCTTATCTAGTGCTATGATGTAGTCAAACCATGATTGTTCATAAATTTTGATTTTTGATTTAATCGATGTTTATTCAGTACTATTGAGTGTTATAATCCGTTCTTAATGCTTGTGATTGTCTGGCCAACTCTTGCATGATTTTGGATTTAATTCTGAGACTAAGAAGTGATGATTGAACTCACTCTTTGTTTATAACACCATTAGAATTTCATAAGTTAGAGATAATTATGAATTTAGTGTAACAACTATAATTTCTTGTGTTTAATGAGTTTCATTATATTGAATCTTGATAGAAATGTATGATTCATATTTTTTATTCATTATTATCGATACTTGAGAAATATTAATAATTATATTAGAGAAATTCGCTATCAATGTTCTGAATAAACGTTAATTGATTGAGAATTGGAATTTAGAACATATTTGGTTTGGTGAAATCGAAAATCCTAGAACTTTTAACTATTCAAATTTTATCTTTGTCAAATCTTTATCGTTTTAGTTTAATTAGAGTTTTAGTTTAATGAAAAATACCAACATTTTGTCATTTTTAAGTAGAATTAAAGTTTAATTAATTTTAATTATTAATATCAATCAGTCTTGTAGATAATACTATATTTTTATAGAAAATTTTCACTTGACGATAGTGTATACTTGCACTATAAAAATTTCACAACAAGTTTAGGCGCCGTTGCCGGGGATTGATTTTGTTTATTAATATTGGAGTTACATATCTTGATTTTACTTTGAGTCTTATTTGTTTTATTTACGGTTATTTATTATTTTTTTTTAAATTTTCAGGTGCTCTCTATGGTGTATGAGAAAATTTGAAAGCGAGAACTTAACTCCCCTCAATTTGGAAGTTGAGCAAACTTGTCGACGTAATAGAAAAGTAAGGAGAGAAACTTCTAAATGACCTCAAGAAACCATGGAAGACATTCGAGAAAATCCTGAAATTGTAAACAACCAAAATAACTAGGCAATTCGAGATTATGCTATGCCAATGGTCAATGGGGTTGTGTCTGCTATTCAACACCCTGTTATTAATGCCAATAATTTCGAGATTAAATCGGCTATCATTCACATGGTGCAAGCAAATCAGTTCAGTGGCATGCCTAATGATGATCCAAATGTTCACATAGGCACTTACCTCGAAATTTGTGAGACATTCAAGTACAATAATGTCTCAACTGCTACAATTAGGCTAAGATTATTCTCATTTTCACTTCGAGATAAAGCTAAGAGTTGGTTGAACTCTTTACGCGCTAGATCAATCGCCACTTGAAATGGACTTTATGAGAAATTTTTGGCTAAATTCTTTCTACCAGCTAAAACAGCCAAGATGAGCAACGAGATCATTACTTTTGTCCAATATGATATGAAGTATATTTATGAAGCTTGGGAGAGGTTTAAAGAGATGTTGAGAGCATGCCTACATCATGGACTCCCTAGATGGCTACAAGTCCAAACTTTCTAATATGGTTTGGAAAATTCAACGAGTACATTAGTGGATGCAGCAGCAGCAGGAGCTTTAATGGGCAAAACACATGAGGAGGCTTATGCTTTGTTTGAAGAAATGACTAATAATGCCTATCAATGGCCAATTGAGTGCAACGTACCGAGAAAGATTCATGGGGTTAATGAAGTCGATACTCTTACCGCTCTCACTGCTCAAGTAGCTACACTCTCCAAGTAATTGAGCTCTTTCACCGCCAATGCTAGTGTTATTCATGCTTCATGGAAAGTTTGTAATTTGTGTAATGGACCTCATTTTAGTACTGAAATGTCAAGCCGGTAATCCTTTTGCTCCTTCTCAATTAGAACATGTTAATTTTGTTGAGAATTGTAACAGGTAAAATAATCCATTCTCCAACACCTACAATCAAGGATGGAGAAATCATCCCAATTTCCTGTGGAAGAATAGTTAGAATGTGATTAATCGACCAGTTACAACTCAGCCTCAGTAACCTAAAATTTCTTTGGAAGATGCTATTGCCCAGTTTGCAGTTAATACTACTCAATTTATGGCAAGAACATATGCTACACTTCAAAGGCAAAAAATAAGTATTCAGAGGCAAGAAACCAGTATTCAGAGTCAAGCTCCAGTATTCAGAGTCAAGCTGCGTCAATCAAGAATTTGGAGCTTCAAATGGGTCAACTTTCAGAAATACTCACACAAAAACCACAAGGTTCTCTACCGAGCAATACCGAGAGGAACCAAAGGAACAAGTAAATGCCATTACTCTTCGCAGCGGCAAGAAGTTAGCAGACCCTCAGGAAACCACTATTGAAAATTCTCAGCCAATTGAAGCAGAAGCTGAGACAATGGGTGATGATCTTGCCAAGAGATCAGAAAAGAAGAAAGGCAAGCCTAAGTCAAAGTTTTTTCCAGATAATCCTCCACCATATGTTCCACCTATTCCATACCCTTAGCGGTTCCAAAAGAAGAATTTGAACAAACAGTTTTCTAAGTTTCATGATGTATTTAGGAAACTACATATAAACATCCATTTTGTTGATGATTTGGAACAAATGCCGAGCTATGTCAAATTCATGAAGGATATTCTCTCAAATAAGAGAAAGCTATAGGAGTATGAGACAGTTGCACTCACTAAGGAGTGTAGTGTTATCTTGTAGAATAAATTGCCTCCGAAGTTAAAGGACCCTGAGAGTTTTACTATTCGTTGAACCATTGGAAATTTATATTTTGAAAAGGCTTTATGTGATCTTGGTGCTGGTATCAATTTGATGTCATATTCAGTTTACAAGAAGCTAGGTCTTGGAGAAGCTAAGCCCATGACGGTAACCTTACAGTTAGCTGATCGGTCTATCAGATATCCATTGGTGAGTATTGAGGATGTTTTGATAAAAAATGGATAAATTTACCTTTCCAGTTGATTTTATTGTTCTTGACATGAAAGAAGACCAAGAAATTTCAATTATTCTTGGTACACAATTTTTAGCTGCGGGAAGAACTCTGATTGATGTGCAAAAAGGGGAAACTTATTCTGAGAATGCAAAATGATCAGGTAATTTTTAATGTCTTCAAAGCAATCAAACACCCAAATGATATGAATAGTTGTTTTCGGGTGGATAGTGCAGAATTTGGAGAAGGTAAACCACGACACCTACCATTTATTGAAAAACCATCAATGTTAGACCTTCACCTTCGGTACACCTTTATGGGAGAAGTATCCACTCTACCTATCATTATCTCTGTTTCGTTAAATGGTGAACAAGAAGACAAGCTCCTGAGGGTGTTGAGAGAGCAACAAATGGTCTTAGACTGGTCAATTTCTGACACAAAGAGAATTCTAAAGCCAACGGACAGCGGGTGAAGCCTAAATGATCATTATGTCTGGCTGAAGACATTAAAGTAAGTGCTACCGGGAGTAAACCTGATTATATTTCTGTTATTTCATTTTTTAGTTTTTTTATTTTCTTTTGCTTATTTTATTACTGTTTTTCTCCAGGTTTTTATATATAAAAAAACTATGGACAAATTTGGCTCATGCACCACTTTCGACTCAGTTGGAGACAACAAGAACAATGTAGAGACTAACGAGAATGATTGCTCATCATTATTCAGGGAAGTCCTCTCTAATTATTCCTTTTACATATTTTCTTTTCATTGAGTACAATGAAAGTTTTTAGTTTGGGGGTGGTGACTTTAATTTAATTTTGTTTTTGATGTTCTATTGTTGTCAACACTAGCAACTATGATGAGTTTGGTTTTCAATTATTGATAACTTTGGAAAAATGATGAATTTATGTATCGGTGTGTGTTTGAACCAATTATTGATTTGCATTTCACTAGAGAATCCTGACATATTGAGCACCTAGCCTTGAGCGTTTGATTATCTTTTTGCTTAGAGAAGGTTTATGTGGCTTAAGGAATCATTATGATCTCATAAGAACTCTAGAATTAGTTTTATAGTTGCCGAGGTGAAATTTTAGGCTACAGTATACTTAGGACATGATTTAGGCCATCTTTGGATCGTTTGAGCTTTTCAAGCCAACCTATACATAATTGTTTCCCTAGTCATCCTTATTGAGCCTAAATAGCCAATTTTCGTTGAACCACCTATGACAATTTTCTAACCTTAAAAAGTTTTCCTAGTACCCATTTTCACTCATAGTTTTTGAATGTTCTAGAAAATATTTGGAGTTATTCCAATCAGGGTGAATTGGAAGGGTTTGATTGATTTATTAAAAAAATATTGTGAATAAGTTTGATTTTGTAGCCTCTTGGACTTGAGTAACTAAGCTCGAAGGGGTGTCTCAACACCTAATACCCTAAGACCCACTGGTTTGGGAGCTATTAGCTGAAAGCTCGTTAAAGAAAATGGACTTTAGTGGAGAGTGGCATGAAAAATTGGTTATGGAGTTCCAATCTATTTATAGATTATTAGATCCGCTTTTACAAGACTTGATTACATAAACTCATATGGGTTTATGAGATTGGACGACTTAAGGTGACACACACACACTCGGGACTTTCAAGTTGTAATGTAAGTTGGTAATTGTGTTAAAACTTTACATGATCATAATTCAGAAGTTTTTCTTAGGTTATCGTTATTTTGAAATCTTTGAGCCAAGTTTAGTTTAGTTATTTTGAAATCTTTGAGTGTATTTTACACTCATATTTTAGATAATTTTAACCTTATTTTATTAGTTCTTTTAGATTTATTGATTGATTTATATATATTTTTGTTTTTATCTTGTATGTTTGATATTCAATTGCATTTTGATTGATTTGGAAGTCAAAATTTCAGAAAAATTGCAAAAATAATGGAACTGGGCAGGAGGGCCAGCGTCACGACGATCACTTCCCAGCTTCGCGATGTTAGCACGACATATAGACAGACAGAACGCCAGCATCACGACGCTGACACGATAAATTTATCGGGTTTTCTCTCCTATTTTATCCTTATCGAACCCTAGTGTATAAAGAAAATATTTTTTATCTTTTTGGGATTTTTTTGGACGTGAGAGGCAGAAGAGAAAGCTTTTGGGAGAGGAAATGAAGATGAATCCAACTGGGAGACAAATCTTAACTTTAATTCATCCTCAAATCTAAATTTTTCTTCTCTTTTCCTCTATGTTCATGAATATTATTAGGATATCTTATTATTCTAGTATGTTCTAAATTCCTTATATAGGATTGTGATGTAGTCAAACTATGATTGTTTATAAATTTTGATTTTTTATTTAATCGATGTTTATTCAGTACTATAAAGTGTTATAATCCGTTCTTAATGCTTGTGATTGTCTGGTCAACTCTTGCATGATTTTGGATTTAATTCTGAGACTGAGAAGTGATGATTGAATTTACTCTTTGTTTATAACACCATTAGAATTTCATAAGTTAGAGATAATTATAAATCTAGTGTAGCATAATTTCTTGTGCTTAATGAGTTTCATTATATTGAATCTTGACATAGATGTATGATTCATATTTTTGATTCATTATTATTGATGCTTCAGAAAGATTAATATTATATTTAGGGAAATTCGCTACCAATGTTCTGAATAAGCATAAATTGATTGAGAATTAGAATTTAGAGTATATTTGGTTTGATGAAATTGAAAACCCTAGAGCTTTTAACTATTCAAATTTTATCTGTCAAATCTTTATCATTTTAGTTTAATGAAAAATCCTAACTTTTTGTCATTCTCAAATAGAATTAAAGTTTAGTTAATTTCAATTATTAATATCAATTAATTATGTAGATGATACTCTATTTTTATAGAAATTTATTACTTGACGACGATAGTGTACACTTACACTATAAAAAATTCACAACAATGACCTAATTTTATATGAAAATTATGTACTTTTTTTTAGAAAATGTCTAAACTTAAGTGATTACTTAATTATCATTTTGCTTTTTTAAACAATAACCTAAACTAATAGAATGTGCATAAATCAGGAACTTGAATAGCTTTCTGAAGTATTGAGGATATCTTTGCAAGAGACGAAGTACACGAGATGTTGTTGCGTTATCTATATACACTTAGAGGCCGTATGTAATTTGAAATTTGTTTTTAGAAAAATATAGAAATAATTATCTTTGAAATTTGTTTTTAGAAAAATATAGAAATAATTATCTATAATCTATATATATATATATATATAGTCTATAATAATATAATAAAAATTAAAAATAATAGATCAATAGGGCACCCCGTTTATGAAAAAATATTAATAGATAGGATTTTGGAAATCAAAGATTTCTAGGAAAACGAAAATGCTTGACTTAAAGGATTAACATTATAAAATAATCAATCAAATATAATAAACGTATAATTAAATTAAACTAACATAAATAGTAATTAAATAATTAAGAATGAAACTCAATTAGATATAAGTTAAGAATAAATAAATAATGTGAAAGTTTAAAGCGCAAAAATATAAAATACATAAAATTATAAAGATGCTAAATTTTCAAGCACAAATATTAAACATGCGGGAAATTAAATATGAAAAAATAAAGTGCACGAATAATAAATGGAGTAGGGAAGAAGGGGTTGAACACACGATTTTTAACGTGGTTTGAGAAACCCTTTACCCTACTTCCAAACTTTAAGGTTGCTTAGTTGAAGATTTTTTTCAAGTGAGATTTTCATACAGATAAAGAGGAGACCTTCATAAATTCTATTAGTTTGTGGTACCAATCAAACTTTATTAAGGTTTCACGGTCAAGAATTCAAATCTATTATAAAATTCCGTACTCTTGAAGAAGATATCTCTCTATTAACCAGATCTAAAAAGTGTGTACACGCTCTCATAATAAAGCAAGTCACACATGTCCAGAAAAAAAAGAAGAAACATAAAAATTAACTAAATCTATAAAAAGTCCTACTAATTGCATCCAAGACAACAAAAGATAAGACGAATAAAGGCGTAATTTACCATCAAGTCATTGTCACAATACTCGAGACTCTAAAAGCTAGAGATCCACAACAGCATCACTATCACGTTCACGGAAGATTCGAGAGCAAACAAAGTCCATCTTCATGGCACTTTTCTCAAGCAGAACGCCATCTCTAAGGGACAAAAAAAGATTTAAAACAAAAGAGGAAGATACCATATATGAAATCGGACTCCAACCAAGATTTACGATAACCACAAGAATCTGCATACAAAATAGATTGAATAGTAGTTGCTAGCTCCGCCTCAAAAGCAAAAGAGATCCCGAAAGGAATGCAAAAACAACAGTTCACCATAGCTCTAGAAGTACGAAACAAACATGCACATCTCGCTAGCCTAGAAGCACCAAAAGTCAACCGTCCGGGTCAATCTTTAGCCTACCTGGCATACGAGGTTGGCAAGAAACTTCAATTATCCGAGGATGATAAGAAGAGTCGATTATATCCATTTATCTGGCCAAAAGCGGATCTTATAATGATGACCTAAAAGCCAGCGAGACTCCAACCAAGGTGAGGAAATGAGATTTCATGCTAGGCCTAAGAGAGGAAGCAAACTTAATTTATGCAAGGTTGATTCTTTTATCGATCGGGCTAAAACAAGTATGCCAAGCAAGTTGGACAAGCTTAGGATTATCTGGCGAACCGGACCAGGAGAAGGTTCGAATTGCATGAGTAACAGCCGTAAGGATTGAAGACGACCAATGATGCAATTGAAATGACTAAAGATCATAAACAATAAAAATCACATGCCGTTTTATTTGATTATATTTTTAAAGATAACGTGGACTTTAACTTGGAATAGGAACCCTTGTCTTACTTTCGAGGAAAAAATAATCTGTTCCTGTTAGAAATCTCAATCGGAGGAGATCTGTTCCACAAATTCTAATTGTCGGTGTTTAGATGAATGGTTAGCATCACGTCGACATAAATACTAAGGTGAAAATATATTTATCTCTTTATGATTTTAATTATCTTTTTGTTAGGATAAATCTGGACCGTCCATTTTCTTAATGATCGATCTAAATTGAATAGGATTCCACCAGGGAGGATCTCAATCTCCTGTAAGGTGAACACTATGTTCATGCGATTTGGATATACTTAATTTCATTTTCACCGCATGCTTTAAAAAAAAATTTAAGAAACATTTTATGTTTTTTTAAAAGGAATTAGTTTATTCTTACTAGATAAATAACCATGTAATGCACAAAATTAAAAAAAATAGAAAAAAACTAAAACCATAATAATGAATTATGTATTATTTAGTAAACTAGTAAAAAATTCACGTACATTCCACATGAATAGAAAAATTTCATGACTTTTAATTAATATCATAATATAACTTTACGAGCAAAATAATAATCTAATTAAATAAAAAAAGAACCTCATAGAAGATGCGAANAATTATGGTAGAACATCAAAAGAGCATCTAAAAACGACCTCCGCTAAGCGTTCATTATAAAACGTATTTTCGATACCAATTAAAATTTGTATACATAACTATGACTAGCTAAAAATTGTATACATATGGTGGATATATAATATGAATCTAAAGTGGTAAATACATAAGGACTCCTTTATATCTCACTATTAATTAAATTAATGAACATTGAATTGAAATTTATCTTTAATTTGAATTAAACAAGTTTTATTTATTTTTTTCGTATTTTCTTTTTTTCACCACTTAAATTTTTCTTATTTTTCCGTTTAAAATTTCAACCATTTCTAGGTAGAAACTTAATTATCAGTCAATCAAAACTGAAAACAATATATAAGTCAAATTAAATTTTGAGCCAAAAAACCAAAAAAAAAAATTAACTAATTTTCAACTGATAAAAATTACATTCCACTCAATTTTGAATAAACTGCCATTAACAGTAAAGAAATATTGATTATAAGGAACCCACTCTTCAGAAGGTAGAAGGCATAGTTTCATGACTGTTCTGCTGGAGTCAGTATTTAAAAATCCAATAGCTGGAACAACTTTTGCAAATTTATCAGCAAGAAACTTGATTTCAATATGTGGTTTGATGGATACAGCCTTCTCTTTGGGAGGGTCATGTAAGACCCCAAGAGATCCCAAGCAAATGATGAGAGTAGCATTATCCGATGTGTCAGAGTCTTAGGAGGTAGCAAACTCAGATGAACAGCTGGCCGCTTCAGAGGAGTATGGTAAGACATATTGAATGTCCTCATTGCGGTTAGCTTGCTCTTCCACAGCAGATTCAATATCTTCATCGTCTCGGAGGAGAAGCACTGTTTGTAAATGTTCAGCATCTGAATATCTCTTTTGGTTTTATGAGGACATTTTTTTTGCAAAATGTCATTTTTTACCACAGATGTAGCCTTTTATTGTCCTATAAGAAATAGGACAGTAAAGAGAACCTAGAGAAAAATGAGTGACTCCACAAACCTTGAACCTGTTCGTCTTTCCTCTTCCTTCTCTCCCCAAATTTCCCCCCTTCTGTGCGTCGAACTATTGCAAATAAGATCGAGAACCTGATTGAAATCCATCATCTCCCTGAAGATGTCAGAATTCAGGAAACAGAATTACCACTTCTCAATCCATACAGCCTCTATCATCGGTCCAACCGAGTCCTGCGTAGTATCAGAACTTTGATATCTACTCACAGATCTCATGAGAAGGAAATTGTGCAAACCACAAAATTAGACCAGTGTGGTCTTCAAGCCACCACCGCAGAACAATATGTTACTCTTGAGATCCCTCAAGATCTGCTTAATGGTTGGCAGACACAAGGCTACACACACCTACATGTTGGTGCTGTCCGACTTGCCCTGACCCTCCATGGTAGAAAAGGGATTGCCGCTACTGCTCGGATTGCTCTCCTAGACACCACTTTCAAATCCTACAGTAATGCATTGATTGGCTCCATTCTCACCACCCTTAGTAATGGCACTGTCATTCTTACCATTGCCCCGAACTTTAATATTAAACTTTCAAACCCAACTCTGTCTTAGAGATTGAAAGTTCAAGTTCAGATTGTGGGCGCAGAACAATAATCCAGAGCTATTATGGCCACCCTGCATCATCAGATCATTTATCGCCTCCAAAATCACTCGTTTGATCTTCATTTTCCCAACTCTACTCAAGATGCCCTTTTTGCAGTTTCTGACAGAACAGATGATACCTCTATCATCCAGATCCCTCGACATATCTCTAAAGCTGAGCTCACTCAACTAATGCCTCTCGAATGGATCAATAACTATGAACGACCATTTCATGCCATCCAACGTGATGTTCATACTTCTACCCTTCCTAAGGTGCACCGACTCCCTGATGGTACCATTAAGACCATCTTTGCCAGACCTGGTACAGCAGAACCTTCTTCTTCCAGACCTGTGTTTTCTGCAAGTATTTTAACAATCACTCCTGCTTACACGCCCTCACGAAATTGTCCTCCCATTGCCTGGATTAATCATGCGACTCAACCCTGTTATGTGTCCCATGTAAATGGACATTTCATCTGGGATGTTTCCCTAGACAGATGTGACCCTGAGTGCGACTGTGATGAGCCTATTTGGTAAGAAACAAATACTGATGATGACTCGTGGTATCAAAGGGCTCCTCCAACCCGCAAGAAGCCCAACAAATTGTCTTGTCGCTCCCAGGCATACCATCATCACTATGACGACAATGATCAAGATGGTTCTTCTAACAATAACACTCATTAGGTTGGCCCTCAACCATCACTATCTTCTCAGCAACTTTTTCTATATGAGTTGCTCCAAGAAACTGGCCATACAGAACTTCTCCCATCTATGCAACCAACATCGGAGTCTCAAATCCATTATGTTTCTAGTATCATTTCCCGCATTGCCATGATGGAATCATACGAACAGGATTTTCCACCATTAACCAGACACACCAATCAGATTACGAAAGTTTCTACCAGACCTTTCTCCATTCCTACTAAGATCACTCCAACAGGAGAACCTAGGTCTCTTCCTGTGGCTGGAGAGGTGCTTAATTGGCAGTCCAAAAATGCTATGTGTCAAAATCGAACTCTCACAAAGAATGATGCTAAACTAGATCAGCTCATCTACAATCTGACACTCTATCCACCCAAGTCGGGCAGATCTTTGACCAACTTCAGCAGCTTTGGGACATGTTAGCATCAAGAGCTCTGCACTTAGATGCGAAATTAAAACACATGGCCGAAAAAGGTTACATAGGCCCAAAATTCCAGAAAAAAGAGCAAGAACTCTCCCAGATTCAACAAGATATCTACTGGATAGAGGCTGATATAGCTAAGGAGAAATCACAAACTCTTTATGATTCATATCCTTCCTATCCCATGAGCAGTCAAACTCCTAGGTATCTCTCCTCTTCCATGCCTTCCAAAAGCCTCCGACTATAATAATCTATTCAAAATGTCTTACCCCATTTTAAGGCAACTCAGACAATCTCGGTCGACAACTACAGCTCCCCCAGTACAGCTTGCTCCTCTTTCTTCGATACCTCTTGGTGTTTAAATCCATCCCACTTCCCTGGCCTCAACTTCCTATACAACGAAACCCTATGTTCTGCCAGTCCGTCCTCCTCCTCAATCTTAGAAGTTAAAGGCTCCTCTGGATCCTGATCTGACAATCCATACGTTACAAAGTTTTTCCAGTTCAATTTTAAAAACTGATACCTTCAGCACTGAGGATACCTCTAGTCTTCCTTCCGAAGTATGCCAAACGAATATGTCTACTATTGACATGGTCCAACCTGGTGATATCAATGAGGAAGAACCCTCTATAGATGATCTTCCTCCTCTAATTCATTCCCAAGACTCGAGGAACATATATAAACCAACAACTGCGCTTGGTTTATTTTTTATGATCTTCCTCCAAATAAATGACGTGATCTTCTTCATGAATTTAGCGCTTGGATTGACTTACAACTATCTAAACCAGATGTGGCCCTCGAAGATGTCCTCTCTAAGTTTTTATCTCCATTCACAGGGACTTTACGAGAATGGTTTCAATGTCTTAGCCCTTATCAAAGGCTGACTGCAGCTCGTAGCCTTGATGTTGGCACTCTTTTGGGAATGTTACATAAAGAATTCATTGGGGATTTCCAACTCATTGACAAACAGAGTCGTCAAGACTTTTTTGAAATGAAATGTTGTTCGTTGGAATGCCGTGATTTACAAAAACATTTTCAACGTATGTCAGACAAGTATTATATGCTGAATGGAGCTAATGATGTCAACCTACGGCACACGTTCATTGCCTCTCTTCCTGAAGAATTACAACCGGAACTACATCAGACTATTAATGCCCTTCGCCGTGATATGACAGACATTTCCCTTAGGGAAATCTATCAACTTGCATTAGCCACCCTTAATAAACTATGTGAACAACAAAATTTTTTTAAGAGGATGCTCAAAGGAGAATCCAAACTGCGATCAACATGTACCAAATCCTATCTTAAACTTAAATGCCATGCCCAAAGGGATTGTTCATGTTCAAAGGAGCACAGACGGGACGAACGAGAAAAGACCCACCATTTTTCATCTCGGAAAAAGGGTTTCAGACATCATTCTTGTACCAATCCTTTTCTTCGATATTTTAACAATAGACATCCTTCCTCCCGCAAGTCAAAAAAATGCTAAATCTGTGAAATGACATGTTGCAAAAAAATGACCTCATAAAATCAAAAGATATTTTCAGATGCTGTAACATTTACAAACAATGATTCTCCTCCGAGACGATGACGATATTGAATCTACTATGGAAGAGCAAGCTAACGCAATGAGGACACTCAATATGTCTTACCATACTCCTCTGAAATGGCCAGCTGTTCATCTGACTTCACTACCTCCTCAGACTATGACATATCGGATAATGCCACTCTATCATTTGCTTGGGATCTCTTGGGGTCTTAAATGACCCCCCCAAAGAGAAAGCTGTATCCATCAAACCACATATTGAAATCAAGCTTCTTGCTAACAAATTTGCAAATGTTATTCCAGCCATTGGATTTTTAGATACCGGCTCCTGCAGAACAGTCATGAAACTATGCCTTCTACCTTATGAAGAGTGGGTTCCTTATAATCAATATTTATCTACTGCTAATGGCAGTTTATTCAAAATTGAGTGGAATGTAATTTTTATCAGTTGAAAATTAGTTAATTTTTTTTTTGGTTTTTTGGCTCAAAATTTAATTTGACTTATATTTTTTCCGTCTTGATTGACTGTTAATTAAGTTTCTACCTAGAAATGGTTCAAATTCTAAACGGTGCCATACCAGAAGAATCCTCTGGTATCTTTGGGCTCTTTCTGCTCTTTATTACTGTGTCATCGGATTTCCTCCATATCTTATTTACCAGTATATTTATGATGCTGCTAATACCTATACGCACATTTTGACTCTTCTTGAACTTTTTGCTCCACTGCCATACTGGCGAAGCCAGCTTCACAAGATTCTCACCGAATACAATATATGGACAGCTCCTCGGAAACATAGATAACCTTTTTTCTGTTTCGACACTCTCCACCGTGAACAAGATCAGTATGTTGATGGAACCCTGTACATGCGTAACTATATTAATTGCTGGCAGTCCTCTCCCGCTTGGCCCAAATATGAAAAATGGTTCATGGACCAATTGGGTCGAACCTTAGCACGTCTTAATGAATCCACCATCGACATGGACTATAATGGTTTTTCCCTTGGGCCATTTCCTTCTAGCCCATGAGCATCCTCTGGAGCTTCCTCCTCGACTTTACATGAATATCAACGCTCATTCATTTTCAGTGGTTTGTCGTCTTCTCATCCTCAGGATCCATATCCATTTGAGTCTCAAGATCTGTATCAGCTGGACACTCAATTCTAGTCTGATTGTTTTCCCCCGAGCTCAGCCAACTTCCTGTTCCACCATCTGAATCAAATCCCTCACGATCTTGATGACTTCAGCTCCACATACTTTCAGGACCCACTGTATGATGAAGACTATGCCAACCTAGGGTCTGATCATGAGCCTATTTCCAAAAGTGATTGGTAGTGCTGCCACCTGTCTCCCACTAATCTCTGTTGTGTTGTAATAATGCTAGCTTTATCTTTGCTATCATCTTTTAAGTTTTTTTTTCCTTTTGTAATAATCGTTACTTTTGTAGCTGCTAATTTTTCGTATGCCCCCTCCATCTCTATATAAGGAGGGTTTTCCTTTCATTATAGGGAAGAGTTTTTCGGAATAAAAATATACAAGTATTTTTCTCTCATGGCTTTCTAAGTTTGTCTTCTTCTCCTTGCTACATTGCTCTTATAATAGTTTACTTCTGGCTGTCGGGATTCAAGTATGTTATACACTTATCCTTCATAGGGATCATGTGTATCAGAAAAGAATCAGAATATGATCTGAGAAAGATATTTTACTATGCTACTCTGAGTTGTTTTAGTTTGATGAATACTTTCATAGGTCCTAACAGCGGCTCCCTAAGAGGATGGTTGAGTCTTACCTGGATATTGAAAGTATGCATTAGACTGATCAGCTGAGAATCGTGTAACTGAAACATCATTCTTGGTATCAGAGCCATACTTTTACGGCCCGTGGTAATCTATAAGAAATATGACAGTAAGGAGAACTCAGAGAAAAATGAGTGGCAATGCAGGGAATGATACTAGGAACATAATGGATTTAAGACTCTGATGTTGGTTGCATAGATGGGAGAAGGAATGTATGGCTAATTTCTTGGAGTAACTCATATAGAGAAAGTTACTGAGAAGATACTGATGGCTGAGGGCCAACCCAATTAGTGGTATTGCTAGAAGAACCATACTGATCATTATCGTCATAGTGATGATGGTATGCCTGGGAGCGACAAGACAATTTATTGGGCTTCTTGCGGGTTAGAGGAGCCCTTTGATACCCCGAGTCATCATCAGTATCTGTTTCTTCCCAAATAGGCTCATCACAGACGCACTCAGGGTCGTATCTGTCTGGGGAAACATCCCATATGAAATGTCCATTTACATGGGACACATAACAGGGTTGAGCCGCATGATCAATCCAGGCTATGGGAGGACAGTTTCACGAGGGCGTGTAAGTAGGAGTGATGGTTAAAATACTTCCAGAAAACGCAGGACAGTAAAATGTTAATTTTCTCCCTCCATCAACTTACAATCAGTGATCTAGAACACCTAGATTACAATTAGTGATCTAGGCAAACTCGACTAACCAACGAACCATCTTTTACACAGATGCAGGCATTGACTTTACCAAGATACTGATAATCCAAGCAAGTAAGTTAAACTAGTTTAAACAGATGCAACCTTTCTAGCAATCTCAATTACCAATGGACATTGGTTCCCTTGTAAATTTGACCTTCTTTATGCCAAAGCCTCGTCTAGGAGAGAATCTTGAGTAAAAAATAAACCCATCTTCGTCAAGAAGAAACGAAAAAAACTCACGGATAGAATAGGGTAAACAACAGCCAGAAATGAAGGAAGAGGAAAATACCGAAGTTTTGAACCTGGAAATCCATAGCTATAATTTGAATCATCACATAAAACTCTCAATTCGCTTTCACATGTAAATCTGCAATGCTAAAACGAAGAGAACCAAGCGTAGAAACGGAGCATAATGTCTAGAAAGTCAGGTTAAAGATAGACCCATCTCATTTCTAAAAAAATTTCAATTCCCCAATGACTCATGTCAATTAACTAACCTAAAATCTATTAAATCATCATATATCTAAATATAAATATAAAATGCCTACCAAGTTAAGCCATCTCGATTAAGTGCTTCAGATTTAGTATTCAAGGGTTTGTTTGAAGCTTACAACTATGAATATAAAATGGAGAAGATAGTGCCAACAAATGATATTTTGTATCCATTTCCACCTCTTCTGCCTCTTTCTCTTTCTCCAGCCATTGCTCATAGCTTCCATTGTTACGCCCAAAGAAATGGGAAAAAGAATGGGAAAAAAACCCAAACATTCCATGCTTAAGCAAATTACGGTCAAAATGTTAAATCTATCTTAAAATTAAGGAGTAGCGAGTCTTAGGCAAGAAGTGAAGGGGAAGGGGTTCTGTCGCGAGGGAGAATGGGGAGGGAGGGGTGCTTTGCGAGTTTGGGAGAACGAGTGATTTTTCATAGGGGTAAAATGGGTATTTATTTGATCACGTGCAAGGCACTTGATCAACTATGTTTAGGCTGAAATTTGGCTCAGTGGAATAAGTTGATGGATGAAGAAAATTGAATAGGCAAAATCTAATCCATAAAATAGAAAGAAAGAACGAAAGTGCATTCCCTTTCGTCAAGTAAGTAATAAAAGAGGCATACCAACCACTTTCGCTTTGCCTTAGACTCTATTGGAACAAAGCAAAGAAGGAGGCAGAATGGAGAAAGGAAAGGGACAAGGACAGACTTGCTTAGCACGAAGGTTGCTAGTTCGAGGGTAGGGTATGGTACTAAAGGCCCTCGGACAAAAATGCAAAATATGGGGAGTAGAAAGTTCGAGGTGGAGCTATTTAATGGGAAGAATAATTTTAGTTTATGGGAGAGTATGGTTAAAGATATTCTTGTTCAACAAGGACTATATAGGGCGTTAATGAGAAAGTCAAAGAAACCAGTTAATATGTCTAATGATGATTGTGAAGAACTTGAGATAAAAGTCGTGAGTACTATTAAATTATATCTAGCACTGAAAATAAAATATAGTATGTGGAATGAAACATCACCAGAGGCTTTGTGAAAAAAGTTGGAGATGATATTTATGTCAAAGTCGCTCACCAACCGAGTGTATTTGAAGAAATGATTATATCAACTGCGTATGGACGAAGCTTCTGAAATCATGGATCATTTGAATAATTTTAATACATTGACTACACAACTGGCTAGTATTGATGCTAAGATTAATGAAAAAGGTCAAGCATTGTGTTGTTGACGTCGTTTCCACCCTCGTTTGATAACAAAGTGACGACGTTATTGGTTGGAAAATATTGGTTGGAAAAGAGACTCTCAAGGTGGAGAAAGTGAGTGAAGTGTTGTTAGAGACCGAAAAGTTCAAGCAACTAGTGGTTAAAAATGAAAGCAATCATTTACAGTGAGATTTGATTCAAGCCGAGGAATGAGTATGTCATGAAACCATTTTAGAGAGACATCAAGATCTGCTTGAAGGCCAAGAGATTTTAGTAACGTTGAGTGTTATTATTGTCATAAAAAGGGACACTTCCAATACCGTTGCAAGAAGATGATAACATGCCTACAAGAGTTCAAGTTTAGGGGGTAAATTGATTTGAGGGCAAAATGCAGGGGTTTTTTTAGGATATAAACCCAAAGAAAAATCTAAAAAATTTATTTTGTGTGTATAACATAGAAGCACATGTTGTTTATTCAAATGACTAGTTATCGTTAAAAAAATACCTCTTCATTCATCAAAATTAGTTTCATCACTTCAAGTAATCCTTTTGAATTCTTGTACTTTCTATCATTCATTTTGGAATACCTCAAGTTTTCAAATAGGTAGAAAATAATTTTTTAGAAGATTGACTGCCATTTTTCTTGGTCTATCAGCTTGCGTAGAAAACACTAAGGGGTCGTTTGGTATGGATTAAGTAAGAATCCTAAGAAAGTTAAGTTGTTTGATAAGTTTAAGTGGTAAAGTTAGATGACAAAATATTAGGATTACCATGTTTAGTAACCCATGGTTAAGTGAAAAAGTTGCTAGAAAAGTATGATTCCTTTATTTGTTATGTAAGAAACTTGGGAAAGGTTGTTGGGAAAGGTTGTTAGGAAAATTTGATAAAATTGTTGGAGAGTGTAATTAAAATAATAATTATTTATAGTTTCTTTTTTATCAAGTTTTTATTTCTTGTCAATAATTATTTATAAATTCTAATACAAATAATAAAATTATTTTACGCACTAATTAATTAACTAGTGTATTAACCCATCAATAAAATTAAATCAATTATTTTTCTCTTACTACGTCAAAAACTAAAATAATATTTTTACTTACACCGTACAAATAAATTCAATAATAAATTTTTCATTATTACATAGCAAGATTGTATACTGATTCTCTATTAACAACTACTAAAAAGTCTTAATAATTCATATCGTGTTTGAATAAATTCTCTAATATCACAAATTAATTATCATATAATTTTTCTCTTTTATACATAAAAATAATCCTCCTATAAATAACCATCATTTATATTAACACATTATAATATTTAATAATACATAACATTTTTCTCGTTACATGTACTTTTCTTCAGTAGATGTATATCATGGTTATCAATAGTATTCTGCTCTGGTTGGAATGGACAAAATATTTTAGTTCTGTCACGGGAATAAAACAGAACAATGATGCAAATATTTATTACATTTTAGTTAAATACAATTTAAAACTGATTATAAATGATTGAGAGAACCCCTCATTTGTGCTTTAGTCTCACGGGTCCGGTCCTCCACAAAAAAAAATGAGGATGTGATAAACAATCTAATTATATTCTCCTTTACAAATTAGTATTTTTTAAATATTGATAGTTTATGAACAGTATTTATTTTAGGGAAGAAAATAATTTTTAAATTTGAAAAAATATTTGATATTATTAACATGTATTCTATCATTTTGGATTTTATATTATGTATATATGAAGAGTTTATCTCTCCTTAATTCAAACTTAATATTTTATTTCATCCATTCCAATTAACATGCATATCTTAATCTCACGAGACGACTCCGAGATGAGTTGGCGGACGGTTGGAAGGGACAAAAAAATCTCAAAATTTTGTATCAGGATCGTTTCGGGTCCACCGGGTCAAGATATTTACGAACTTTTGTGAGGCTTTGGTTTTGAAAAAAATAAAATATAAAAATCAAGTATGAATAATTGAAATAAATAATGATATTTTTATGGAAATTTAAGAAAGTAAAAGTTATTTTGAAAAATGTGTAGATGTGTTGTAAGATAAGAAAGTTATTTGGTAAAGTTGATTTTTATGGAAATGATAGGGAAAATAAAGTGAGATTGTTATTTTATTAGGTTAAATAATTTTATCATGATAAATGAGAATATTTATAATAAACATGAGAAAATGCTGGAACATAAGTTTATCACATACTTTATCAAGGAGAATACTCAAACCAAACGTCCCCTAAAAATTTTAATCCAACAAATAGTGGAGGTTTCTCTGTCACTCAACACATTAGGCTTGTGGCTGTGAGAGGTGCATGGCATGTTGTTTATAGACATCATGGCTTTTAATTAGACTAGTCAGGTATCACTCACGAAACACGTGTTTTGACCTATGATATTTTTACTCATTCATAAATTTTATCTCGATAGAGATATAAAATGATTTACATGATCACGAGAAGATAATTCGAGTTAAATAAAATAAAGTAAAATATGTATAGAAAAAGATATTCACTTAATATGCTTAATATTATTTTTCTTTGATAAAGAATAAGATAGTCTTATAATCCATGCTACAAAAAATAATTAACTAAAAACATATTGAGTTAATTTGAAACTAAGCATTTACTTTTATCTTTTTAGGTTTTAGATAGTAATAATGATTGAAAGACTTTTCATGTGATTTTATATTGTATAATTTTGAATTTAAAAATAATATAAAATTTTTAAAAATAATTGAGGCTTATGTTCAAAAATGTTTCTCAATTTTCGGGACTTTTATAAATAGTATAGACGAATGTACTTTGACCCTATGATTAATTCTTTGTCAATGTGCATGTACGTATTTAATGACCGTCTAACCAAAAGAATTTGACATGCATTGTAACGTTGAAACTCATTGGAACTTTAAATTTCAATAACCGTGAGCACGAATGAATAGTTTTAAGGCGCTGGAGCTTATTGAACAAGCAGGTAGAAGAAAATCTAAAATCAGGGGCATTTTTAGATATTAAATGTTTCTCTAGAGAAGTTTTAAGATACTAATAGAAATGTAGGTGTGTCATTTTTAGATATTAAATGTTTCTCTAGAGAAGTTTTAAGATACTAATAGAAATGTAGGTGTGTGGCACGTGATAATTTACTTTTGTATTTATTCATTAAGTAGAAAAAATATCAAACATATTCATTTTTTTTTTCACTGTGAAATAATAGAGACAATATACTAAATTTTAATATTTACCGATTTACATTTGTATTGGACATTCAATAATAAAATAACATAATGATCACACTCATTGGTCAAATAAGATGTGACATTCATCAAACAACATGCCTTGCATATTATACATAAAAATACGTTTTGTATCACTCATTAGAAATGTAATAATATAAAAAGTACTATACAAAAGTAAATTGTGTTTAACTAAAAATTTGATTCTTGAAATTATACTATATAGCATTGCCTTTTAAATACTATAGAAAATGTCTATCAATTTGTTACATTCCTAATAAATTACTATATCATTAATAAATTGCTGAAAATATATTAATGTTTTCTCTAAATTTATTTATATAAATTTTCATATTACTAATAATATAAATATTATATATTATAAATTTTATAAGTTACTAACGAGCAGATGATGACAACTGAAAAATAAATATTCGTTCTATATAGAAAATATAAACTACAAACAACTTAAACAACCTGATTTTCTCATATTTTTCCAAACAAGAGGATTAGAATAGTACATATTGCTGTTAGGAAAACTCTATAGACGACACGAGATATTGGTGCCAGAAAAAAATTATTTGATAATTGTCAAATTATTTGACAGACAACTTACCTCAGTTCGTCTTTCAAAAAAAAAAAACTTACCTCAGTTCGAGACTTGGAGTACTTAAACAAATTAAGATACCTTCTCGTTTTTTTCACTCGTTAATCATTAGAAGTTTTATTTTTGTTTTGAAGAAATATATATATTTTTTAAAATACTTACCAAAAACTTTAATTTGTTTAAACTAAAAGATCAATCTAGACATAAAACATATAAAATTATGAGATTATAGTGTGATGTTTAATGACACAACTAAGTGATAACTGCTTGAATATGTCCACAAAGTAGCGTGTAACAACTATTTATTTGTATTTAGTTATTTTTCAGACATTAGTATTATAAAATTTTTATGAATAAATTGAAAGTTATATTTTAAATTGAAGTGTGTTTGTAAATTACTCAAATCCTGGAACTTTCATCAACGAACGAAGAGTGAAGACAGAGTCATTTCTAGACGAACTCTTCTGAGAAAGTTCAGAATGACATTCCCAATCTTAGGATCGACTGGGCAATCGAATCTGATTATGTCTGTCAGGTTGAATCAATGGATACCAGTCATGGGGCATGAGAGTGAAGACTCAAACAGTTGACCTAGACATGTTATGAACACGATGAATAGACATGTAACAAGTTAGTTTAGAGTTCAAACGTTTTATCAAGCTCTAAATCTAATTGTTATACCTTAAGGGTATTTTCATAATTACTTTAATCCTGAGGTGAATACGTAGCTTGACTTAGTTAACTACAATCTTTGACATGTCAAATGAGTGAGTTTGAATTGGGGGCAATACCTCGGCTGTTGGGATTGTAATTCAATTAAGTTGGAGTTATGTGATTCACATATATAGAATATCATGGTTAGTTTGTGAAAGCAACAATATTACCTTATGTTTTATTGATGGGTGTGTGAATGAATTAAAATGGTCATGTATTCAATGAATTGAATCATTGACTAAATTTGTGAATTATACGAAAGAATTCACCATTATGTCTTTCTTATTTACAGTCAATAAATGAGTTAATGAAATAATAATAATAAGAGGGGTAAAATAGTAGTTTTACATTTCACTCTTTTTACTTATATTCATGATGGGTATTATGCTAATATATTATGTGAACTGTGAAAATAAAAATGGTTTATTTATACCAACAGAAAAGTAACGCGCATGAATCGAAAGTTGATTCGACATCGAACATATAGTGGAGTCGTACGATGTCAGGATTAAATATGTCAGAAACTTATGGAGATAAATTCATCGGATATTTGAATCTTTAACTTTGTTCATGTGGGTCCATCCGGTCTCAGAAATAGCTCATGAGAACAGAAATATAGAAATGAAGTAAATTAGATCAAAATGTATTTTGGTGCCAAGACATATTTTCTACATCTATATGTGATGGGTGATGTCACTTAATTAGTTAAGTGTGATTATTTGTATTGAAATTAATTAGTTTATTATTTTCAATTATTAGATAATTAGTAAATAAAAATAAAAAATAAATTAATTGATAATTATCAATTCATTCTATCAATTGGATTGATAAATTTCGATATAACTCTAACACTGTGGAGATATACTGATTTATATGATGGTGGATTTTTAGAAATTTAAAATATATGAGTATAATTGTAAATATCAAAAATTAGATTTCATAAATATCTAATAGCAATTTGATTGCAGAGAGAGATAGAGATATAAATCGCATATAAGATACAAAGAAAAAGAGTTTTCTCGCCTCCCTAGTGATTGCTGCCGACTGACAGAGCATTGAAGGAAAAATATTCGATTTTTTCTTTCAATCATTTTGAGAGCCCACACTCAAGTTCCTACAGAAAATTCTCATGAGATATATTTAAGAAATAATGGGTGGTTGTTGGTGGACGAATTTCACAAATCGTTCTTGGAGTTCAAGTGCGTGATTCAGATCCCGAAACTTGAAGAACACGAAGAACGCTCGAAAGAATTCTGCCAGTTAAGAAATTCTCCGTTACAAAGTATAGGTGAAAAATTATTTATAACCTTATATTCTCATTTAATATCGTGTATGCATAATCATACGTCGTTTGGTTTTAAATTATTTAATTCAATTAAGTAAGTTAATTGAAAAAAAATTGATATTCCGCAGAAACCGTTCGTGATTCAAACTTATTTTTAGTTAATTTTTAAACCTACCAATCATAGCAATAACAACGTGTCTATTTAAAGAGTAGATTTTAATTCAATTCCAACAAAAAATAGGTATACAATAAGTTGTTACAAAGAGTAAATAATATTAGAAAAAATTTCATCGACACCTCTTATAGTTTGTTTAAATAACATAACAATCTCTTTAGTTTGAAAAATGAAACATAAGTTTAATATGTATTAGTTTAGGTGTAAAAAGAGAATATTATCCCTATTTTTTATCCAACCCAACTATTATTCTAACTTGGAACATAAACTGATTTAAGTTGTTCCAAATTCAGGTGAATTCAAGTTTGTATATTAAAGATTTTAATGCTTTTGAATTAAGAAAAAATGAGTGGTGATTTTGGTATTACATAATATTTAAACCACGTTAGTTTGAAACTTAACGATTTTTGGCTTTTCTATCACTAAAATATAACATATAAAGAGTTTTGAGCCAGCGTTCAAACTAGAAGAGTGTTCGTGTTATTTAAGTAAAAAAAAATATAATTTAGCCAGACTTGTGATACAATACAGTCTATGTGGTAGAAATGAATTGATGTATTTTAATTGTGTAAAAAATTATAACCAATCTAATTTTGACACGTAAATTTATGATTGCAATACAAATTAAATTTGAGTCATTTAATTCGTGTAATTTAGAATGATCATTACAGTTCAAATGTTAATAATTCAACTGCTTGCAATTCACACTACAAGAAATTTTTAGCCACAAAGATTTTTGCCACGAAAAATAATTGGTCATTAAAAGTCATATTTGATATAAGATTTTAAAGTAATCACAAAAAATGACCTATTGCGACCATGTTTTAAGTCGGTGCTAATTATTTTGGGGCTTTTACGTTGAAATTCTGAAGTCGTTGTTAAATACCTTGCTTTTACCGACCATTTTAATTAATGGTGGCTAAAAGCTAGTCTTTATTGACGACGTCAAAAAAATGTCACAAAATGCGTTGCCTTTAGCGACCAACTTAGTTGTCGGTCGCAAAAGCCTCTCCTTACCTTGTTAAAACGGCGTCAGTTTAACAAGGTAAGGCAGCTCGATAAACAAAAAAGAAAAACCCTCACCTTCCCCATTCACCCCCCCTCCCCGGCGATAGATCTCAACCCCTCTGTTTGTCTCCGTTCGTCGGAGTGCTCCTCACCCATGAAAAATAAGCTTTTTCCTCACCCCGCGTGCGACATAAGCTTTCCCCTCTCCCCCACGCGCGACAGAAGCTCTCTCCTTACCTCGCGACAGAAGCTTTCCCCTCACCCCCGCGCGCAGAATCTTTTCCCTCCGTTTGTCGTCGTTCATCATTGAGCTACTCTCCGTATCTCTGTAAGTGTAATTAGGCCACATAGATTTTACATAAATCGATGTTATAATTATGTACTTGATGTTTTGATTAGTGCATTTGAGATACTGTTAAGTCTTAAACATACTTAATTAATTAGAGATTTGGATTTTACTGGAGTCTGGACTAAATAAGTAGATTGTGAGGAATTTATCCACCTCTTCCTTAAGATGAAGATAGGCTATTTTTGTTTCCATTCTTCAAAAGTTAGAAATTACTTGTAGTAGAATTACAAGAGTTGTAGTCATTGCATTTTTTGTACCTTTAAAATTTCACTGACTTGTGCTCATCTCCACATTGATAATAGTGGAAGATTTTGCTAATCGATATTATCAGTTATGCTTGGCAAGATGAATGATCAAAGTGGGGATCGACAACAGCAAAATCAATTCTATCTTAATTTCTTGTGCTATGAATTCCTCCCCCTTCAATGTATCTTTTATAAAAAAAATGTTGGTTTTTTATACTAATTAATTTATCTCGGGTAAGTTTTTATTTATATAATTTTTTATCTTTGTTTTATTTGTTTAGGGATTTTTTTAGAGTTTCTCTAAATAGTATTTAATTTACAGTGTGACAAAAAATGGACAAGAGTTGGATAAAAAATCCTAATAGATTATCCAGAGTATGTTGCTGGTATTTCACAGTTTATAAGCGTGATTAGTAATTATCTCAATGTAGAGGGAAAATCTCGTTGTCCATGTAAAAAATGTCTTAATTCAAGACAATTGTCTTTAATAGAAGTTAAAATGCATTTGTGCCAATATGGAATGGCGTTGAGCTATGATCGTTGGGTGTTTCATGGTGAAGAGGTACAAAGAGATCATTATTCACCAAATATGGAGATGAATAGTATTACATCTCACCTTGGTGGTGGTGATGATGACGGTGATGAGATGAGAGAAATGTTAGATATCATGTGTGGTTTGTTGGGATAGAGATGAATGGTGAATGAGTTAGAGAGGATAATACTGATAAAATAAATCTAAATGTATAGACGTTAGACAGATTTAGTGATTTGTTTAGTGAAGTCGAAGAAGAACTTTATCTTGGTTGTCAAAAGTATACTTCAATATCTTTTATTGTGAAGTTGATACATATCATAGTGCTTAATCATTGAAGAATAAGTCGTTTGATCAATTACTTGAAGTTTTAAATGGTTATCATCCAGTAGGCTAAAAAGTTCCAACTTCTTACTATGACGACAAAAAAAATTGAGAGATTTAAGGTTGGGATATGACACAATTGATTCTTGTAAATATGATTATGCTTTATTATGGAAAGAGAATGAAAGAAAAGACAAATGTCCTAAATGTGGTGAACGAAGATATAAAATGGATGATGAGAAGGGTAAAAAAGTTTCTTAAAAAGTTTTGCATTACTTTCCAATTATACCCAGACTTTAGAGATTGTTCAAGTCAAAATACACATCGTCCGATATAAGATGACACAAGGAGACATTCTGCTGATTCAGAATGTTAGAAGGATTTTTATAAGCAATATAGTTGGTTTGCAGAAGATGCTCCAAATGTAAGATTAAGACTTGCAACGGATGGATCTAATCCATTCAGAAATATGAGCAACTCTTACCATACCGTGCTAGATGATTTTTGAATATTTTTTGATTGATGCTGCTTGTCTAAAAATAATAGTGCTAGTTTAATTTTTTTTGGGGAGGGGGGGGGGGTGTTATCACTTTGAATCGAATTTTGCTTGATGCTTTTTCAATACTTTCTCATTGATTAATATATTTATCTTGAATTTAACTCATTGTGATATTACAGGAACGCGTGTGTGATTTAAGGGATGAGCCTATCACTAAGGATGCTACACCTCGCACTGAACATGAGATAATTGAAGAAGTCCTCGGGTGAAATAAATGTCTTAGACATGGAGCTCCATCCACATCTTCCAAGAGAAAAAGTCGAGTTGAAAATATAGAACTAAACAAACAAATAAAGTTGATGGAGAGCCAACTACAAACATTACTCGTTTGGGCTCGTCAAAACAATTTTCCACCGCCTAACGATGACTTAACAGTAGAAACGTGAGGTTCAGAATATTTGTTAAGCTTTCTAGTTGTAACATCAAGTTTTAAATACTTTCTTTTTTATTTATTTTTTTTGGATATATTTGTGAATTACATTCTGTAGTGAATTATGATTTAGAGTTTTTGTAATGAATTACTACTAATTTGTTACATTACTTATATTAATGATTAATATATGTATTTCTTAGAAAAATATTGGATTTGATAAAATTTTTGATGATATTATTATTACTATCATAGGTGTATATAAAAATTAAATTAGTGTATTTTTTTATTTATATACTAGAAATGTAAATTTGGTCGCAAAAAATATTTCGCGACTAAATAAAATTGGTCGCAAAAGAGTTTAGACGACGAAGAGAAATATTGGTGGCAAAAAGGTTTTTGCGACGAATTTTTTGTCACAAAATCTGTTTGTTATCAACTTTTATGGTCATCGCAAAAACCTTTTGTCACCAATATATCTTCATCGTAAAAGGTCTATCGCGACGAGTTTCATTATTCATCGTGAACGGCTTTCGTTGATGAAGTGAAAGTGATGAGGATCGCGACCAACATATGTTCGTCGCGTTAGACCTTTAGCAATCAACCCTAGGAGTTATATTGACCAAAATATCGGTTGTTAAAGTCCTTGTTTTTTGTAGTCTTAATTACTTGTAAAATTTGATCATCAGATTTGGTTGTACATAAAAATTCGTAGTCTATAAAGTGATGAGTGATAATTTATGATTGTTATGTTTGGTATAGGTAAAATTTTTTTTTATAAATTTTTATAAATAACAAGAAATTACTTAAACGTCATTTAAGTTATATATTATGTAAAAAAATATTTTGACGCACCATTTTAACAATGATTTTAATTAATTTTTATCAATATTTAAATGAATTGATAATGGTAGACTAAATTTGACAAAAAAACAGTTTTAATTAAATTAATAAAATAAGAGAAATAATGAAAAGATATTATTACGTGAAATTTAACATTAATTTTAATTATTTTATTAATATATCAATAATAATAATACAAAACCAAACTTTAATCAAATTAATTTTATTTAAATTAATAGAATGATAGAGAAAGTGAGAGATTTAAATGACTTTTGCTTTATTTTATATGAGATAAGGGTACAAAAGTAATTTTATTTATTATACAATTGTAATTGCACTATAAATTAAGATTGTTGTCATTTTATGTTACAATTAATTTGACTTAGGGGCAATTTGGTTCGCGATCTATAATAACTATCGCAATTCAATTGACGACAATTCAATTACGTGTAATTTAATTACTTGCAAAATAAGATTGTCATGTATGGTTATGCATAAGAATATATGATCTGATGTGTGATAATTAATTATTGCTATGTTTGATACATGTTAATTTTTTTTGTAAATTTGTGTAAATAACAGCAAGTTACTTAAATGCTTTTTAGTTATATATTATCTAAAAAAATATTTTGACGTGCAATTTTAAGTTTAATTTTTTAATTAATTTTTAAATAAATTAATAATACTAGACCAAATTTAAAAAATATTTTCAATCAAATTAATAAAATTAGAGGTGTAATAAAAATATATTTTCTCGTAAAATTTTAACATTAATTTTGATTAATATTTAAATAAATTACTATTACTAGATTAAACTTTAATAAAATTTAATTTTATTAAGTAATAAACTGAATTTTTATTTGTATTTTAATTAAAAATTAAAGAAAATTAATATTAATTAATATTTAAATAAATTAATAATGCTGGACTAAATTTTTAAAAATAATTACAATTAAATTAATAAAATAAGAGATATTTTCACGTGAAATTTTAACATTATTTTTAATAATTTTTATTAATATAAAAATAAATTAATAATACTAAACTAAATATTAATAAAGTTAATATTAATTAAATTGATAAAATGAGAGAGAAAGTGTGAGAAATAATATTTCAACGAGGGTATGAAAATAATTTTATTGATATTTGAATTGTCAATGACATTGTAAATTAAGTTTGTTTTTATTTTATCATGTAATTCAATTACTTCAGGATTGCACTCCAAACAAATATGATAGTTCAATTGTAAAAATATTATAAAAGAGGATAACGTGAAACAAATATACTCTAAAAAATTATAAACTAGAATTGTATATTAATTTAATGAAAACTTAAAAAAATGATAATTCAAGAGAAGAATTACATTAGAATTACAAAGATAACTAGAAACAAACAAGTCTAAATAAATTATACAGTCTCATATCAATTTTCCATTATTAAATAAAGGTCGTTCTATAGTCGGGGGTTGGTGAGAGGCCATAAAAGTAACTACCGTCGCAAGCCAACTAGACACACAGTCCTACGAAACGAATCAATGACTACCGTCGCAAGCCGATCACTCAACAATGGTGTTACGTCACGTCGTCGATGTGGGGGCCATAAGCGAAGTGCAGAAATAAAGATATTCGGTTCGCCAATAAATTTCATACCAGCCCACTGTCACCCTCCTCTCTCTCTCATCATTCCTCTCATCCTTCATTTTCTTTTTGTTGTTTCTGTCACTCACAATCTTCCAATAGCCATTTGGTGCAGAAAGTAAACATTGGGAAGATCAGGAACTCCTCTGGACTTCTGGTATGTGAATCAGAACTTTCAGCATTGTTTAATCATTTGGTTTAACTTTTCTGTTTTTCTGTTTCCTTTCGTCTATTTCTCAATAATCAATCCGAATTTTTTTACTGCTGCACTGCGAACTGAGAACGGAGAACTGTTTATGAATATTCTGAACAATTATTTTTGGGGTAGATCTTCCCTGTTCCTGATGGATTAGTTCGTCGCTCAGAGTCGGACTTTCCATTTGTATAAATTTGCTTCGTTCTGGTTTCTAGAATAGAATGGGGGAAAACAGAAACGGAGGAGATATACGAGTTGATGATTATTCTATGTTGTTCATGAAATATTTTCTCTTAATTCCCATTTAATTCACATTTGAGGGTGAGCTCAAGCTCCATGCATGTGAGGATTGAACCTGTATTGATAATTTTAAAAGTGAGGAAAACCTCACCTCAGCTTTTGAGTTTGAGGAGCCAAATTTGTATTAATGATTTCTTCTGTAGCTGCTTTTCTTGTGGGGTTCTTTCCTCGTTCAAATAATTCTTCTCATTTTCTAATAGAAGGCTCTTGTATTTTTATTATTCTTTCCTTTGAATATCCCATGTTCAGCTTGATTCCAGAATCTATAGTTTCTGTAACATATGCTTGATGATATTTTGTCTGCTTGGTTGTATAGAAACTTGAAAATGCAGTCTTGTGTATTGCTACGCATGTTTCTCATTCTGGGTCTGCATTCATAATAGTAGTTAGAAGTAGGATCTGTAATCATCTTAAAATTGCATTCTATATTCTGAATAATGTAATTGATGTTTATATCTTTCAAAGAAATTTGGATTTAAGTACCTGCCTTCTTCATTTGTTTAGCTTTTGTCCACTTTGAAAACAGAAGAGGAATTTCTAGGCTTATCTGCTTCTTTTTTGTTGTGAGATATAGTTATGGCATTTGAGCAATATTTTAACCCCGGATGGAAACACAACATCCCAAACGCAACAACTGAAGCAGGAAGTCACAAGAGTTGCTTTGAGTGTAGCATCTGCTTAGACTTTGCACAAGAACCAGTGGTCACCCTTTGTGGCCACCTCTACTGCTGGCCTTGTATCTACACATGGCTTCATATCCATAGTGCCTCTCTTGCCCCTGATGAGCATCCTCACTGCCCAGTTTGCAAAGCAGATATTTCACACACGACAATGGTACCCTTATACGGCAGTGGCCAATTAGTCCAGCTTGAAGGAAAACCATCATCCCATGGTGGTATGAATATGGTTATACCTCCTAGACCACCAGCTTGTGGTAGTAACCAATTTTTGAAATCTACTGCAAATGGTCAGCAACAGATTCTTCCTTATCGTAACCCTTATCAGGGTCCAAATCATGATCATCTCCTTTACAGCGATTATGATGAGGATGCCACATCATCATCGCTTAGCCTCCGAAATAGTTCAGTAAATGGTTTTCGCCATCTGATGGCCGGGATGTTTGGAGACATGGTGTATTCAAGCGTGTTTGGTAACTCGGAAAGCTTATATGCGAATCCAAACGCTTACCACCTTATGGGAAGGGGAAGGGGAAGGGGAAGCAGTAATTCCCGATTGAGAAGGCAGGAGATGCAGGCAGATAAGTCATTGAATAGAATTTCGGTTTTCTTTCTTTGTTGTGCTATTCTGTGCCTCATTTTGTTCTGATCGTAGTTTATTAATACCAACAAATAAAGAAAAATGAAAGGGAAAAATGTTCAGATGGCTCTGTTAATAGTGAGGTGTAATATATATAGAAAACAGGTGGGGGTAGGGATTAGGGAATCTTTATGTTTGAGCTTGAGTTTAGCTTCAAATTATTGAATCTGTTAAGGCAATGTACTGAAGACATGACCATACCAAAGTTATTGGATCATCATCCAAACAAGTGGTGATTAAATGTATCTAGTGTTTTATGTTTCTTATTATATATGTCCTTAAAATCTTTGTCAATCCTCTTTTTCCAACACCCAAAAGGCATGGGACAATTTGCAAAAAAGAAGAAAAAATGTTTCTAGGACATTTTTGCAGTTTGAGCTTATCATTCTCCGTAAATAAAAATGTTTTATCCTTTTTCCCAAACTCACTTTTCAAATGGACCTTTTGTCCCAAATACAAAGCTCCTCGTTTTTTTTGAAGTTATTGCGGGCAAGACTTTAGGGGTTAGGAAGACTTTCTTCACAAGCCAATTGCCTGATTTTCTTGGACAGTTGGAGTAGTTTAATTAGGAGGAAATATTAATAGATTTGAATCAGTAAATACTTTTCTTACTATGCAGAGATATAAGAATTACTTATTTACTTATTCCGGTCATTTTTGTAAAAAAAAAGTTTTCTAACAATTTTTACAATTTAAACTGGAAAGTTGGTTATTTTTATACTTTGAGCCGGAAAGTTAGTCATTTTTATAGTTTTTTTTATTTAAGAAATTGCGGGCTGATTAACATGAAGACCGAGTCACTTGTTTGAGGTAGATAAAGAATCTAATGGTTGATTAGGTATGACCAGAATCTTATTTTTTAAAAGAAGACTTTTGAGAGGCCTAAATAATTAACCTAAAAGTGTCATTCAGAAGGTTTTGACTTTTTTAGAGGATTCATTTTTTATGTTATGGACCGATCAAGATAGAACAGGAAAATGTAATGAGAAAGGTTTGGAAATTTCTTTCTTTTTCAAGTTGTCACAATTTTCTGATTTAAGGATTTCTCGATCTTTTAATTTATTTAAGTCACGAGTTTTTTGAGGAAAGCCTAAAAAGATGTTAGTTACATTTCTTTGTAATACCTTTGTCTTTCTAGATGGAAAGGTAAGAGTGCTTTATTTGAGATAATCTCCCAAACTAGGGTAAGAGTCAAAGAGCTCTTTACGTTGGTGGAACTAGCAAATGGAGGAACTCGCTTCAATCAATCGGTAAGGAAGACAAAATGCCACTCCTCTCTTTCCTTCGACTTTTTAATATTTTCTTTGGTCAACTTTACATTTTATAATTTTAAAAATTATTTGGTTTGAGCAAGTAATTTATATAATATACTTGTAAAACAAGTAATTTTTTACTCTCATTTTCTTTTTATCCAGAATGTTAAAAATTACTTAGTCTAAGCAACTAGTTTATGTAATCAACTTGCTCAACCCAAATAGTTTTTGCTTTATCCATTTTCGTTTGTCCAGAATTATAAAAACTATTTGGTCTGAGTAAGTAATTTATAAAAAATATTTGCTAAGACTAAGTAGTTTTTATTTATTCATTTTTATTTTTTCCAAGTATAAAAATAATTTGTACCGATCAAGTAATTTATAAAAAATACTTACTCAGACCAAGTAGTTTATAAAATCTAGTTACTCAAATCAAGTAGTTTATTATTATTCATTTTTGTTCGTTTAGAATTATAAAAACTAGTTGCTCAGGTAAAATATAACATCAATAACTAATAAGATGTATAGCATTTTACATGATATAATGTCAAATTTACACACAAAAAAACACAAGTCCAAATGCAACATTAAATATCCATAATTTACAACCATTTGGAATAATAATTAACTAGCCATATGCCTCTTTAAACGAATAAATAAGTATGTAGTCATCTTCTTGCGAAATATTTCATTTTTTTATGCATAACGTTAGGTCGAGTCCTCTCAAGTGGAATTCGATAAATTTCAAAGTGAACATTTCACAATCCAAACTATTAGATAAGAAAATAACTCATCAGAACACTCTAACATAGACAACTAGCATCATTTATCAGATAAGAACATGCAAACAGTCACTTTTCAGATTATAAGATTAGTTTCATAAGCAAGTGATATTCAAATTTCAATATCAGCAAGAAAGAAAAAGTAGTTAAGGGTACAGTGCAGACCATGTTCAATGAACAAAGATAGAGAAACTATCTAACTCGATATATATACGAGAAAGTGAAGAGATTATATAAAAGATAGAAAGAACGTAAATATGTGACTCCAACATAGTACAATCCAAATCGAATGCACTAGTAAGTCACATGGATATAGGAACGACTTACTGGATTTGATTTGTGGACAAGCCAGAGTTTGAAAAACAAGATCTTTGGTAAGTTTCATTGTAAACATTGCCAAATAGATTTTTTTCTTGGTATACCTTACCTAGTAAAGACAAAATAAAGTAGTCTTCTCTTTCCTCATTCAATCAATATTAAGTTTCTAAATAGAAGCTCCTAATTAAGCAGAATGCAGAAAAAATTAATATTGTTTATCTCAACTAGAGATATATTGCATCTAATTATTTATATTGACAGTTTTTCATCTCCTATTTATAGGACTATGAATCCCCTTAAAAAAGCATGTTTCTCGTTGAGTATAGAAAATAATATGTTAATCTATCCATAAGATTGCCATTTAAATTCTAAATATTTTAGTCCAATTTAGACGATTAATTTTACAAGAATTTTAGGTTTAGTGTCATTGAATTTTTTGAAGAATCATTAAAATGGTACACAATTAATGATCATAAATGGTACACAGTTATTTCCAAACAATCTTTAGCCATTCTTTTGCAACACATATAAGAGAGAAATGAAATTTTAGAGAAGCTTAGAAACATTTTTCTTTTATTTTGCTTCTCTTTGAGTTATTAAAAGACGTCTATATTTTGGTGATCCATGTCCATAAGATGACTAACACTAATACTATTTGTTTATATATAGGATATTTTTCATTATAAAAGAAAAGAAATAAGAGTGAAATTTAATGGATTTTATGGTGATCAAAGCTTCTGCATTACATTGACATCAATGACATATTGATATGAATACTTATCAACTGAGGTGAATCTTAAATCTTTTATTATATTTTTCTCGATTTATCATGACTTTAGAGAAGATACATACATTTTCAAATTATACTAAAACTGGTCATTTTCAATTTGACATGAAACTTTGTAGATTATACATTTTTCAAGCAATTTTACTGATTTTTTGTTCCTTTTGTTTAATCATATGCATTGATACCTCAACCATCTGTAATTTAAAATCTTTTCACTGCAAATGATAATATTTTGAAAAGATTAGTAGTTTGAAAAGTTCATTAAGTATATAAATGCTATTTGAATTAAAAACAATTTTACTATAAAAATTAGGTAAAGTATGATTTTTGTGAATATATATGTCACATCATAATTTCTTGCGAAGTTGAGCGTAGTTCCCTGGCATGCACTTTAAATACTACACCTATACTATATTAAAAGAGGCTTATAGGGAATAAACTTTTGATTTCCCCTTTAAGATTTTTGTTATACATCAATATCTATATCTATCACTATCACTACTACTTCTAAATGACGTGATAAGTGCTTGAAAGTGTGAATTAAATATTGACTTATTGGGGATATTTGTCAATGAATTAGGTTAATTGTGAAATTTTTTTATTATTATTTGACAAATATAATTTTGATGAGTGTGTTCCACAATCATATATTGGACACTTTTAATATGAACTTTGTTGGTTCTTGAAAAATTTATTGTTAGATTTTATATATGTTTTTGCTTTGATTTTGTAGGTAGGGAATTCAAGTGTAATTGGGGTGATTTTAGAAGATTTTAAAGGTAAAAAGCAGGATAAAAAGTGACGAAAGATGGACGTTGGTATCCCAATGTCGTGACGTGCGTGCTGGCACCCCAACATCGTGATGCATGCGCTGGTACCCTAGCGTTGTGACGTATGCACTGGCACCCCAACGTCGCGACGCTGGCACAATTTTAAGGATTTTTGCTCTCTTTTTTATTTCTATTTTATCCTCACGAATCTTAGTGTATAAATAGAATATTTTTAGGATTCTTTTGGACATTTTACAAAAAGGCAAGACAAAGAGTCTAGCAAAACATGCTCTCTTTCTCTAAAGAAATCAAATTGATGAAGATCAATCACAAATCAGGCTAAGTAACTAAGCAGGGCTAGGGATGATCTTTCAAGTCCAGTTTCCTCTATCTCAAATATTGATGTTTTCATGTTTTTAAAGTTTTAGGTTTGTTTAAGATTAAACTCTTTATTCTTCATTAGACTCTTTTTAATCTAGAGATGATATTTTTTCTTCTTTCATATGAATTCAGTCAGGCTTTGTTTATGTGAATGATTTAATTTATAGTTGTTATGAGTGATTTTATTTTACGCATTGATCTTTTACTGCAATATTATCGTTTGATATATTGTTGATTTTAGATAATTCGTAAGATAAGTCAGAGCATAATTTCATAGAAAAAAGTTTCATCCTATCAAACATACTTTATATTTCTATGATCTTCAACTAAATATTTTTCATTTGTTTGCTTGAGATGTGAAATGAGCAATTGAGTTATCATTATGAATCAAAGTGAGAAATAGAGAAATCAAGATTGAAAGTGATCCCCGATTCCTTGTCATTTTTATTATTGTTATTAATCAATTTTACCTTTGCATTCTTAATCTAAATCATATTTCATTTTTCTTTATCTATTGTCGATTGCTTTAATTCACTACTTTTTATTGTACGACACTTCTTTGTGGGATCGACACCTCAATCTATATTACAATTTTCGCAGGCATACTATGAGCGAAATCAAAATTTGGTGCCATTGCCAGGGAAGCGTCATCAATACAAGAAGTTAGCGAGTTCATCAAAGGCGGTAGCTTCGTTCTTTTACGTTAGATTTTGTTTTAATTAAAAAAATATTCAAATTTCAATTCTTCTTGTTCACGTGTCTTTAGGTTCAATTATGGTTGTTTAGTTTTTTTATCATTGGTTATTAGTTTATTTTAAAAAAAAATTCAAAACTCAAAACTCAAATTTTCCTTTGTTGGCGTACACTTTAGATTTAGTAATATTTTTTAGTTTTTTCTTTTCTTCTTTTTCTCAATTAATGGTTATTAGCTTAGTTTAAAAAAATCAAAAATCAAAATTGATTTTCTTGTTGCCGTAATCTAGGTTTAGTTATAGATTTTTTTTAGTTTTTTTTTTCTTTTTTTAATTATTGGTTATTAATTTAATTTAATTTAAAAAATTAACAAAAATTAAAAAAATCTTAGTGTAATCCGTAGGTTAGGTTTTTTATTTGAAAAAAAATTAGTTAGTGTTTTAATTATAGTATATTTAGTTTAGAATAGCTGTAGATTTTTTATTCAAATCAAAAAGAGAGTCTTAAGTCATATTAACTTCTAGATAATTATGCTTAACATTAAGATAGTTATCCATTTTTTATTTTATTTATTTATTTTAGTTTAGGTTAGCTACAGATTTTTTTTTGTTTATTTATTAGTTTAAAAAAATTCATAAAAAAGTTTTTGTTATGGTTAATGACTAGGAAAAAAAGAAAGACAGATAAATTGGGAAGATTTGCAAAAAGATCTAAGTTACCCACTTGGAATTGTTCAATTGAATCGTTGACTACTACTTTATTGTCTGACTTATTTCTAGGTAGCAACATGGATCCTGATGGAACATTGGAGCAAAATGCTGGAGTAGAGGAAAATGTTGTAAAATCTTTGAGAGATTATTTACATCGTACTCGTACGACTACACCATCATGTATGATGTTTCCCGCCAATACTCCACATCAAGTATTCAAAATGAGAATGATTCAGTTATTACCTACCTTCCATGGTTTAGAGAATGAAAACCCTTATGTGTATGTTAGGGAATTTGAAGAGGTAATAACTACTTTTTATAGCCGACCTGAAATTGCAGATTCTGTAAGGTTGGGGTTTTCCCCCTCTCTTTAAGAGACAAGGAGAAAAGTTGGTTGTATTCTTTGAGACCAAAATCAATAGGCAATTGAGAAAAGATGACACTAGTATTTTTCAAGAAGTACTTCCTACTCATAAGACCAACAACATAAAGAAACAAATTTCAACATTCTTTCAGACGGATAGTGGAATATTATACCAAGCTTAGGAAAGATTCAAAGAGTTGTTGAACTTGTGTTCTCACCATGGGTATGAAAGTTGGCGCTTGGTAAACTATTTTTATGAGGGACTCACAATTAGAGAGCGTCAATTTATTGAGATGATGTGTAATGAGGATTTTTTTCAAAAGGATCCAGAAGAAGCTATGGATTATCTGAATGAGTTAGCAGAAAAAGCACATACTTGGACAGGCCCTGGTGCTATTGATAACACAAGAAGAACAACCAGAGTTTATCATCTAAGGGAAGAAGATAATCTTGAGGCTCAGGTAGCAGTCTTAACAAGAGAATTGGAGGCTTTTAAAACCAAAGACACTAGAGGTATCCAAGTAGTTGAATCACATGATGTTTGTTTTGTGTGTCAATGGGTAAATCACTTAGCTCAAGAATGTCCCACTTTGAATGAGATGTGAGGTGTATATGAGGATCAGTGTAATGCCTTTGGGACATATAGGAAATCATACTCGCCTTATTCTGAGACTTACAATTCTGGCTGGAAAAATCATCTAAACTTCGGTTGGAAGTCAGATTCCAACCGACATGGACAATCTAGCAATTCATGGAAGCTTGAAGCACAACCTCCCATGTCTTATCATGCTCCTCAATATAGTGCACCATGGATCAAGAGATCCTTCGAGGACAGTTTACAAGCATTTATAGAGGCACAAAAGAAAACCAATTAAATATTTGATAATGTGCTCTCACAGGTAGTGGAGGATAATAAGGAATTGAAGAATCAAATGTCTAAACTAACTAGTTCTTTAACTGTGTAGGAACATGGAAAATTTCTAGCACAACCTCAGTCCAATCCAAAAGGGCAACACATGATACATGCATCTATTTCTAGTTCAGAAAATATCAAAGATGTCAATGCCATCACCACTCGAAGTGGTAAGATCCTAGAAGAACCACTTCCACCAAGTGGTAAATAAAAATCTCCTAAAGAAGAAGGTGAACAAAGATACAAGGTTCTGGTACCGTTGTCCCAAGCTCTGCTTCCTGATGGGAAAACTAGGGAAATCCAATGTGAGATTCTAGAACACTTGGAAAATGTAGCTATTAACCCTCCTTTGTTGCATGTGATTCAACAAATACAAGATTGTGCAAAAGTGATCAAGGATCTATGCACGATGAAAAGGAAACATCATGTTAAGATTGCATTTATGATGGAACAAGTGAGTGCGGTGATCGAGCAAAAGATGTCACCAAAATATAATGATCTAGGATGCCCCACAATATCTTGTCGGATTGGGAAGTGTAAGATTAGTCAAGCTTTATTAGATCTAGGAGCAAGTGTTAATTTAATGCCCTATTCTATTTACTTGCAGTTAGGTCTTGGAGAAATCAAGCCCACACTATGGTTTTACAATTGGCTGATCATTCAATAAGAAGACTGATGGGAATAATTGAAGATGTTTTACTAAGAATTGATAAATTTTTCTATCATGTTGACCTTTTGATTCAAGACACAGAGTCAATGGTTGATATGGATTCTAAGATCCCATTGATTCTAGGTCGACCTTTTCTTGCCACTTCTAATGCTCTTATAAATTGTAGGAATGGTTTGATGAAGTTATCATTTGGGAATATGAAAAGTGAATATCTTTCATGTTGGAAGACAACCACAAGGAGAAGATGAATGTTATATTTCATGCATGATAGAACTTTCATACCAGAGAAGATGCATAAAATGGAGAAATTTGATTCTTTAGATTATCTTCTTTCTGATTCTTAAAATCTGTTTTATCCTGATAACACTGTTGGTGTCTCTTTCATTTTGGATGATTCAAAGAATAGGAGACTAAGATTTTGGCTACCACACTTCTTGGAGCTACCACGAGAAAGACAGGATCTGAAGTTGTCCACCATTGAGATTCTAAATGTCAATCTTGCTCCATTGCCTAGAGGACTCAAACATGCATTTTCTGGGACCAAGTGATACCTTTCTAGTTATTCTTTCTTCTGAGCTTAGTACTTCACCAAGTGAGCGATTGATTAATCTATTGAGAGAACATCAGCATTAGGTTGGACCATAACTAATATCAAAGGTATAAGCCCACTGATACGTTCCTATAGGATCTATTTAAAGGAAGGTAGTAAACCTAGGAGAGATCCCCAAAGAAGACTTAATCCCATAATGAAATAAGTAGTTAAAAATGAAGTCTCGAAGTTATTAGATGTAGGAATCATTTATCCAATATTTGATAGTAATTGGGTTAGTCCTACTCAAGTGGTACCTAAGAAATCTTGGGTAATTGTTGTTACGAATGATGATGGAATACTTGTTCCAGCAAAGGTAGTTAGCGGGTGGCGCATGTGTACTAATTATAGAAAATTGAACTCTGCTACCCGTAAATATCACTTCCCTTTCCCATTCATTGATCAAATTTTAGAACGTGTCGCAAGTCATCCATTCTATTACTTTCTAGATGGTTATTCAAGATATTATCAAATTAAGATTGCTTTAGAAGACCAAGATAAAACCAATTTTACATGTCCTTTTGGTACTTATGCCTTTCGTAGTATGCCATTTAGTTTGTGTAATACACCTGCTACATTTCAAAGATGCATGATGAGCATACTCAGTGACATGGTTGAAAAATCTATGAAAGTTTTATGGATGATTTGACTATTTTTGTGAATCTTTTGATAGATGTTTGATGAATTTAAAAGATGTTTTAACTAGGCGTGAAGAAAAGTGACTTGTGCTGAATTGAGAAAAATGCCATTTTATGGTATCTTTTGGGATTGTTTTAGAGCATATTGTTTTTGAAAAGGGGATTGAGGTGGATAAATCAAAAAATGAATTAATTTCCAAATTATCCACCCCTAAATCTGTTAAGAATGTGGTCATTTCTTGAACATGCCAATTTTTATCGGAGGTTTATAAAAAAAATTTCCACTATAGCTAGACCATTGTGTAATCTCCTTGTAAAAGATATTGAGTTTAAATGGACTCAAGAGTGTGAGAAAGTTTTCAAATTACTTATTTCTAAACTCACTACTACTCCCATAATGCAGCCACCTGATTGGAATTTACCTTTTGAAATTATGTTTGATGCAAGCAACTTTGTGGTTGGAACTGTCTTAGGACAAAGAAGATAAGGGAAGTCTTTTGTCGTTTACTATGCTAGCAGAACTTTAAATAATGCACAGACGAATTATTGGACTACTAAAAAAGAAGTGTTAGCTGTAGTATTCGCTTTGGATAAATTTCGTGGCTATTTGATTGGCTCTCCCATTACTATTTTTACTGACCATGTAACTTTGAAATACCTTCTTTCAAAGAAGGATTCTAAGACCAGACTGATTCGTTGGATTTTGATTTTGTAGGAATTTGATTTAGAGATTAAGGATCAGGTGGGTACTGAAAATGTAGTAGCAGATCACTTGTCTCGCTTGGAGTTTAATGATTCTGCTGATGTTCCACCAATCTGTGATGATTTTCCTGATGAAAATCTGTTTATTGTTACACAAGTTCCATGGTATGCGCATATTGTCAATTATTTAGTGTCCGATGAAATTGGAGTGCATAAGATAAGCCTAAGTTTATGGTTGAGGTAAGAAATTTCTATTGGGATGATCCTTATCTGTTCAAATATTATCCTGAACAAATTATGAGACGATGCATTCCAGAGAGTGAAGTTAATAATGTCTTAGACTTTTGTCTTAGTTCGTCTTGTCGTGGATATTTTTCTATTAAGAAAATAACTACAGAATTTATTAGAGGTCTTTATTGGTTGACCTTCTTTAAAGAAACTAACAACTTCCGTCATTCTTGTGAGAGATGCCAAAAATTAGGTGCATTGTCTCGTTGCCATATGATGCCTCTCAACCTGATCTTGGTAACAGAAATATTTGATTGTTGGGGGATTGATTTTATGGGACCATTTTAATATTCTTTTGGTTATCTATACATACTTCTTGCTATTGATTATGTATCAAAGTGTGTAGAAGCTGTGGCTTGCCATACTAATGATAATTCTGTTGTTGTTAAGTTCTTGAAAGAAACTATATTATCTAGGTATGGTACGCCATATGTTATTATTAGTGATCAGGGGACACATTTCTATAACCGTTTGTTTGAAACTTTGACGCGCAATCAGGAGATCAAGCAAATTCTAGAAAAGATGATTAATCCCAATCGCAAGGATTGGTATTTACATCTTTTCGACGCACTTTGGGAATATCACACTGTATATAAGACCAGCCTTGGGATGTCTCCTTACCGACTTATTTTGGAAAATCTTGTCATTTACCTGAGCATAAAGCATATTAGGCAGTTAAGGCCCTTAACTGTGATTTGAGTCTTGCAGATGTTGAGCGGAATCTATAATTGTCTGAGGTTGAAGAGCTAATGAATGATGCTTATAATAATTTCTATATTTATAAAGCGAAATTGAAAGCAGCTCATGACCGGCAAATTTTGAGGAAAAACTTTGAGCCAAACCAATGAGTGCATCTTTATGACTCTCGATTGCATCTCCATCCAGGAAAATCAAGATCAAGATGGACGTGTCCTTATGTGGTAACATTAGTTTTCCCTAACGTTGTTGTAGAGATTAAGGATCCCACTGATGGATGAGTTTTTCAAGTCAATGGACAAAGATTAAAGAATTATGTGGAGAGAATTGACCAACCAACGGAGGTCACTTTGATGGCTCCCGCTTATAATCTTAAATCATAATTTTTCTTTCGTTTTAGTTTATTTATTTTATTTCATTTTATTTTATTTGCTGTTTTTCCCTTTCTTTCTGTTTTAGTTAGTTGTGAGACATTAAGGACACTATCCGAGTTTGGTAAAATGTGTTCTGAAATCCTTACTTTGCATTTATGGATATATTTCAAAATGATTGGTTTGAATCACTTTTACTATTTTAATCATTAGAGAATAACTTTTGAAATCATTTTGAGCACAATACTAAGCCTAGTGGTAAGACGGATGACAATGCATATAGCCAAGAAAAGTCTTCATATTTAAGCATATTTATTTTCATAAGAGGGAGAAAGATGAGAAAACAACTTGTGAACTTATATTGATCTTTTGAGTTGGATATAGGCCGTTATGACTATCATTACCTGATTTGTGGAATGCTGGTTTAAATGCTGAAGGATGATATCTGTCAACTTAAGTTTTTTTTTATGTAATTTTTATTTTTAGCATCTTCCAATGTTGCCATGTAGTCAAAAAAAGGAAAAAGAAAACGAAGAAAAAAATAAAAAATAAATTCATCATCAGAAAGTCATTTACTATTTTTAGAAGACAATGTTCTTATTTCTTATTTAGTAGTTTTCATTATTATGCTGTTAATTTAAGTTGACCAGTATAATTGGTTGACGTCTTAAATAATTAGTACCTATCTCTTGATCAATGTTTGTTCACTTGTTTGTCCTATAATGTTATTCCATTGAGTGTGTACTTTTTTCCAACTTCATGAGAGAAATCCTTTAACCTAAAATGATTCCTATACCCGTGAAGATATGTAATTGAGGCTTTTATATGGAGAACTTTTCAAGGTTATTTGTATTGAGGCTTGTGGTAAGATGGTTATGGATTAGAACACACTTTGACACACTAATTTTAGAAGTTATAATCTAAATGATTTTGATAGCGTTTGTGATCACTTACTGATTGTTTTGTTTTATCCCTAATGTTTTGTTTGGATCATTCTCAAGTTTGTCTTCAAGATATGTGACTTTTACACGCTTGAATTGCTAGGGACTAGCAATAAGCTGGTTGGGAGTTGTGATAAGTGCTGAAAAGTGTGAATGAAATATTGATTTATTGGGGATATTTGTCAATAAATCAAGTTGATAGTGATATTTTTATTATTATTATTTGACAAATATCATTTTGATGAATGTGATCCACAATCATATTTTGGACACTTTTAATTTGAACTTTTTTGGTTCTTGAAAGATTTGTTGTTAGATTTTATATTTTCTTTTGCTTTGATTTTGTAGGTAAGGAATTCAAGTGCACTTGGAGTGATTTTAGAAAATTTCAAAGACAAAAGGCAAGATAAAAAGTGGCAAAAGGAGGATGTTGGCATCCCAACGTCGTGACGTGCGCGCTATCACCCCTACGTCATGACGTATGCGTTGGCACCCTAGCGCACAATTTTAAGAATTTTCGCTATCTCTTTTTATTCCTATTTTATCCTCATGGACCCTATTGTATAAATAGAATATTTTAGGATTCTTTTGGACGTTTTTGTTTTACAAAGAGGCAACACAAAAGTGTAGCAAAACATGCTCTCTTTCTCTCAAGAAATCAAATTCATGAAGATGAATCACAGATCAGTCTAAGTCATCTAAGCAAGGCTAGGAATGATCTTTCAAGTCTAGTTTCCTCTATCTCAAACATTGATCTTTTCATGTTCTTAAAGTTTTAGATTTGTTTAAGAATAAACTCTTTATTCTTCACTACACTCTTTTTAGTCCAGAGATTATATTTTTTCTTCTTTCATATAAATTCAGTCAGGCTTTGTTTATGTGAATGATTTAATTTATAGTTGTTATTGGTGATTTTATTTTATGTATTGATATTTTACTGCAATATTATCGTTCAGTATATTGTCGATTTTATATAATTCGTAAGATAAGTCAGAGCATAGTTTCATAGAAAAGAGTTTCATCCTATGAAACGTACTTTATATTTCTCTGATCTTCAACTAAATATTTTCCGATTATTTTGCTTGAGATGTGAAATAAGCAATTGAATTATCATTATGAACCAAAGTGAGGAATAGAGAAATCAAGATTGAAAGTGATTCTCAATGCCTTGCCATTTTTATTATTGTTATTAATCAATTTTGCCTTTGCGTTCTTAATCCAAATAAGATTTTCTTCTTCTTTATCTATTGTTGATTGCTTTAATTCACTATTTCTTATCATACGACACATCTTCGTGGGATCGAGATCTCAATCTATATTGCAATTACCACATGTATACTTTACGGGTGTCCACGGTTCAGCTCGGTCGGTTAGTAAGACATTTTTGTAATTGAACCGAATTCACCGGCTACCTATATAACCGAACCGAACCGGTGTAACCATCCGAACTAAACTGAATATAACCAAAGTAATCAGTTCCGTTTGGTTACTTGTAACCGGTTCGGCTGCACCTGTAAAACTTCTTAAAACAACAAGAATTTTAAATTTCAAATATCAATAGATAAATAATCAAATATAGTTTTCATTACTCTATACGCTAACCTCCATTCATTCTCAATACTACTAAATCCAAAAATTCAACTCAATAACTATAATTAATAATATAAAATATATATTTAAAAAATAGTTGTAATCGATTCGAACCGATTATGGAGTTATTGAGAAAAATAACCGAACCAAAAATGCGGTTATTAAAAATAATCGAACCGATTACAATTGCTATATTAAAAGAACCGATTCGGTTCGGAAAAAATCTGCGCACCCCTAGTGTACTTTGAGCGTAATCATGGGGCTTAGGAGGGAGAAATATTTTTTAAAACAAATTACCCTTACTATTATATGAAATTTTAAATTGATAAGTCTTTGGGTATTCTCTATACCTAAATCACATTTATCATGTCAATTATTAATAATATCTTATTTGTGAAAAATTAAGAGACAAATTAATTTAAATAGATCAAATTTTATTAAAGAATTGAAGATTCAGTGATATGGATGGCTGAAAACATGATCTTACAAGATTTGTAATCTAAGCTTTCCTAACGGATCGTATATTAGTTCATTTAAGTGTTAATTCTGGAACTAAATGGTCATTAGGCTCAAATTTATAATACGATTATAAATTGACCATTCACTAATGAATTAATGGTACTTAATGATTAAGAGGTAATTAGAAGGGTAAAACAGTAATTTTGACCAGCTCTAATTTTTGAACCAATAATTGGAGGACAGAGTTACATGAAGTGATTATATCAATAGACTACACTAGAATACTATGTAAATATATTCAATAATTACTAAGAGTGTAATTCTATATTTATAGTAGAGTAATGATGAAATTAATGAATAAGATCATTTATGTCAAAAGTTTAATTAATAATATAGTTTATTAGAGGTTAAAATTATGGGTCCATGGTCCCTGAGTCATCTATGTACTACACAATCTAGGATGTGAATATTTCAGAACATGAGAAAATGACTAGCTTGCATAAGAAATTAAATTTCTAGGACAAGTATATAATCATTAGATAATTATGTGATATTAATTAATTTAGAATTAATTAATAATATTATTTATTATAATTTTTGGATATTACTAATAAATAATAATATCGATTAATTTAACGTTGATCGATTACTGAGACAAAATATTTGATTTATGAAATTAAATCATTATGAGATAATAATTTAATTTGGTTTATTTAATCTGTTAATTAACAGATAAGATAATTTATTGGGAGATCAGATAAATTAATTTTCAATTAACTGATATTTAGATATTTATCTGATTAATATAAATAATAAATTATAGGATAATTGCCACGTGACATATTAGGTTGCCACATGTCAGTCTCTGATTTTTAAATCAGAGATTGACATGAGTAATTGCGGTTACACGTGACATTACAGTAACATGTGGCATACTGTAATGCCACACGACGCTATAGTGGTGTAGTGAATCAGCAGTGTTGTGAGGTGCTACTGATCCACACGGCACTGCAGTGTTGCATCAATTACAGTGGGTCACACTACAATGACACATTAAATAAATAATTTATTATTTACATCCAAAATCGATGGAGCCTTTAATCGAGATGATACATATTGATAATGTTCTATTGGACTCAGAGGCAATCACAAGTTATCCTATGCTAAGTGAACAATTTGATCAATTAATTGTTAATCGAATCTCTGTGAGTTCTATTATTGTCTCTCAGAGTTCGGTTTTAAATTCATTCTTCATAATCTCTAGATCTCATCTGTTGAGTACATCTAAAGACATAAAGTTTCTTTGATTTATTTTAAGTGCTCACACACGTCCTATTGTGTTTGAGGATTGACTTGGAAGATCTTAGTGTGGATCTCGCAGTTTATTGTTCGTGGGATTACAAGTTCATTATTTGCAAGGATGCTTGATAAGACTACAAGAGGTATAACTCTTATATTTGTATGTCTTTGATTTAATGTATAGATATATAATGGATCCGATGTACAAAATGTGTTTTTTGTTTAAAAGTTTTCTTGGAAACCATGGCACCGCAATTGTTTTTATCTTCAATCGATAAAGTTTTAATTTATTTTTTAAAAACCATCACGCCTCCGCCGCGCGACGCTGCCGATTCCAACAATTAGTATCAGAGTGATCTTTATATATGCATGCATTAAATTCTGTGTGAGTTTCTTGTATTAGTCATTATATATGTTGATATGTATGAATGAATAGGTTGTTATGTTTTTCAATTGTATGGTTTAATGATGGATCGTAATTGTATGGTGACTTTTGAATTTAGGCTTTGTCCTTATTTTTCCTTAGATCTTATGTATGCCGTTTTGAGGCATAAGAATTTTTGTAATTTTTATTTTGAATATTATGTTATAATATTTTTGTACACGAGAAGATGAAGAACACACGAGACGAACGAGGAGAAGAAAAAATAAAAAGGAACTATGTTAAGGAGTTCTGATGCCGACACCGACAAAGTGGTTATCGGCATTGGCGCCGTCGGCAAAATTGCCGCTAGAAAAATTGCTGTGAGGTACGCTGACAGTGCAACCGCCAGCGGTAATGGTTGTGATTGCCAAGGTATATTTCACAGAAACCCTAATACCGTGTTACCCTATCTCTACGATACTTCGTGAAAACCCTAATTCTATCCTTTATCTTTTGAATTTTGAATTTTTAAAAGGATAGCTATCCATTTTAATTTTTTAAAAATTAAAATTAATTGATTGATTGAGTTTGACACAAGTTTGATGTGTTATCAAATTATTTTTTTAACTAATCAAATTCAATTAATTTTAAAAAGATAATTAATGATATTATATATTAGAAAAATAGTTTATCCTAATTAAAAGAGTTTTGATCAAAGCTTGAAAATTATGAAGATGGACCTCTGGTGGAGAAAAAGCTACTTTGGATATTTCTTGACGTCCACTTTGTAATTATTATTTTTCAAAGGTTGTAATTTAAAAATACTCAATAGTCACTCGATTCATCATTTGTTTAAATAAATGTTTATTGATTTGATTGATTACATGACCATGCATTAGTCGATCAAATGTCATATATGAAACCACACACAATTTTATTTAATCATGCATCTCATTTGTAGAAATGTGATTGATTAGGCCTCTCCTAATGTGTTTATATGAATTGTTTTGAGAAATCAATTGCGTGTAAACTGCTAAGTTTTAATTAGTTAAACTTGAAAATCACACCGCTCTAAAGGCCTTAGTAACTTTTAGGATAACCGACTTTATTAAAAATATTTTATTAACGTTTGATGAATATAATTAATTAATAATTCTAAGTTCACCTAATTTTGACCTAGGCTCTTTAGAAGGCTAAATGAACTTAGACCAATAAGATTAGATTAATAATTAATTTTACATTCATAGGGTTATTTTAACTAGTAATTAATTTGGAATTATTTGATTAATCAAAATAAAAACACATCAATTATAAAATAGTGAGTAGGAGAAGGTTGAGATGTCAATGTAATCTATGGTCTCCATTATTAGTACAACACCATGAGATACAGAGAGGGTCTCGAGATGGATTTGTTTTCACCCCCTAAGGAAGGTTTCAAACTGTATCAATATCAAGGTTGAATTTCTTATGAAGATATGACTAAGTGATGTAGTTTAGACTTGACCGACCCTAATGTGACATATTTTAAATCAAGTCATGAAATCTGACATATTTTAAATTAAGCTTTGAGTGGTTAATTGTGACTTGACCAAATAAGTGATATATTATTATTAAAAGAAAATATGAGATATTTTAAGTTTTAATAAATAAGGATGAGAATGTCTCATATACAATTTAAAATTAGTCTGATCAGTCCTAAGATGGCACATTAATTGTTAGGTTGCCTTATCGTGTATTAATAATTGTTAAGTTTATGTGTTTGATCACCTTTACTTTCAGAATTTCTTAATATTTATTACAATTATTTTGAATGATGTATGTTTTATTTTTCAGTTATTATTATGTCTATCACGGGAAACCCTATTACTACTTTACTTGCACTTGAAAAAATGAATAGTGATAACTTCATAAGATGGAAGTTGAATTTAAATTTGATGCTAATATGTGAGAACCACAAGTTTGTTCTTATTGAGGAATGTCCTGAGAAGCCCACTGCCAATGCCCTTAAGAATGTTAGGGACAAGTTTCATGCTTGGATTATGTCCAACAACAAAGCTAAGTGCTACATTCTTGTGAGCATGAATGATGTTCTAAGAACCAAGCATGAAAACATGAAAATAGCCTATGAGATTATGAATCTCTATAGGCGATATTTTTTCAACAGTCTCATCAAAGTAATCATGAGGCTACTAGGAGTTACATGACAACTAAGATGAAGAGAGGTACTTCTGTGTGTGAACATGTTTTGAACATGATCAACATAATGCATGAGGCAGAAGTACATAGGGCTACCATTGATGAGCGAACTAAAGTCAGTATTATACTTGAATCGCGCACACCTGCTTTTTCTGCGTTCACCACCAACTATGTTATGAACAAGTTGAAATTCAACATGACCCAATTGTTGAATGAATTACACACTTTTGAATCACTCAACAAGAGTATGACCAATGTGGGCGAGGCATATGTTGTTGAGCAAAAACCTTCTATTGTTAAGAATAAAGCAAGGAAGAAGAACAATGGTAAGGACAACAGTAAGAACAAAAGAGGAAAGAAAGCTACAAATTCACCCAAGGCCAAGAAGAACAAAGGCTACATCAAACCCAAGGGAAAGTGTTTCCACTGTGGAGTTGAAGGTCACTAGAAGAGAAAATGTAGCAAGTATCTCTCTGAGCTGAAAAAGAAAGGTAAATGTGATTTACTTGTACTTGAAGCTTATTTAGTGGAATATGATTTGTCATGGTGGATATTGGATTTAGGATCCCTTAACCATGTATGTTCTTTTTTGCAGATACTTGATTCGTCAAGAGAGCTGCCTGATGGCGAGGTGATAATGAGAGTTGGCAGTGGTGCGCTCATGTCAGCAAAAGCATTGGGGACAGTCCGTTTAAGCTTTGAATATAATTTTCTTGTTTTGAATAATGTTTATTTTATTCCTAGTTTTCAAAAAAATTGATTTCTTTATCGTTACCGCATGAACAATTTTTTTTTTGTATTTTTTTTATTAAAAATCAGTTTATTATTTCGAAGAATGGATTCAATATCTATCATGCAAAAGTTTTGAATGAACTATATATGCTTAAACTGACTGAACATGCGTTAAATAATTCGGACTTGTTTAAACTAGCAAATCTTAAAAGTAACAAACGACAAAGAGTTTCTCATGATAATGACATGTATCTATGGAATCTTAAGTTGTGACATATTAATCTAGATAGATTAAACCGGTTAACAAAGCATTATGCTTTGAGAGAACTAAAAGTTGGGACTGTTTCAGTTTGTGAATCTTGTCTAGAGGGTAAAATGACTAAGAGACCTTTCTCTGGAAAGGCCAAAGAGCCAAAAAACCACTTGAGCTAGTATATAGTGATGTCTGTGGACCGATCAATGTACAAGCTAAATGTAAGTATGATTATTTTATCACATTTAACGATTACTCTAGATATGATTATACTTACCCAATGCACGAAAAGTTTGAAACTTTTGGAAAGTTTAAAGACTTCAAAGCTGAAACTAAAAAGCAATTATGTAAATATTTTAAAACACCTCGATCAGATAGATGTGGTGAATAATTGGATTAAGAATTCAATGATTACCTCTTGGAATATGGCATTGTATCCCAACTCACAACACCTAGAACACCACAGCAAAATTGTATTTCAAAAATGAGAAACAGAACCCTATTGGATATGGTTAGGTCGATGTTAAGCTACTCATCACTACCACTCACATTCTTGGGATATGCACTTCAAACGGAAACCTATATTTTGAATGTAGTGCCTTCTAAGTCTGTAGGCAAGACACCTTTAGAATTAAGGGAATGGCTCCAAACTTAGTTTGTGCCATTTTCATATATGGGGGTGTCTAGCTTACATTCTTAGACCTAAGATTGGAAAGTTAGACTCAAGGTCTGAAGTGTGTATATTTGTTGGCAATGCTCTAGAAATAAGAGATGGGTACTTTTATAGTCACAAGAATCAAAAGGTGTTTGTATCGACAAACGTCACTTTCCTTGAACACGATTATATGGAAAACAAAAAACCTCGGCGCGAAGTAGTTCTTGAAGAATTAACATCTGATGAGATCAGACCACCTTCATCATTAACTAGATAAACGACAAACCACAGAAACCACTGTTCATGTTCAAGAAACTCCGATGCAAGGTCGTATGTGTGTTCAAAATTGTTCTGAACTGAACTGAACCAAAAGTGACCAGCTTAGTCCATTTTTTATATATGGTCGGTTTGGTTTGGAAAAATAAGATAACCATAATTTTGGTTCGATTCAAAATTTTGGTGGCTTTTGAACCGAACCGAAACATTAAATTCATATTATTATTATTATTTTTTATATATAATTTCCTATAAAACCAAACCGAAACAAAATTTTAATTTTTTATTATTTTTTTAATAATATCATTCAAAATATATTTTTAATTAATAATACCGAACCGCGGTTTTATCGTCGAACCAAACCGTAAACATCCCTACAACGTCATAGTCAGAGATTATAAAACAACCTATTCGCTATGATCTAGAGGCACATGTCCTAGTGTCTGACACTAATAAGGACGATCCATTAACCTTTAAAGAAGCGATGGAAGATCTTGAAAAGAGAAATGGTAAGATGTCATGAACCAAGAAATGGAATCCATTCGCATATTTTTATAGAGTCGATTATGAAGAGACATTCTCTCCCGTTGCCATGCTAAAATCCATTCTTATATTTTTATCCATAGCCGCTAGTTTAGACGATAAAATATGACAAATGGATGTCAAGAATTCTTTTCTAAATGGCTCTCTTGAAGAAAGTATCTATATGATGCAACTAGAAGGGTTCGTGAAAAAAGAAAAAGATCAGAAAGTATACAAGTTACATTTATCCATTTATTTACATATATCCAATTATAGATTAAAACAAGCATTAAGATCTTGGAATCTTACATTTGATGAAATCATTAAAACGTATGACTTCGAGCAAAATGTTGATGAAGCATGTGTTTAGACATACATCAAAGATAAGATAGTGGTTTTCTTAGTTATTTATATAGACGATATTATATTCATTGAGGATGATGTAAAAACTTTATCGAAGGTAAAAAAGTGGTTAGCTGAAAAATTTCAAATGAAAGATTTGGGAGAAATGAGCTATGTTCTAGGCATCCAAATCCTAAGGGATAAAAAGAACAAGCTCTTGGGACTTTTTTAGACATCTTATATTGATAAGGTGCTGGAGAGATTCTCTATGAAAAATTCCAAGAAATGTCAACTACTGATAAGACTTGGAATTTTCCTTTCCCAGGAGCAGTGTCCTAAGACACCTCATGAGGTATAGGATATGAGAAAGCTTCCTTATACTTCAGCCATTGGGACTCTCATGTATGTCATGTTGTATATCAGACCAGACATTTGTTATGCAGTAGGAATTGTCAGTCATTATCAATCAAATCCTAGTTTAGAATATTTGATTGCAGTAAGCACATTCTCAAGTATCTCTGAAGCATGAGAAGTTATATTGTAAAGGAAAAAATTCACGGTATTTGAGAATTGATCATGGATTCTATACATCAAAATATGAAAATATAGAGAATAATTAAGAGAGAGAATGAGAGAATAAAGACACGCTGATTTACGTGGAAAACCCTTAAAGGGAAGAAAAATCACGGGGAAACTTTGATAGTATTTCATTATGGAGAAAGGGTTTACAAGGTTAATGCAGGCTGCATAGTCAGCTTATTTCTCATGAGTGTTGATGGTTGTTGTGTTGTGTTTGGAGTTACATCTTGCTTTTATTTATAGGCCTTCAATCAATTACATATAATCTGATACAACTTATCTAATTCTATCTGAAAATAGGATCAATAGAATATTCACTGAGATCTAGCTTATCAACATTAATAATTTAGTAAATCTTGAATGTATGACCAATTCAATGGCCTTGATTAGCTTTTCTTTAGACTGGCATGTCGGTAATAGATGTACTTTTACTTGATTAATCTGTTCTTCATAACCGCCTAGTTGATCCTACAGTTCTGTCCCATCTTCTCCTCGATGGAGTCTTTGGTCTAGATCTTGCCACGTGTTATATCAAATTTTGCTTGTACATCTTGCTTATCAGTATTAACAATTTTTTGAATTTGAATAATTTGGCGTAGTGTGGTGAATCCGATGGTTGTAGTGATTGCTACCAGCTTTGCCATGGTGATGATTCCCTCGATTGGCTTCTCTGGCTTTTGTGACTTCCTATGCGACTTTTATATTTCAGCTACCTTGGTTAGGCGAGTAGCTCCAGATCAGCGTCTTCAGGTCTGCCAACATGGAAAATTCAACTATTCTCATAATGCTTCCGTGGCATTTGCTTTAATTATTTTTCTTCTCCGCTAATGTGACCGACCACCGATAATTATTACTGTTCATTTACCCCCATTACACTTGATGAAGTCTCTCTTCATTCAGGTGTAATGATTTGATTCATCGATCTTCAACACTAGATTTGTTGGGATCTCATAGACGTATATATATATATATATATATTACTTCTCTAACTTGAAGTGAAGTAGTAATCTTTGGATAAGAATTTCTGCTCTCAACAACTTTCCTTAATTATGAAGTTCTGACTTTTTCTTTTCTGAAATGCCAAAGCTCTTGGCGTTCGGGTTTGAGCTTTCTGGTCTGAGTTCAGCTCCTAAAACTTTCACGTCATGGACTTCTGAGCTACCTGAGCTCTGCTCTACCTTCTGATCTGGGCTTAGCTCTATCTTGTGGTCTGGGTTCAGCTTCTGAAGCTTTTACTTTTGAGCTTTTTGAACTAAGCTCAGCTCTATCTTCTGGTATGGGCTTAGATATTGAAGCTGTTATGGAGTTCTAAGCTTTTCGTTTTCCTTTTTTTAGTTGTCCATTGTCAGTGGTGGTTTCTCCTTTTCTTTCTACCATCACATTTTTCTGTTCCTGTTCACAAATGGTTTGCAGCTGTCGAGCAATTTTTTTATCAATTTATTGTCGATGATGATTACTTCTTCTTCATTTGTTGTTACATCTTTATGTTCCTTTCACGATGGACTCATTGGTAGAATTTTTCCCATTTCTTCCCTTTTCATTTTCCTTCTCTCGTACATTAAGATCTGTGAGAAAAATATTGTACAAGAATAACAACATAATAATTTATTGAGATGAGTAAGGAGCGAGTGTACCGTTTCATAATTGCATCGCATGAGTTTGAGTTTGATATTCTGCATTTGTTGGTAGAGTTTCTACTGTTTCCTTGTTTTCTTTTTCTTTCTCTCGTTTCGTATTTTCCCTTTGTACTTCCATTTCAATCAACATGAATTTTTCTTTTACAAAACTCCCTCTCGTTTCGTATTTTCCCTTGGTACTATGTTGACTTCAAGCTTTCAACAAAATCCATTCTTAGATACTTAGGAAACTTTTGGCTCACAGCTCTCTTGAGAATAGCTATGTTCTTTTGTGAATCTGTTCCTGAGGATAAGAATTTAATTTTCTTATGACATACATGCTTCCTCAAGGACTTAGGTTCAAATAAAGAATCATGACCCTGTCTTCATTCTGAGATAAGGAATTACGAACTATCATTTTCTTTTGAGAGCAGGTCTCAGGTTCAAATAAAAAATCATGGCCTCATTTTTATTTCTTTCTGAGAACAGCGTCCGTAGACATTCCCAATGACTTAGGCTCATTCCATGGAACCATGACCCCGTTTTTATTTAATACCAGTTCACCAATAAAGTTTTTCTTGTTTCCTTTCTTTTCCTCCGCTTTGCATTTTTTTATTTCCTATTTCTCCATTTCTCCTTTTCGGTTTCCTTTTTCCGCTCTTAACTTTTTCTTTCCTTTACTCGCTTCCTTTTCCTTTACTTCTGGCCTTCCCATTCTAAAACATTGAAGTCACGGCCTTCTTTTACTTGGCCTTTTTTTAACTCAATTTTACTTTACTGAGCTTTTCTTTGCTTTGAATTCCTTTCATCAACTACTTTTCTTTTCTGCTCTGAAGTTCTTTTCTCAACTACTTTTCTTTTCTAAAGTTTTTCCTCAACTTATTTTCTTTTTTGAAGTTTTTTCTCAACTTCTTTTCTTTTTCGCTCTGAAGTTCTTTCCTTAACTTTTTTTGAAGTGCATAAGTTCTTTTCTCAACTTCTTTTCTTTTATATTTTGAAGACATTTCTATTTCTATTCTCCAGACTTTTCTTTTTTAGTTCTTCATACTTTCCCATTCTGAAGACGTTTCTTTTTTTCGTTCTGAAGTCTTAGGATGTTTCCTTTTCTGTTCTTTCAGACTTCCCATTTTGAGAACGGCGTACGTAAAGGACTTTGGCTCCTTTAGTGGAACCATGGCCCCATTTTAATTTCCTTCTGAGAACAACGTACGTAGACGCTTCCAAGGACTTAGGCTCCTTCAGTGGAAGCATGGCCCCGTTTTGATTTTCTTTTGAGAGTAGGACTTATGAACTGCCCCTCCCAAAGATTTACGCCCTTAGTTCCTTCTGAGAGCAGGACTTATGAATTTCCCCTCCCAAGGACTTACGCCCTTAATTCATTATGAGAGTAGGACTTCTGAATTGCCCCTCCCAAGGACTTATGCCCTTAGTTCCTTCTGAGAATATAACTTGTGAATTTCTCCTCCTAAGGACTTACGCCCTTAGTCCCTTTGGAGAGTAGGACTTATGAATTGCCCCTCCCAAGGACTTACGCCCTTAGTTCTTTCTGAGAGTATGACTTGTGTATTGCCCCTCCTAAGGAGTTACACCCTTACTTTATTCTGAGAGTAGGCCTTATGAATTGTCCCTCCCAAAAACTTACGCCCTTAGTTCATTCTGAGAGTAGGACTTATGAATTGCCCCTCTCAAGGACTCACGCCCTTAGTTCTTTCTAAGAGTAGGACTTATGAATTGCCCCTCCTAAGGACTTACACCCCTAGTTCCTTTAGAGAACAAGACTTACAAACTGCCTGCTCTCAAGGTCTCACGCCCTAATTTTCATTATTGTTGAAGAAGAGAGAAAGTTGACGCCAATATTTGTCTTGTAAGAAGTCTTCACGTTATCATAACATAAGTTTTGATTGAAAGTTCCAAATTGAATTCCATAAAATTCTTCAAGAAGTTGATTTTCATATGCTTCCGATGGTATATAATTCATCATGTAATTGACTCCCAGTCGGTATAGTTTAATTAACGAATTTGATTGTTCCACATTATAAGCAAAGGACTAGCAGTAGACATCCATATATTTTTCAACAATATATATTTTGTCATATAATATTGTCTAAAACGAAGAACCAGCCTAAATATTCAATTTGAAAGACGTGAATATCCTTACGAGCGATATGTACAAAAATTATCGTGACTTTTGATCGAAATCTCCAAATTGAATTCCATAAAATTCTCCAATAAGTATACTTTTATATCTTCCCGATGATGTAAGATTCACCATATAATTGGCTTCCAGCAAATATTATTTAATTTTTGAAATTGACCATTCTGTATATTCTGCTTTCTCGAACAACCTTCACAAAATTTGTCATAACTTTTGTGTGGCAGCTCCAATTGGGTTCTTCAAAATTCTTCAAGAAGTAGATATCCATATTTTTCTAATGGTATATTATTTTGTATGTAAGTCTGCATAAAAAAATTAAATTTGAAAGACATAATTAAGTTTACTTTCCTGTACGAAGACTATCCTACATTTGATCTGGAGCTCAACTTGATTTCCGTAATATTCTCCATGAAGCAGAGTCTCATATCTTTATAATTATGTGACTCACCATGTAATTTTTCTTCCATCTTATTTTTTTTTCAGTTTCCATTTCTGCTCCCGTTGTCGCTTCTGTTGTTAAGATATTTTTGTTCCCGTTGTCAGGACGTTTCCGTTCTTATTGTTTGTACATCTTTTATTTTCCTCGTAATATACATTTGAAAGGATATCAAGTAGCAGCGTTCCGTTCTAAAAATTTGAATGGTTGTCTTTTTGGTTTTCCTGTTCTGTAATGAAGTGGCAGCTTTCCCATTCTGAAGTGGCAGCTTTCTTGACTGAAATGAACATGATCTTCTTTGCTCTTCTTTTCTCCGTAATTTATGCTCTGAAATTCTTTCCTTAACAATTTTTTATTTTCTAATGAATTTCTATTATGAAATTCTTTCAAATTTCTGTTCTAAAATTCTAATACTCTTGAAGTTTTAGCTTTTTCTCTTTCTGAAGCGCTGAAGCTTCTCTGTTCTGAATTTATGACTTCTACTTTATGTTCTAGAGCTCTAACTTCGAATTTTCTGTTCTGAAGCTTTAACTTCAAATTTTATGTTCTAAAGCTCCGACTTCAGCTTTCCTATTGTGAAGCTCCGACTTCAACTTTTCTGTTCTGAAGCTTTGACTTTAGCTATTCTAGTTTAAGCACTATGGCTTTACTGATGAACTTTCCGAGCTCTTATGGTCTGAGCTTTTTAAACTCTGCTGGTCTGAACTTTATGATCTTTTTTGTCCGAACTTTATGAGCTTTTCTGGTCAAGTTTTTGGCCTTTTTGGTCTGAGCTCTATGGCTTTTCTGATATGAACTTCTCGAGCTCTTCTTGTCTAAGCTCTCTGAGCTCTTCTGGTCTGAACTTTATGAGCTCTCCTGATCTGAACTTTATGATCTTTTTTATATGAGCTTTACGAAATTTATGAGCTCTTCTGGTCTAGACTTTAAAATAATAATTCTAGGTTTCATTGTCTAGTAGTCCGCAGGTGGTAGTTCATGGGTTTCATCGACCCCTCGTGGTGGTTGTTGAATTTGCATAATTCAATTCCATGAATTGTGTTGATAATAATTTTTAAAAAAAAATAATAATTGTACAAAATAGATTAATCAAGTCGAATACGAATGAGTGAATTTACCATTCTTCGCTCTATTTTTGATTTCGTAGTCATTTTCACTTTTTTCGTATTCGTTTCTTCTTCTACTTCTGTTGTTGGAAGTACATTTCATTTGGTGCGTTCTTCGCTATAATCTGGAGCTCTAATTTCCCTTCACGCTAAGAGCCTGATCTGACAACCCTTTTCCCATTCTCGTTAAGAGCCTGATCTGGCGCTCTAATTCTCATTCTCGCTAAAAGTATGATCTGGAGCTCGTTTTCCCATTCTCGCTAAGTGCCTGATCTGGCGCTCTTTTCCCATTCTCGCTAAGAGTCTAATCTGGCGCTTCAGTTTCTGTTCTCGCTGAGGGGACTATCTCTGACGCTTCGACTTCTATTCTTTTTAGGGGGTCTACTCGGACGCTTCGATTTCTGTTCTGGCTAGGGGTCTGCTCTTACGCTTTGATTTCTATTCAACGCTTTGACTCTCCTTAATAATTTCTTTTGTGACTTCCCGTCCATCCTTCGCTCTGTTGTCAGTTCCGTAGTCATTTTCGTCACTACTTCTGCATCCATTTCTTACTCTACTTCCGTTGTTGGAAGTGCGTTCCATTTGGTTTTGAGTAGTTGAGGGAATGATTTCTTGAGTTTTTTCTCATCTCTCAATGAAAGCACCAAATGTAAAAGAAAAAAAAATTTATGATCTTTGAGAATTGATCGTGATTTTCCTACATCATAATATGGAAATATAGAGAATAATTAAGAGAGAATGAGAGAAAAAAGATATCATGATTTACGTGAAAAACCCTTGAAGGGAAGAAAAACCACGGGGAGACTTTGATAGTATTTCATTATGGAGAAAAGGTTTACAAGGCAAATGCAAGCTTCATAGTCAGCTTGTTTCTCATAGGTGTTGAGGGTTTTGTGTTGTGTTTGGAGTTATATCATGCTTTTATTTATAGGCCTTCAATCAGTTACATAGAATCTGATACAACTTATCTAATTCTATCTGAAAATATGATCAACAGAAAATTTTCTGAGATCTAGCTTATCAACATTTACAACTTAGTAAATCTTGACCAACTGACCAATCCAATGGTCTTGATTAGTTTTTTTTGGATTGTTACATCGATAATCCATGTACTTTTTTCTGATTGGTCTATTCTTCATAACCGCCTAGTTGATCCTACGGTTCTCGTTCCATCTTCACCTCGATGGAGTTTTTGGTCTAGATCTTACCACGTGTTATATCAAATTTTGCCTATACATCTTGCTTATCAGTATTAACAACTTGTTGAATTTGAGTCGTTTGACGTAGTGTGGTAAATTTGATGGTTGCAGTGATTGCTACCAGCTTTGCCATGATGATGATCCCTCGATTGGCTTCTCTGGCTTTCACGAATTCCTATGTGACTTTTATAGTTCAGCTACCTTGGTTAGACGAGTAGCTCCAAATCAGCTTCTTCAGATCTGCCAACATGGCAAATTCAACTATTCTCATAATACTTCTGTGACATTTGCTTTAATTATTTTTTTTCTCCGCTAGTGGATCGAACACCAAGAATGATTTATGTTCATATATGCTTTTATTTATTCAGGTAGAGACCTGAATCTCAATGTATATATGATTCTGAATCAGATAAGGATGGTCGAAAGTCGACGTCTAGATCATACACCGAAGTGATCTGACTGTTATGGAGATTACATTTTTCTTATAATTTGAAATTAATGAAATTACATTTTTCTTATATTTGTTCTTTTGAATTATTGTTGAATAATTTATATAAATATCTAAAAATTTCATATTCATTAATGAGACTATGATCTTGTATAAGTACGAGAGGATTAAGATCATAGATGATGAATAAAATAGTTCATAACATATTAAAGTATGAAATCTTTAATTAATGGTTGCTAGTACGGTTCATTAAGCATTTTTTGAATGCAAGCGATCTAGACCTTGATCGCTAACGTGGATAGATATCTTAGTGGAGGTATTTTATATCATCAGATTATATAGGGCCGGACCAATATGGATTAATAACTTTATTAACTTACCGTTTATCATAAAAATTTAATATGCATCAAATCTAATGATCATATGTAAATCAGTCTGAATCATGAGTAGTCATGAACTCTGATGCATGTCTACTGTATATTTTGATTCACTCGTTAAGATTTGTTTATAAAACAGACTAGTGGCTTTTATTTTGGAGATTTAGTGATATGGGTGGTCGGGTACATGATCTTACAATATTTGAAATCCAAGCTTTCCTAACAGATCGTATATTGGTTTCCTTAATGTTAATTCTAGAACTGAATGGTTATTGAGTTCAAATTTATAATACGGTAGTAAATTGACCATTCACTAGTGAATTATTGATACTTAAGGATCAAGAGGTAATTAGAAGGGTAAAATGATAATTTTGACCAGCTATGAATTACGAACCAATAATTAGAGTACACAACCGCATGAAGTGATTATATCAGTGGACTACGAGAATACTTTGTAAATATATTATGTAATTACTAAGAGTGCAATGTCATATTTATTGTGGAGTAATAATGAAACTAATAAATAATATTATTTAATTAAAGAGTTTAATTAATAATCTAATTTATTAGAGCTTAAAATTATGGGTCCATAGTCCCCGAGTCACCTCTGTACTACATATTCTAGAGTGTGAATATTTCAGGACATGAGAAAAGGACTAGCTTGCATAAGAAATTAAATTTCTAGGGCAAGTATATAATTATAAGATTATTATGTGATATTAATTAATTAAGAATTAATGAATAATATTATTTATTGTAATTGTTGAAAATTACGAATAAAATAATATCGATTAAATTAATGTTGATCGATTAGTGAGAGAGAGTATTTGATTTATGAAATTAAATAATATTAAATCATTATGAGATAATGATTTGATTTGGTGTATCTAATATGTTAATTAACAGATAATATAATTGATTGATAGATTAGATAAGTTAATTTTAAATTAACTGATATATAGATATTTATCTGATTAATATAAATGATAAATTATAGGATAATTGTCACGTGGCATATTATATTGCCACACGGCACTACAGTGGTGCCGCGAATCAGTAGTGCCGTGAGGTACTGCTAATCCACATGGCACATTGCAGTGTCATGTGGCACTGTGATGTTACACCAATTATAGTGAGTCCCACTACAATGATACATTAAATAAATAATTTATTATTTACATCTAAAATTGAGGTGGCCTTTAATCTAGAAGATACGTATTGATAATGTTATGTTGGCCTCAGAGAACAATCACAGCTATCTTAAGCTAAATGAACAATCTGATCGATTAATTATTAATCGAAGCTCTGTGAGTTCTATTATTCTCTCTTAGAGTTCTGTTTCAAATAATCATTTTTTAAAATCTCTAGATCTCATGTGTTAAGTACATTTAGAGACAGAAAAATATCTTTGATTTATTCTACGCGTTCACACACATCCAAATATTTTTTAGGATTAACTTGAAAAATCTTGGTTTAGATCTCACATTTAGTCTGTTGTTCTTGGGATTACAAGTTCGTTATTTGCAAGATTGCTTGATAAGACTACAAGAGGTATAATTCTTATTTTTGTATGTCTTTGATTTAATGTATAGATATATAATGGATCCGATGCAAAAAAATATGTTTCTCATTTAAAAGTTTTTTTAAGAAACCGTGGCATCGCAATTATTTTTATTTTCAATCCATAAAGTTTTAATTTCTATTTTTTAAAACCATCACGCCTCCGCTGTGCGCTACCGCCGATTCCAACATATTGTTGACTCTTTCAATACGTGCAACACACTTACAATTGACTAGGATTATATTAAAAGAGACTTAAAGATGAAAAAATTTTGATTTACCCTTTTACCATTTAAAACACCTTTATAACATCAAATAAATTAGGTATCTCACCAATTTTTTATTTTTTATTTACATGATAAATTTTATAAATAGTTACAAATTAAATATGTTTAACAATATTGTAATATGTAACATGAATAATGTCCACAAAGAATAATTTTAAGATATTTTATATACATGAAATAAGAATTTTTTAATTGTTCACATTTCTTTAGTAATATTTGTAAAATTTATATTATGTTAGTAAATAAATTTAAAGAAGACATTAATATATTTTCTAATAATCTATTAACGATATAATCATTTCTTAGAAATGTGATAAAAATATAAAATAAAGTCATTTTCTATAACATTTAAAAAGCAATGCTATATAGTATAATCTCAAGCATCTGATTTCTAATTTAACACATCTTACTTTACATATACTATTTTCTAGCACCAAAACTTCTAATTATATAATATCTAAATCATGTATTCTATCATTTTTAATGAGTCACTAGGTTACTCATTTTATATATAATGTGCAATAAATGTTGTTCGAAGAGAGTGTCATGTTATTTAACCAAAAAGTTTGATTGATACTTTATTTAATTTAATGTACAATATAAATATTAAAAATTAGTATATTTTTTCTTACTTTATATCGAAAGAAAATGAATATGCTTATGTGTTTTTTTATATTGTTAGTGAATTAACAAATAAAAAATTAGACTTATTATATACAACACACGTATATTTATAATAATTTATTATAAATTCTTACTAATAAGATATTCGGCGTAATTGCAAGCACTATGTGCACAATTAATTGCATACTGAAATAATTTTTATCATTGTCGTTAGTTATAATATATTCGAGCAGACTTTTTGTAAAACTTTTTTGTGGACAAACAACAAAAAACATACATTTAAACAATTTGTCCTATGTAAGACCATCATGAAAATACAATAGGAGTGGGAAATATTAGAGTCTTAGATCTAGGATTCTCTTAGTGTTTAAAATATGTTTTAAATATAATCCCAAAAGTAATAATGGAACCTCATAATTCTTTCCTAAATTTGTTGGAAACATAAACATTTTGTGGAAACCTATAATGCACTTTCCGATTTATATTATTTAGGAAAAAGGTTAATCAAGATATTATAATTAATAATATGTAGCATTTATAAACAATTTTTTTATTTTATAAGTAAGAACACGTGTAACACAATTTTCTTACTAGTATTAACAAAAATAAATAAATTGACATCTCAACAATGTTTATTATTCACACGTGTCAAAAAGCTATTCATATAAAAGTATTTAAACTTCATACCTGAGGAGCGAATCTTGTTAAATCTGGACGGTCCATTTCATAAATAGACGGCTTAGATTTGATAATAAAAAAAATAAGAATTTTTTTTAAATTTTCTTATCATCTCGACATACGTGTGGAGATGATATTGATTGTTTATTTTTATACAGATGATCACGATTTTAAGAAAATAACCCCCAACAGGAGGGTATTTTCTCAAAAAGCAGTGGAAGTTTGTCTCATGCCCACCACTATCTCCTTTCTGTTTTGATTCCAAATCATTTTAGAATTGAAATTATTCCCTATTTGAAAACTATCACATGTTGTAGGATTTTAAATGAAAAAGATTTTAAATCCTATTTAGAGCTTCAAAAATTTCCTGTTAAAAACATAAAGGATTTAAAATCCTTATCCATTTAAAAGCTTAGATTACTCTTTTACCCCACTCTAAATATATTAGGGAAAAAATAGATAATTACAACTTAAGGTCATAATAGTCTATTAGTTAAATTCTTTTCTAGTTTTTCCTCACATAGAAACAATAATTATATTTTATTTCGTTTCCAGTCTATTTTGTTTCAAACAACACATAAGATTTAAAATCATTTTCTTCTTAACAGAACATTAATAATGTAACTTTGTAAAAGAAAAGGAAATTTGTAAAATTAACAATCATGTTGCTGCCCAGGATCGAACTGGGGACCTTTAGTGTGTAAGACTAACGTGATAACCACTACACCACAGCAACTTTGATTTATAATGTAGCTATCTTATAATTAAGATTTGGTCAGAACTGAAACTAAAGGGCAAAATTTATAAAAATATTAATAATAATAATAATAATAACAATAAAATATAAACGAATTTATAAGATAATAAAAAATAGGATAAACTACAGTTTTATGTTAGGTTCCATTTTAAACCTTACATTTTAAAAATTTGTAAAGTAGGTTATACAGTTACATTTTACATTCACGTTAGACAATTTGTAAAGTAGACTATACAGTTATATTTTACATTCACGTTAAACATTTTATAATATCTCCATTTGAAAATAATAATGGTCCGTCATAGTCTACCTACGCGACAATTAGTTTAACACCACGTTATTTTTTTCCTTTACCAACGACTATGTGAAATGAATTATCCAAAATACTTGTAATTCCTCCCTTTCTTTCTTCTTCCTCCTCCCTCACCCTCGTTCGTGAACAGAGTTATTCATTTGACCTTCCATTATGGTAGGGGGTACGAAAATTGAATTTTGTTATCGATAATTACCCAAGCTTGCAAAGAACAAAATAATGAAAATATTAGTAACACATATCATATTGGAATAAGGAAAACCCAGATTTTCTTTTTGATTTCTCTCATATTTTAGCAAATTAATGAAATTTAAATTAGAAGAGCCGTTACTAAGAAAAGCACTCTGCAAAATTGCAACATTTCAGATGAGCATTCTCCCCGATTTTCTTCCTTAGAATTTCAACTTGTGGGTTTCTAGCAAAATTTCAAAATTCGTTTGCAATCCGAAAATCAGATTTCCTAGTTGGCCAATTCGGATGCAGATAACGCCGACCCTTTTAATTCTCCCCATTCTCCTTTGACCGCTTGATTCTCAGGATCGCCATGGAAACTCTTCACATCCTTCACTTGTTGGGCCGCGCGGGTGGTTGGCCATTCTCCTTCTCTCTCAAGCCAGCTCGGCCAGTATCCAAACATTCGGGAATATCCCTCTAGGTTTTAATTGCTCCGAGATGAATTTCATCGATCACGACGATCTGTTTCTTCTATCCAATAACTCCTGGATCGGATTCGGGTTCGTCAATACGCAAGACGCGACTCAGTACCCACTCATCGTCATCCACATGGATAGTCAAAAAAGTCAGCTGGTCTGCAAAAAGGGATTCCCCGGTTGCCAATTCCGAGAGAGAGAGAGAGAGAGAGAGAGAGAGAGACTCCGGGTCTAAGGGTTGAGAGAGATGAGAGTTTCAATCGGGTTTGAGATGAGAGACAGAGGGAATGTTAGGGTTGTGATAAATGAAGGAGAATCCAACTAAACTCGAAAACGCAGGGGCTGCAACAATGGCTTTGCAAAAATGGCTTTCACAAAGAGGGACGTCTGTATGCGCGAAGAGGGAGAGGGAACTCAGGGAAGAAGAAAAGAGGGACGAATTAAGGGTAATTTGCGTGATTCAACCTTGGATAAATTAAAAAGTTTACATTAGGTTAAATTATTTATCATATAATGTCGTATAGATAGATCGTGACAGATTGTTATTATTTTTAAATAGATGTGATAACGTGAATACAAAATATAATTATAAATTCTATTTTATAAATTTTAAAATATAAGGTCTAAAATAAAAATTACTAGAAAATATGAGAGGCAAAGTTTATCCTAAAAAATAATAATGATAAGCTATAAATGTCTAAAATGTACTTTTTTTTCTCAAATACTAGAGTCAATATTTTAAACTCTTGTGTAGTTTGATTCAAAATCACTTTGTCTTTTTAAACTTTAACTTCCTCATTGTTGGTCACTGAATTTTTCCCATTTATCAAGTTACCCATTGACCGAAATCTCATTTAATCCTACACATAGACAATACATGTCAATCTAAATTTTGCCATTGTATTCAACTTTATATTTAAGCTTGCATCCACATATTTTTAGTAAATTATATGTTAATTGAGCATCAAATTTATCTGAGATAACTTTGATTATAATCAAAATTGCCCCTCGGCACAAACAAATCAAAACCAGAACCATTGCACACCAAAACTAAAAATTGATCCCCAAAAAGAGCAAACTCTCTTCACCCCTTTACATTACCATGCACAAAAAGAAATATACAAATACTGCTGGTTTGAATTTGAAAATAAGGCGAAGGAGTTCACTACAGAGGCTGTGCAAAAGCTGGCCAAACAAATCAGATCGAAATCAGACTGAATAATAAATGAACAGTTTGGTCAATTTTTTAGTAAGTCTTGTCGGTTCGGTCTTAGATTTAAAAATAAATAAACTTTCAGCTCGGTCCAAAAGTTTCTTGCATTTCAGACCGAACTGACTAGACTGACTTTTTATCCTCCCTCTTTATATATCATACTTATTTTCTCACATCCCTCCTTTCACAATTCTCTCATCTCTCTTCAATGTTAGTTTACATGTTATAGTATAATTGTAGGTTTTTATTGTAATGCATGGAAATCTTAGATTTTTGAAACATGTCCAGATTAAAATTGAGATACCTCTTGAAGAATTAAAAAAGTTCAGGGCCAACCGAACCGACTAATCTTTTTACGGTTTGGTCAATTTGGTTTATCTGAAAATAATCGATTGGTTCGATCTTTATTATAGTAAGACTGTAAATTTTAATTTGATCAAATTGTTGTGCTAAAAACCACATCGGACCGACCATGCATGTCCCTAGTTCGCTGGACATTTTTACATACAACTATCAAGCATCCCTCTAAGACCAATGTTTCACCTTCATCATCATCACTATCATGTTTGCCATCCTCTTCATGCCCACCTACCAATTCACACATTTTCTCCCATACGACACAGCTAGGCTGCCTAATAGTAAGCAAATCAAGTGCAACTGTTAGATGCGGTTCATACAATACTCAGAGACTCGTCCCTTCTAAAGCGTTAGAATCGTGGTTAGTTTTTTCAGGAAAACTACAAAGATAACCCATTTGAAACATCAAGTAATTAAATGACCCTCTTATAATATTTCAGAAAAAATGATTGATAGTCCCCATATAAGCGAGAAAAGTGTGGGGACTAACTATTTTTTTAATTTATTATTGTTAGAAATAGAATGTTGCATTATAAGATTAAATGAAAATAACGATAATACAACAATGCCGTAAACACAATAATTATGATATGTAAATAATATAATTATGAATAACAATAATACAATAATTACGGAATGTAAATAAAGTAGTTACCAACGTAAATAATATGGACAACGTAACAGTAATATAGTAAGAAATCAAATTGAGTCATGTTTTCACAGTTTCCTTAAAGCAGTTATGTCCGCTCACTTGTGGTACTAAGGTTGATAACGACGTCTATTTTTAAGATAAAATGGTTGGAGGTAGCTGAAGAGCACCTGACTTCGCTACCTTGATCGAACTGACTTGTTAGAATTCTACCACCAGAGTAACGACGCAAACCAAGACTTGGATCAAAAAATGAACCGACGAAGAGCTGGAAATAAAACAAACTAACAGCTAAACCAGGACCGAACTAGAAAATGAATCGGGACCGAGCCAAAAAACCGAACCAAGAAACTTAAAGAAAAACAAAGCCAAAGATTGAGATGGGGGAGCCATCATTTAAGGGTATTTAAGCCATTAAAGGGCCATTTAACCCAAAAACGTTTTTGTCTTAATTTACAAAAATAAAAAATATTTTTGGCCTTTATTTACAAAGAATATTCCATATTTTGATGATCATATCTCTATGTATACAACTCCAACCTTTCTCCTTCCTAAGTGAGATTTCGACAATTCTCACATATTTTCCTATTCTCATTCAGCCCACTTTGGAAGATAATTTATCATTCATCCCAAATCCAATTTTGACAAATTAATAGTCAATTTCGAAGTATTTGCGGAGAACTCAAATCTCCGAAAATCTTACACTTTTATATAGTAGTCCTACCTAAAACTTTTCTGAAAATTGGTCCATGGAAATGATGTAAAAACACTCAATTTCTAATAATTTTGCACATGAATGAAAATTGACGACCGACGACACGACATATATGGTGATAACGTTCTGAAACCTGCATAGGATAGGTAAGTTTTACCCTATGAACTTTTCTTTGTGTAAGTATATTTATTTTACTAGCTAACCAGTAGACATGATGTTTTTGAAGTATTCAACATTTTGTGTAGATGACGATGTACTACACACAAGAGTCATACCTGACATAAGTTAGTTCTCATGATTATATTCTTTTTAGCCATGAACATCATCCTATTTCTGCAAGAGTTTCTAAAGAATCGTGCCCTAACAATTTCCATAGAAGCGCCCCACTTCACTCTCACATAGGTGGTCTCTTAATGTAATAGTAAACTCGCATTACTCCACTCGAATGTCATAGTTTCTGACGCATAAGAATCATTAGATGCTCAACTTAACTCAATCTCCAACGGGTATCACTGTTTTCATCATATGAATAGATAGGGAAAATTCTCACAGTGATCCAACTAAGTTTATACAATTAGGTTGTCCATTTGAACCTAGATCTTGGGATCTCCAGCCATCTAGGTTGAGTTTCCTTTGTATCAACGTATTTTTACATGGGCATTAGTCTCATTCCCATCGATGACTTTTCAATTAACTCTCTATTTAACCATTTGGTTAACGGATTTGCAATGCTATACTTGTGTAAGTATGTTTATTTTACTAGTTGAGCAGTAGACACGATGTTTTTGAACTATTCAGCATTTTTTGTAAACGACGATATACTACACACAGAAGTCATCCATGACACAGTTCAGTTCTCATGATTATGTTCATTTTAGCCATGAACATCATCCTGATTCTGCAAGAGTTTCTAAACAAATGTGCCCTAACAATTCTCATAGAAGCGGTCTCACTTCACTCTCACGTGTGATCTCTTAATTTAAGAGTAAACCTGCATTACTCCAGTCATCTAAGTTGGATTTCCTTTGTAACAATTTATTTTTACGTGGGCATTAGTCTCATTCTCATCGATGACTTTTCAACTAGTCAAGATGTTGGGGGTTATGCACTCAAAGCATGTGTATTGACATTTTAATATGAAATTTAATTGAATACATTTTTCTTATAATTGCTCTTTTAAATTATTGTTGAATAATCTATATAAATATCTGAAAATTTCATATTCATTAATGAGACTATGATTTTGTATTAGTATAAGAGAATTAAGATCATAGATAATGAATAAAAATTTCAGCAACTTATTGAAGTATGGAATCTTTAATGAATGGTTGCTAGTACGGTTCACTAAACATTATGAATGCATGTGATCTTGATCTGGATTATTGATCTGAATTGATATCTTAGTGAATGTACTTTATATAATAAAATTATATATGACATGATCGATGTGAATTAATTACTGATCATCGCGGCGCGTGCGTGATGGAAGCAGGAGGCACGTGGCCTTTTAAAAAATTAAACTTTTAATAAAAATAGAATTTTTTTAATAAAACAATTAATTACTACTCACTATCACGTAAGTGTTTCGTTACATTGACATGTCAACCTATTCCTACTCACTATTTTAGGATAATGTGTTTCTATTTTAACTAATCAATCAATTACTAGTTAAAATAATAATCCTATGAATATTTAATTATCAGGTAATCTAATCTCATTGGTCTAAGTTCTTTTAATAATTAGATGAACTTATTATGTGAACTTAGATTAACTAATTAATTATATTTATCAAACTTTAATAAAATTATTTTACTAAAGTCAGTTAACCTAAAGGTTACTATAGCCTTTAGTGTGATATGATTACCAAGTTTTAACTAGTTAAAACCTAACAGTTTACATGCAATTGATTTCATAAAGCAATATATATAAACATATTAGGACAATACTAATAAATCATGTTTCTACATATGAGATGCATGATTAAATAAAACTGTGTGGAATTTTCATGTATGGTATGTGATCGACTAATGTATGGACATGTTATCAAACATAATAATTAAACAATTATTTAACAGTTAAATAAAATAATAATGGATCGAGTGACTATTGGGTATTTTTAAATTACAACTCTTGAAATAAAGAAATAAAATTACAAAGCGGACTACAAGAATACAAATTTCCCTAATATTGTATTCTCCTCCTGATGTCCATCTTCATAATCTTCAAGTTTTGAACAAAATCATTTTTAATTAGAAAAACTATATTTCTTAATTTAAACAATTTCTATAATTATCCATTTTAATATCGTTGACTTCGACTTAGTCAAATAAATACTTTATTTGATTTGGTCAAACCTAATCAAGCTATTAATTTTTAATTTTCATAAAATCAAAAATTAATAATTAATTTTAAAATTACTTTAATTTTAAAATTTAAATGGATAATTAAAATAGTTTGGGTTTTAACGAAACACTTACGTGATAGAGTTGATTACATGGTTTGTTGAAAAATTTCCTAAAACATGACAACAGTTGTCACCGACGATAGGACTCTCCGATCGCCGCCCATCACCACCACTACCCGTCTCAATGCCGGTAGCCGCCAACTGCTTCGGACAACCACTATTCACTTCCAGCATTGTTCACCTCCGCCGGAACAGAAAATTCCAGCGTGAACATTTTTTTGTGGATGAACAGTGTTTTCTTGGGATGAACAGTGTTTCGCGTGAACAATAAATTTCTGCCGTTCGTCTCGTGCGTTCTTCATCTTCTCGCATTCGGAATAATTACAATAATCTTCAAAATTAAATTACAAAAACTCCTACGCCTCAATTCAGCTTACACAAGATCTAGGAAAACATAAAACAAAGTCTAACCTAATAATCACCATATAATTACAGATCCATTATTTTTCATAAATTCAAAAAACATAATCATCCATATTATATGAATAAAGAAATAAAATCCACACACCATTTAACATATAAATATATAAATATCTGGATGCGGTACCACTTGATGGTCGTCACGGCGCGTGCACGGCGGAAGCGTGGCAGCGCGTGGCCTTTTAAAAAATTAAACTTTTAATAAAATAAAACTTGCACAACGCCACGATAACCAAATAAAAACTTTTATTAAAAACTATTTTTAATCAGCCAAGATACATTATATATTTATAAGTTAAATCTACAACATGCAAGGCTAGGAATCATATACCTCATGTAGTCTATATCAAGTGTCCTTGCAAAAATCGATCGATCATCCGTTCCAACAAAATCATTCCAACGATCAGTAGACTTCGAGATCCACACCAAGATCTTCCAAGTCAATCCTCAACGCACTAGGACGTGTATAAACACGTAGAATATTACAAAACACTTTTTCTGTCTCTAGATGTTCTTAACACATGAGATCTAGAAATTTACTAAAAATGACTTTAGTGAGACGATTCTCTAAAAGAACATGATGATTATTCTTTTAGAGATTTGATTAACATTAATCACAGAATAAAATCTCTCTTACACCAATCATGTTCTCAATTCAACTCTTGATTGACGAACTGATTATCTGATCAATTAATTCTCTCCTCTTCTTTCAACAACCAAAGTCATTAGAATAATACATGTATATATTTTAGATAATGGCGTATCAAATTTCTACGGATAAACTAAAATTATATTTAATTGTAAAATTACCAATTACAGTGGCACTCACTGCATTTTTACACAACTGCAGAGCCATGTGGCACTACAGTGTTGCACACTCACAACTGTAGTGTCACGTGGCACCATAGTAATCCATGTCAATTTCTTATACTCTATCAGTGATTGCCACGTGGTAATTATTACGAATTAGATATCAGTTAATTCTAAATTAATATATCTGATTATCTTTATCAACTAACTTATCTGTTATTTCACAATTAAGATTTAGCTGGTTTAAATTATTATCTAATAATAATTTGATTATCTAATTTCATAAATTAGATATTCTGTCTCACTTATCAAGAAAATTTTATCATTTCTAAAAATTATATTTATATATATATATATATATATATAATTAATTCTTAATTAATTAATCACATATAATTATCTCATAATTATGTACGTGCCCCAGAATAACAATTTCTTTTGTAAGTCAGTCATTTTCTCATGTCCTGAAATATTCACACCCTAGACAGCGTAGTATAGAGGTGACTTGGGAATCATGGACCTTTCTCATGGCCTAAAATAAGATTATTTAATTAAATAATCTTATTTATTAATTTCATTATTACTCCACTATAAATATGGAATTGCTCTTTTAGAGATTATATAATGTATTTACAAAGTATTCTCATGTAGTCTATAATCATTTCATGTAGTTCTACCTTCCAATTATTGGTTCGTAAATTAGAACTCATTAAAATTATTGTTTACCCTTCTAATTACTTTTTGATCCATAAGTACCATTAATCCACTAGTGAAGGCTAATTTTTAATCTTATCATAAATTTGAGTTCAATAACTATTTATTTCAAGAATTAACACTTAAGGTAACCAATATACGATCCGTTAGGAAAGCTTATATTCCAAATCTTGTAAGATCACGTCCATAGCCATCTACATCACTGAATCTCCAAAATATAATTCACTAGCTTGATTAAAAACAGACCTTAACGAGTGAATCAAAAGATCATGTAGACATGCATAGGAGTTCATGACTACTCAGGATTCAGATTGATCTACATATGATCATCGAATTGATGTATATTAAATCTGTATGATAAACGGCACATTAATAAATATATTAATTCACATCAGTCTTGTCATATATAATCTTATTATGTAAAGTACATTCACTAAAATGTTTATCCGTATCAATGATTCAGATAATGAATAAAATTGTCAGCAACATATTAAAGTATGAATCATTGATGTGGATAAATATTTTAGTGAGTGAACTTTACATAATAAGATTATATATGACAATACCGATGTGAATTAATATATTTATTAACATACCGTTTATCATAAGGATTTAAGACACATCAATCTGAATTCTGAGTAGTCATGAATTCTTATACATGTCTACAAGATCTTTTGATTCACTCGTTAAGATTTTCTTGTAAAACAAGCTAGTGACTTTTGTTTTAGAGATTTAGTGATATGGATGGTTGAAAATATGATCTTACAAGATTTAGAATCCAAGCTTTCCTAACGGGTCGTATATTGGTTCCCTTAAGTGTTAATTCTGAAATTGAATGATTATTGAGCTCAAATTTATAATAGATTATAAATTAGTCATTCACTAGTGAATTAATAGTACTTAAGTATCAAGAGGTAATTAGAAGGGTAAAATAGTAATTTTGACCATCTTTGATTTACGAGCCAATAATTGGAGGACAGAACTACGCGAAAGAATTATATGGACAATGCGATAATACTTTAAAAATACATTTTATAATCTCTAAGAGTGTAATTTCGTATTTATAGTGGAGTCATAATGGAATTAATAAATAAGATTATTTAATTAAAGAGTTTAATTAATAATCTAGTTTATTGGAGTTTCAGATTATAGGTCAATGGTTCCCAAGTCACCTCTGTACTATGCAATCTAGGGTGTGAATATTTCAGAACATGAGAAAATGACTGACCTGATAAAGAATTTTCATTCTGGGGCAAGTATGTAATATGTCCCAACCTAAAATGTCAAAGATATGTGTGATCATCATCATGAGAAACTCTATGTTGTTTGTACTCTTAGGTTTTGTTACTTTAAATAATTAAGAATTATTTAATGCACGTTTAGTCCGTTTAAACATATACAGTTCGTCTATAACTTTTTCATGATAAATATCGAATCCATTCTTTAAAATAATAAACTCTTTATTAATAAAAGAAACTTCAAAAAATTGTTCTTGTAGAAACGAAAGTAAAACAGTAACATGATTTTTCACGGTAGACATAATAATGATAACTAAAATTTAAAATATACAAGATTCAATATAATTGATAAATACCTAGAACTTGAAAAGTAAACGTAATGCATGAATGCAATATAATAAACACACAAATTTTATATTTTCTAATCACGATAAAATAACCTAACGATTAATGTGCGGCCTTAGGGTCAGTCATATTAACCTCAGTTTATCTATGTGATATTCTCATTATTATTAGTTAAAACTTAATAATATCTCATATTTTCTCTTTTAACAATAAGGTATCACTTGTTCAGTCAAGTCACAACTATTCATATGAAAGTTTAATTGTGATTTTGTGAGTGTAACCCAACATTTCAGATTCCATGACTTCATTTAATTAAGAATTAATTAATTAAATTATTTATATATAAATTTCAGAAATTACATATATATATATATATAAACTATATCGATTAATTTATTATCGATAAGTGAGACAAAATATCTAATTTGTGAATTAGATAATTATAAATTATTAATAGATAATAATTTGAATTAACTAAATCTGTTATTTGTGAACTAAAAGATAAGTTAGTTGATAGGGATAATTATACATGTTGATTTTGAATTAACTGATATCTAGATATTTATCTGATTAAAATAAATATTTAATTCATTGTAATTGCCATGTGTCAATCAGTGATTGGGAATCAGAGATTGATATGAACTACTATAATGCCATGTGACACTACAATAGTGTTGTGGCTTACAGTACCATGAGACATTGTGATAGCTCACGGCAATTGCACTGTCGTGTGGCACTGTAGTTGTGCACAAATTGTAGTGGGTCTCACTGCAATGATACTTTTGAAATTAAATATTATTATCAGTTTATCTCTAAAAATCTGATACGTCATTGTCTAGAAAATATATAGAGATTATTCTATTAGACTCAATGTTAATTGAGAGTTGAGAACATAATTGTTATCAGGATGAATTTTCTTTGTGATTAAAAAGTTAATAAAAATATCTGTGAGAATAATCATCGTATTCTCTCATAGGATTTTCTTACTAAATTAATCATTCTCAGTAAATCTTTAGATCTCATGTGTTGAGTCATCTAGAGACAAAAAAAAGATTCTTTGAATTATTCTACATACTCACACACGTCCTAGTGCATTTGAGGATTAGATTGGAAGATCTTGGTGTGGATCTCAAAGTCTGTTGTTCGTGGGAATGTAAGATCGTTGGTTTGCAATTACGCTTGATATAGACTATGAGAGGTATATGATTCCTATTCATGTATGGCTTAGATTTAATATATAAATATATAATAAATCCTGATTGAAAAGTATTTTTTTGTAAAAGTTTTTATTTTAGAAACCGTTACATCGGACTTATTTTTGTTTTATCGAAAAACAAACGATTCATTTTTAATAAATATTTTAATAGCCACCATGCCTCTGTTGCGCGTGCATCGCATTTCCAATAATTATATATTTTATTAAAGACTGTGTGTGTATTCTTGCATTGTTCATATGGATGTTCTTGCATTGTTCATAATATATTTTAATATATGTGAATGAATGGATGGTTTATTTTTTTGAATGTATGGTTATATAATGGATTGTTAATTGTATGATGATTATTGGGTTAGACTTTGTCTTTAAATTATTTTGAATAATATATTGTAATTATTCCGATCGCGAGAAGACGAAGTACGCACGAGACCAATGAGGAGGAAAACGTAAAAATAGGAATTCCTAGGGAATTTTGATGTCGGCATCAGAAATAGGATTTCTGGCACTGGCGCCGCCGGTATTCTAGTGGCGGTAACGCCACCAGAAAAATCAGTTTTGCTGACGAGCCCACCGAAAAATTGGCGCAAGCAGTAGCAACATCGTGTATGACAGTGGTGACCAACGGTCGGCGGCGGCTGGTGGTAGGCGGGCAACGACGGTGGACGTCTGACGACAGTGATGGGTGGCAATGGGAGAGTCTTATTGTTAGTGACAACTGTTGTTACATCTAGAAATGTTTCAAAGAAACGATGATACCAACTTATCATATCACTGCATTATGATAACCCTAACTCTATCTATTATCTTTTAAATTTTGAAGTTAATGTAATAAAATTAATTTTTAATTTTTAATTTTCTGAAAATTAAAAATTAATTAATTGATTGATTTTGACCCAAGTTTAACAAAGTCAATAAATTATTTATTGACTAAGTCAAATTCAATAAATTTAAATGATAATTATAGAGATAATTTTAAATTAAGAGAAAAAAAATTTCCTAATTAAAAGGGTTTTGTTCGAAACTTGCAGATTATGAAGATGGACATCAGGTGAGGAATGAGATATTTTGGAAATAAGTAATCTTGAAGTCCTCTTTGTAGTTTTATTTCTTTATTTCAATGATTGTAATTTAGAAATACCTAATAGTCCCTTGGTCCATTATTATTTTATTTAACTGTTAAATAAATATAGATTGATATGATTGATAACATGATCATGCATTAGCCGATCACATGATATACATGAAACCCCACACGGTTTTATTTAATTATGCATCTCATCAGTATAAACATGATTTATTAGGATTGTCCTAATATGTTTATATGAATTATTATGAGAAATCAATTGCATGTAAATTGTTAGGTTTTAATTAGTTAAAACTCGGTAATCACACCACTCTAAAGGTTATAGTAACATTTAGGATAACCAACTTTAGTAAAAGAGTTTTATTAAAGTTTGATGAATATAATTTATTAGTTAATCTAAGTTCACCTAATTTTGACTTAGGCTCTTTAGAAGGTTAAATGAACTTAGACCAAGTAGATTGGATTAACTCTTAGTTTCACATTCATAGGGTTATTATTTTAACTAGTAGTTAATTTTGGAATTGATTAGTTAAAAATAGAAACACTTTATCCTAAAATATTGAATGAGAGAAGGTTGACATATCAATGTAACCTACAGTCTCAATTATCAGTACAACCCCGTAAGGTATAGTGAGGGCCTCAAGATAGCTTTATTTTCATTCCCTTAAGGAAGGTTTCGAGCTGTATAAATACCATGAGGTTGGACTTCTTAAGAAGATATGACTAAGTGATGTAGTTTACTTTTGATCGACCCTAAGGTGGCATATTCCAAAATAAAGCCATGGAATCTGAAATAATGGATTACACTCACAAAGTCACAATTAAGCTTTCATGTGGATTATTGACACGTGGGCTACCATTGGGCGCGAGGTAAATGTTACCGAGAAAAACCCTTCTCCTTCTATATTAGCAGTAACAAAAGGAAGATGAAGAATGCTAAGGAAAAAAAAAGAATAATAATGAACAGAAGGCCAAAAGGTCAGTCGAGGGCGAGAAGAACAATATTGACAATGAACATGCAGGAAAATATTTTCATTGTGGAGTTGAAGGTCATCGGAAGAGAAACCGTAACAAGTATCTCTTCAAGCTGAAAAAGAAAGGTAAATATGATTAACTTATTCGTAAAGCTTGTTTAGTGGAATATGATTTGTCATCCTAGATACTTGATTCAAGGGCCACTAACCATGTATGTTCTTTTTTTGCATATGCTTGATTTGTCAAGGGAGCTGGCTGATGGCGAGGTTGTTATGAGAGTTGGCAGTAGTGCGCTCATGTCAGTTAAAGTATTGAGGATAATATGTTTAAATTTTAGAAATAATTATTAAGTTTTGAACAATGTTTATTATATTCCTAGATTTTTGAAAAAAATTGATTTCTCTTTCTTTTTTACATGAACAATTATTTGAAGTTTCTTTAATTTGTAATGAGTTTTTTATTTCTAAGAATGGATTTAATATTTTTCATGCAAAAGTATCGAATGGACTATATATGCTTAAACTAACTGAACGTGCGTTAAATAATTTTGAATTATTTAAAGTAGCAAAACCTAAAAGTAACAACGACAAAGAGTTTCTCATGATTATGATATCACATATCATTGATATCTTAGGTTGGGACATATTAATTTAGATAGGTTAAACATGTTAACAAAGCAAGGTACTTTGAGAGAACTAAAAGTTAGAACTCTTCTTATTTTTGAGTCCTGTGTAGAGGGTAAAATGACCAAGAGACCTTTCACAGGAAAGGGCCAAAACGCCAAGGAACCACTTGAGCTAGTACATAGTGATGTCTGAGGATCAATCAACGTGGTGAATACTTGGATTTAGAATTCAAGGATTACCTGTTGGAGTATGGCATCTTATCCGAACTCATAGCCCCTGGAACGCCACAACAAAATGGTGTTTTAGAGAGGAGAAACTGAACCTTATTAGATTTGGTTAGGTCAATGTTAAGCTACTCATCCCTACCACTTATATTTTGGAGATATGCATTACACACCTCAACATACATTTTGAAAGTAGTACGTTCTATGTCTGTAAGCAAGACACATTTTTAGAGTTATGGAAGGACTCCAAAAATAGTTTGCATCATTTCAGTATATGGAGGTGTCCAGCTCATGTTCTTAGACTCAAGACTGAAAAGGTAGACTCAAGTTCTGAAGTATACATATTCGTTGGTTATGCTCTAGAGACTAGAGGTGGGTACTTTTATAGTTATAAGGATCAAAATGTGTTTGTATCAACAAATGTCACCTTCCTTGAACACGATTATATGAAAAACTATAAATCTCGAAGTAAAGTAGTTCTCAAGAAATTAGCGTCTGATGAGATCAGACCACCTTCATTATCAACTGATAAACGACAAACCACAGTTTCTTTTAAGGAAACCCTGGTGCAACGTCGTAGTGGGAGGGTTGTGAAATAACTTATTCGCTATGAACTAGAAACACATGTCCTAGTGTTTGACACTGATAAGGACGATTCATTATCTTATGAAGAAGCTATGGATGATCCTGAAAATGAGAAATGGAAAGATGCCATGAACCAAGGAAATGGAATCGATGTATTCCAATTCCGTCTACGAAATTCTAGATCCACCTGAAGATGTTAGGCCCATTGGATGTAAATGGATCTTCAAGAATAAAATAGGTGTAGATGGGAAGGTAGAGACTTTTAAGGTACGGCTGATAGCCAAGGGCTATACACAAAGGGAATGAGTCGATTATGAAGAGACATTCTCCCCTGTTGCCATGCTAAAATCCATTTTCATATTTTTGTTCACTGTCGCTAGTTTGGACTATGAAATATGGCAAATGGACTTCAAGACAACTTTTCTGAATGACTCTCTTGAAGAAAACATCTATATAATGCAACCAATAGGGTTCGCGAAAACGGAGCAAGATCAGAAACTATGCAAGTTGCTTAAATCTATTTATTGATGATAGTAAGCATCTAGATCTTAGAATATTACTTTTAATAAAATTATTAAATCATATGGCTTCGAGCAAATGTTGACAAAGCTTGTGTTTATAAATACATCAGAGCCAAGATAGTGGTTTTCTTAGTTCTTTATGTTGATGATATTATACTTATTGGGAATGATGCAAAAACTTTGTCGAAGGTAAAGAAGTGGTTCGCTGAGAAATTTCAAATGAAAGATTAGGAGAGGCGAGCTGTGTTCTAGGCATCTAAATCCTAAGTGATAGAAAGAAAAAACTCTTGGTACTTTCTCAGGCATTTTATATTGATAAGGTGCTGGAGAGATTCTTTTTAGAGAATTTTAAAAAATGTCAATTACCGACCAAACATGAAATTATCCTCTCCAAGGAGAAATGTCCTAAGACACCTTAGGAGGAAGAGGATATGAGAAAGGTTCCTTATACTTTAGTTGTTGGTAGTCTCATGTTATTTACGAGATTAGATATCTGTTATGCGGTAGGAATTGTCAGTCATTATCAATCAAATCCTAGTTTGGAACATTGGATTGCACTAAAGCACACTCTCAAGTATCTTAAGAGAACGAGAAACTTTATGTTTGTTTGTTTAGGTGGAGACCTGAATAGCACTAGATATACTGATTAGGAATCAGATAAGGATAGTCAAAAGTCAACGTCTGGGTCATTCACCGAGGTGATCTAACTGTTACGAAGATAACGTTGGATCAGAATCTGGCTCTGAATGTTATGGTGATAACGTTGGATCAAAACCTGGCTGACTCATTTACCAAGACACTTCATGTGAAGTCATTTGAGTGTCATGTGCGTAACATGGGGTTGAGAGAGATACAACATTTGCTTTAGGGCAAGCAAGAGATTGTTGTGGGTTATGACCTCAAATCATGTGTATTGACATTTTAATATAAAATTTAATGAAATTATATTTTTCTTATAATTGTTCTTTTACATTATTGTTGACTAATTTATATAAATATCTAAAAATTTCATATTCATTAATGAGACTATGATCTTGTATTTATACAAGAGGATTACGATAATAGATAATGAATAAAAATGCCAGCAACATATAAAGTATGAAATCTTTAATGAATGGTTGCTAGTACAGTTCACTAAGAATTATGAACGCATGTAATATAGATCCGGATCATTGATGTGGATAGAGATCTTGGTGAATGTACTTTAAATAATAAGATTATATATGACAAGACCGATGTAAATTAATATCTTTATCAACATACCGCTTATCATAAAAATTTAATACACATTAATCTGATGATCATATGTAGATCAGTCTGAAGCCTGGGTAGTCATGAACTCCTATATATGTCTACTATATCTTTTGATTCACTCATTAAGGTTTGTTTGTAAAACAAACTAGTGAGTTTTGTTTGGAGATTCAGTGATATGGATGGTGGAGAATATAATCTTACAAAATTTGGAATCCAAGTTTTCCTAACGGGTTGTATATTGATTCTCTTAAGTGTTAATTCTACAATTGAATGGTTATTGAGCTCAAATTTATAATAAGATTATAAATTAGCCAATCATTAGTGAATTAATAGTGCTTCACGATCAAGATGTTGACATGAACTATTGTAGTGTCACGTGGCACTATAGTAGCGGGCGTGCAATATCGTGCCACACGACACTACAGTAGTGTCATGGCAGATAGTGTCATGAGGTACTGTGAAAGCTCATGGTAACTGCAGTGTCATGTGGCACTGCAGCTGTGCACAAATTGTAGTGAGTTTCATTACAATGATAATTTTGAAATTAAATATTATTTTTAGTTTATCCCTAAAATTATGATGTCATTATCTAGAATATATATATATATATAACATTCTAAGGTCTCAGTGTTGATAGAGAGTTGAGAACACAATTACTATCAGGGTGAATTTTGTTGTGATTAAAAAGCTAATCAAAAAGCTCAATGAGAATAATCATCATATTCTCTTAGAGGATTGTCTTACTAAATTAATCATTCTCAGTAAATCTTTAGATCTCATATGTTGAGTATATCTAGAGATAGAAAAAATGTATTTGAATTATTCTATGTGCCATCACACGTCTAAATGCGTTTGAGGATTGACTTGAAAGATCTTGGTGTGGATCTCAAAGTTCGTTGTTCGTGGGAACGCAAGATCGTTGGTTTGCGAGGACGCTTGATATAGAGTATAAAAGGTATATGATTTCTATCAGTGTATGTCTTAGAATTAATATATAAATACATAATGGATCATTATTTAAAAAAATCAAAAAAATTTTTATTTTGGAAATTATTCCATCGCACTTGTTTTCATTTTATCGAAAAATAAATGATTCATTTTTAATAAAAAAATTAAAAGCCACCACGCCTCCATCACGCGTGCATCACGTTTTCCAACACAAGAGTGATAACCCATGTCAAGAGTAGTTGTTTAATGATATTATGTCTACAACGCATGTGTCTAGACTTATCATAATATATATTACTTTTTTCCTTTTCAATAGCACTTTGACAATCACACTGTATGCAGATTGGTGGCATAGGTTTTGTCTATCTTCAAATATCCTCTAGGAAGCGGTGTAGCCACTCAGCCTCATCCCCACATTTATCTAAAGCTATTAGCTTAGATTACATAGTAGATCTAGGTATAAAAGTATGTTTTGGGAATTTTCATGCTATGACAGTACCTCATAGTGTGAAAACATATCTACTAGTAGATTTTGTATCTTCTTATCAGATATACTATTTCCATCAATATATCATTTTAGGATCATTGTATATCTTGTATAGTGTAGTCCATAATTCTGAGTATATCCTAAGTACCTCAGTACTCTTACAATGATTTTCCAATGTTTAGCTCCTGGTTTACTCATGAATCTATTTAGTTTACTTACTGTATACGCTATATCAAGTCTTGTACAACTCATCACATTAGACTACCTATCACTCTAGAGTACTCTACTTGAGAGATACTCTCAATTTTATTCTGTACAAATGTACACTTGTATCTAGCGATATTTTTGATTCACCAGTATGATCTTTGATAAATTTTTTAAGAATAGAATCTATGTAATAAGACTGACTTAAAATAAGTCCATATGATGTTCTTTTGATTTTTATTCACAATATAACATTAGCAAGCCCCATGTCCTTCATATCAAATCTAGATTTCAACAAATCTTCCGTATTTGATCATCTTATCATTATTACCAACGATAAGCATGTCATGAACATAGTAGCACACAATGACATATCCATTTTCTGTATTTTAACATAAATACATTTATCACATTCATTGATTTTGAATCCAATTGACATCATGTGTTGTCAATTTTCTCATGTCATCATTTTGGTGCTTGCTTCAAACCATACAATGATTTGATTTATTTATAGACTATTTTTCCTTGCCCAGAAGCAGAAAATCCTTCTGGTTGTTGCATGTAGATTTCTTCCTCTAAATCTCCATTTAGAAAGGTTGTTTTCACATCCATTTGATGTTCTTTAAGATTTCGCAAAGCTGTGATTGCAAGTATCATCTTAATGAAGTTTATTCTCGACACCAGAGAATATGTAGCAAAATAATCAAGACATTCCTTTTGTCTATAGCTTTTAATTATAAGTCTAGCCTTGTATTTATCAATTGATTCGTCGGCTTTCATTTTACATTTGAAAATTCACTTGGAACCCAAAGGTTTACAACCATGTAAAAGATCTAATAGTTATCAAGTATGATTTTACAAAATAGAATCAATTTCACTCTTAATGACCTATTTCTAAAGATGACCATCATTGGAGATCACAGCTTCATTGAAAGTTTTTGGTTCACTTTCAATCATATAGGTTAGAAAATCAGGACCAAAAGACTTTTCAGTTCTAGCTCTTTTACTCCTTCTAGGTTCTACTTCTACTTCTTCATCTTGGTCATGACTATCTTATTCATCAATAGTCTCAAAAAGTCTTTTTAAAGAGCTTGACTTTCCTTGAATTTATAAGAAAATACATGTTCAAAGAATGATGCATTCCTGGACTTCATTATCGTGTTCTTGTGAATCTCAAGATTGCTAGATTCGTACACAAGGAATCAATACACACTACTATTATTTGCATAACCAATGAAAATGCAATTGGCATTTTTTGGTCATATCTTTACCTTTTTAGGTGTTGGTACCATCACTTTAGCGAGGCAATCCAACATTCATAAGTTTTTTTATGAAGGTTTTCTACCTTTCTATAACTCATATAGGGTTTTATTCTCTTTCTTTTTGGGTATCTTATTCAAAAGATAGTTAGTCATGAAAACAGCTTCTCCCCACATGTTCTGAGATAATCTAGAACTGATCAACAATGCATTCATAATTTCTTTCAATGTACGGTTTTTACGCTCAACAACATCATTAGACTGAGGTGAATAAGGTGTTTTGGTTTCATGTATAATCTCATAATGGGCACAAATATCAACAAACAGTGATTCATACTCACCTCATCGATCACTTCTTAGCACCTTAATTTTCTTATTAGGTTGATTATCAACTTCATTTTTATAGAGAATAAATATCTTTATAGCTCTGTCCTTACTCTTTAGGAAATATACATAACATTATTTTGTGCTATCATCAACAAACGTAATAAATACTTATTATCACATCTTTTTTGTATAAATTTTAAATCACATATATCAAGTGGTTCAGTGTTTTTTTCAACACTTTGGAATGATGACCTCATTAATTTTGCCTCAACACAAGTTTTATATTTGTGATTGGAATTAATATAAAATGTTGGTATATGAGCCAAGTTAATTAATTTATGTTTAAGTATCATGATTAAAATGATCTCTAGTCTATCATGTCATAAATTAGAAGACTCAAGCAATTAAGTAAAAGAACTAGCTTTATTAATATCGGGTTTGACCAAAGTCATTATATTGAGTTTGAACATTCCATTACTCATATAACCCTTACCAACATATATTCCACTCTTAGATAAAATAATTTTTTTTTACTCAAATACCATACAAAATCCATGGTTATTTAGCAGTGAACCAGACACAAGGTTCTTCCAAATTTCAGGTACATACATGACATTGTTCAAACTCAATTCCTTCTCAGAAGTCATCTTCAACACTACTTTTCCTTGACCTTTGATCTTAGTGTTAGCCGAGTTCCCCATGAACAACTTCTATCTATGCTCTATAGCTTCAAAGGTAGAGAACATCTTGTGATTAGAACACATATGGTGGGTAGCTCTAATGTAAATCCACCATTCTTTTAGATTTAATCCAACCATGTTGACCTCAGAGACCACTGTTAAGAGGTTGATGTCAGAAACATCTTGAGCAATGTTCTCAATTACATTAGCCTCATTGTTTTTCTTAGAAAATCTACATTCAGAAGATTTGTGACCCAGTTTTTCACAGTTGTAGCACTTGCCTTGAAAATTTGGTTCTTGGAAACCCCTCCTTTAAGTCCTAGTTGTTTTGGACCCTTTCCTTTTTTGTTTGTATTTTTGGCTTTGGAACCATGACAATGCTTCACAATGTTAGCCTTTGTTGCACTCACAGGATTTAACCCTCATCTTTTAGATAACCTATTATCTTCTTCAATTTAAAGTCAAATAATAAGATCTTCCATGCTCATTTCCTTTCGTTTGTGCGTGAGATAATTCTTGAAATCCTTCCAACATTTTACAATCTCGAAAGTGACCCACGAGGAATCACCAAGACCATTCATAATGTAGTTTCTACATAGATAGTCAGAATGTTTCCAAGCATCAAATGTTTGAAAATCTTGCTCATCATCATTGAGCTTAAAAGCTTCTTCAGTCAAGCATTTTACTATATTCATGGTGGTTAGATAGAAGAGCATATTTTGTTGCCACCTTTCGAAATTTAAACCATTAAATTTCAAAGGTTTCTCCCCATGAGAAATAAGCAGAGACAATCAATGCCATACGGGCCACAAGAGTCACAACAACAGGGTTCTGCACACCCAAGTTTGGCATTTGAGCTCCAACAGTAGGGTTCTATCCTTGGCTTTCAACAACATTGTTCGATACAACATTGATGTTGGCTTCAGTTTCTATATTTCTTTATCTTAAATATATACCAGAAGTGTATCAACTTTGAAAATTATGCTATTTTCTCGAAGACGAAAATATGTTAATTTTTCAATTATTTTCCAAAACAAACCAAATAGCACTTTTACATATAACTACCAAGATGAACTTGTAGGGTTCTAAGACTCAATCCAAGACCATCTCTCTCGACAGTATTCAGTTCCCAGGTAATTAGAGAAACAAGTTCTCTTAAGTTCCAATTTCCTAGAAAGAAATTCTCTATATAGTTACTCTAAGTTTCAAAATTTTGGAGAATAATAAAAAAATTAGGTTGAAAATGCAAATCAATTTCCAAAAATTACCTATAACGCAATAACTTGTATAAAAATAATTGTTTTAAGATTGTCAGAAATAGAGTTAGGAGTGTTCAAAGGCGGATCAGTCAGGTTTTCGAATGAAAATAAGATCAAACCAAAAATAACGGTCCTCTTATATGGAGGACCGAACTGACCAAATTAGAGTAAAAAATTTGAACCGACCAGACCGAACTTCAACGGTAAGATCGGGTGGGTTTTATAGTCTAAAACTATTAAGAATCCCAAATCAATATATCAGCGATAGGTAAAACATCAAAGCCCAAATTAATATTGGAACCCAATACTAAGCCTTCTTTAAAATAAATTGAAATTTTTTTTTAATTTTGAATATTTGTCAACTTTCATCTATTTAAAAAAATATCTGATTTAGTTTATTTTTGGAGTTAATGATAAGTATATAGTATAATTTTAGGGATTTAATTGACACATTAAATTTTTATTTTTGATTAATGATAAATTTAAAATTTATTTTACAGTAGAGATATCACTTAAATGAAATAATAATATTTTAATCTATATGAAAACTTGTTCTACTAAAAATTAAAAAAAAAATTGATGTTTCTCTTGGGGGTCGTTTGGTATAATAAGAGTGCGAGTAAATGATTTCCGGAATAAAATTGCTGGAATATGATTGTGGAAAAGTAAATGTCTGAAAAATTAAGATTACTTTATTTTTTACACTTGAGAATGTTATTATTTAATGATGAAAATGTTAAATTATTTCATTTGTTTTGATGGAATGTGGAAAAGAATGTTATAAGTATAATTATAAATTTCTAATTTTACTCTTGAACTGAATTATGTAGGGTGTGCAAGTATCCCGAAAAAACCATCTCGTCCCGTAAAACCATCCTGAACCGACCACGGGTTTTGTTTTAGTCGGGACGGGATGAAAAAGTTTTGTGCTGTCCCGATGTATATATAAACATAATATTTTTTTAATTTCAGTCTTAATTCTTTTGATTTTTAACCTATAATTGATTTCTAGTCTTTAGAATTTAGTCTAAATCTCTAAAAAACTCAAAAAAGCCGAAAATACAAAAAAACTTATTCGTTAATTTATTTCTATTCATTATTTATTACTTAATTTATAATAGGGTAAAATATAATTGTTAATTTATTTTTTGGTAAAATAAAATCTTTTTATTTTTAGATTTTTTTATTTTTATTCATTTTTACTCACATGCTTACTAATTTATAATGGCTAAATTGTTACTTTATCATAATGATTACAGTGTAAATTTACCTAAAAATATTGATGATGAAATAATTAATTAATGATACAAACAAAACAATGAGAAATGATGACAACTGAGAAAATATAAAAATAAAATAAAAATAATTAAAATACTGATAATGTTAAATTACTTTATTTATTTTGATGGAACGTGTAAGGGAATGTTATAAGAATTTATCAATTTATAATTTTACCCTTACCCTTGGATTAATATATAATGCTAGAATTAGAAATAATTTCATCTATCCAAGAGACGGTAAAGACATAATTTATCATATCCATATTCATATTGGTATTTCAAAAATAAAAATTATAGCTATATAGGGTAATTAGTAAATAAATTTTAATTGATCACATTAAAAATATTTTTTAATTGTCCAATTATCCATTGTTTAGCATGTATATAAAAGATGATGTTAGTTTGAAAAAAATCATAAGAAATAATTAATGGAAGATGTCAGGCATGGATATACCCCTCAATTTTAAGGGCTCAAGATACCCTCAAATGAGGGTAACTTTGTATTCTGGGTATTCAAAAATTTTATAACTTGTCATACCAAACAAAGGGATTTCTAAACTTCATTAACATTTCAGACATTTGGGTGAAGATACTCTTATACCAAATGACCTCTTAGGAGACGTTTGGTATGGGGTAATATTTAGTCAAATACCCGGAATCTCAATCATCCCCTTACTTGCCTTGTTTGGTATCTAAATTGAAGAAAAAATTGGATGCATGGAATGTGAATATACCCTCAAAAGAGGGTATCTGGAAAACTCAAAAGTTGGAGGGGTATGTGAATGCCCGGCATCTTTAGATTTTTTTACCTAAAACAACCTCATCTTCTTCAATCCCTCTTGAAGATGCCCTCTCAACCGATTACATAAACCTACAAAGTAAAAGTACTGACTACATGGAGAATACGCATATCTGGGATGAGTGATTGGTATTTTTTTTATTCTAATTTTTGGAGAATGAGATAACTTAGAGAGAGAGAGAGTCACACACACACAGAGAGACGTACCTTTTTGGCGACAAAGATGAATAAAAACCGTCATTGACAATGACCACCAGATCTAGATTAGAATCGTTCTTGATAATGAATATGGAGAGGGGGAAGCTTGAAGAAGAAGATTTGGAAAGGACCTCATCTCCAATTTTTAGGAATTTAAAATATTTTTTACTTTTCTTTATTTCCCAAAAGAGAGTATGTGTTCTTGTACACACACAGGTACCGTACACAGAGAATTTTACCATTTGATCATCTCTTAAAATGATCCAAAGGCTAATATAAAGCATGCATAGTAAAGTGACTTGTACCATAAAATTTGCCTACAAGTGTTACAATTTTATAGTCTTAAATATGAGACATGATTTTTATTCTCCAAATATAATTACCTAATTATAGCATTAATTTAGTATAAGGGTAAAATTGTAAAATAATAGTCTATTTATAATATTCTCACAATTATATTATAATATTTTCAACTGTCATCAAACACAATAATCTTAATTTTTTAGACATATATATTTTCACAATCATATTTCAACAACTTTATTTTAAAAATCTTTTACTCATAATCTTATATTAAACGACAGTTAGTGATTATATGTTTCTTGACCATACGTGTAAACTAGTCATTTCTAAATGGTGTGTTATGTGGAACCCAATGCTAAGCCTTCTCTCGTTTGGGCCCAACCCATTTTTCTAAACCCTCAAACCATTTCTTTCCGTTTCATCTCTCCCAGAGATTCCAATTCAAACCTCTTCCTAAACCCTAGCTATGGATCCCAAGCTCTTCTCCAAAACTCTAATGCGGAATGTGATTACTAGTAGATCCTACTACACTAATGGAACGCAGAAGACGACATTGTACTCCAGAATCAGTCCGCTCGGTAACCCCAGTATAAGTGTTGTTCCTGAGCTCGACGACTGGGTCCATAAAGGAAAGAAAGTTAGAGTTGCTGAGCTTCAGCGTATTGTTCACGATCTTCGGAAACGCAAACGGTTTTCTCAAGCTCTTGAGGTTTGAAACTTATGTTCCCTTCGAGCGGTTTGTCAATTTGATTTGCCATTTCCTTGCGGAGAAAATCTGAAAAAGGAAATTATAAACGATTTTAGTTGTAGTTAATATTCCAGCAAGCGATTGCCTCTTTGTTAATGATAATTTTCAAGTAGAATACTGACGTAGAGTTTGGTTCTCATATAATTTCCTCCTTTTTTCCTCAACAATTTAAGGCTTCAGTCCGTTGGCAATGTCACCATTTACATTTGGGCTATGTTTGGATCTTGGAAAGTAGGAACTAGAAAGGAAATAAGAAAAACTGAGGAATTTAAGTGGAATTAGAGAAAAAGTGAAGGGAAGTATTAATATAGAAGAATTCATTCATATCAATGTTTTCCTCTAGATATTCCGAAATACTCCACATAATTGAAATATAATCTTCAATTTTTTTCTTCTCTACTAATTTTCAAATCCAAACATAGCCTATTGATTGGAGAAAATATGGATTTCTGAGCATTCTTATTGGAGAAAAATATGGGTTTCCTCTTTTCGGTGTAAAGTTTATTTTGTATCGGGATACTTTAGTCCAATGCTCTGTGACCAACATTTACTATGCACTCGGAGTGCAGGTTTCAGAATGGATGAACAAAAACGGCATATGCCTATTTTCTCCAAGCGAACATGCGGTGCAGTTGGATCTAGTTGGCAGGGTTCATGGATTTCTTTCTGCAGAAACTTATTTTAACAAGTTGAAGGACCAAGACAAGAACGATAAAACGTACGGGGCTCTTCTGAATTGCTTTGTCCGGCAACGTGAAACAGAAAAGTCCCTCTCCCATTTGCAGAAAATGAAGGAGATGGGTTTTGCTTCATCAGCACTCACTTACAATGACATCATGTGTCTATACACTAACATTGGTCAGCATGAGAAGGTCCCTGAGGTTCTAGCAGAGATGAAGAAGAATAGTGTTTCCCCTGATAACTTCAGCTATAGAATCTGCATCAATTCATACGGTGTGAGATCAGATCTCAAGGGCATGGAAGAAGTATTGAGAGACATGGAGTGTCAATCTCACATTGTCATGGATTGGAACACTTATGCTGTTGTTGCTAATTTCTATATTAAAGCCGGTCTAACTGATAAGGCCATTGATGCCTTAAAAAAATCGGAAGAGAAACTAGATAAGAAAGATGGCACTGGCTACAACTATTTAATTTCACTCTATGGGAGTATGGGGAGTAAGGAGGACGTATTGAGATTGTGGAATCTGGAGAAAAGTGCTTGTAAAAGATTTATAAACAGAGATTGTATCACGATGCTGGAAACTCTGGTGAAGCTTGGTGGGTTTGAAGAAGCTGAAGAAGTACTAAAGGAATGGGAATCATCTGGCAACTGTTACGATTTTCGAGTACCAAACACAGTCATTATTGGGTATTCTAATAAGGAAATGTATGAGAAAGCAGAAGCTCTACTTCAAGACTTGATGAAGAAAGGAAAGGCGACAACCCGAAACAGTTGGGGTATCGTGGCCACCGGACTTACCAATAAAGGGAACATGGAGAAAGCTTTAGAGTGCATTAAGGCAGCCCTTTCTCTACAAGAAGAGAAAGCATGGAAGCCTAACCTTAGGGTGATTACGAGCATATTAAACTGGCTTGGTGAAAATGGAAGTGTTAAAGATGTTGAAGCTTTTGTGGATTCATTGAGAAGTGTTATTCCTGTTAATAGGCAGATGTATCATGCCCTTATTAAGGCATACAAACGAGGTGGTAAAGAAGTGAATCAGCTTTTGGAGTCCATGAAATCTGACAAAATAGATGAAGATGAAGAAACAAAGAGCATTCTCAACCAGGCATGAATGGCCAATTTTTTGTACTATGATAGCTTGGTGTTTGAACGATAGAACTTGTATGGTTTCAGTTGTTATAAGTTAAAGATGTTGCAATCTCCAAGATTGATGTCATTTACATGAAGAGAAATACTAAAGGCTGCTCAAATTTGTGATTGCATAAATAGAATAATGATACAAAACCACTTTTACAACCATTCATTCCATCACTATTAATTAAGATTTGGAAAAGGACACTTGGGTAAAATTTCTCGACACACTTTGTCGTTTGCACATACTCCTCTATTGAAGAATGATAAATAAATTATTCTATTAAAAAAATTAGTTTACGTGTATGAAAAAATAATGTTATTCCTATGATGAATCTAATCAAATCATTTTTTCAATCCCAACATTAATCGACCTAAGTTTTTTTTCGATTTAGGTGAAATTTTATTTTGAATATAAAAAGAAAATGGATTTAACGTTTTCAAAATTGAAATAAGATGATAAGATAATTTTAGTATTACGTATTATTTAAAAGGTATTAGTTTGAAATTTAAACATTCAAGGATTTTTTTTGTCAGTTAAACATAACATGGAAAGAGGTTTATATCATTTTCCAAATTGAAGTATTGTCCATTCATTTAAACAAAATACATGAGGTGTCAAAAAAATTCCTGGAAAAAATTGAAATTGAAAAATATGGATGATGTGTCTAATCTAGTCCTTGTAATTCCTGTTCAATCCATTTGCTATATGCACTTGATATACATATATAATTGGCTAAAAGTTCTGTACACGGATTATAATCTCTCTTCTAAGTTTTTACCATGCTTTTCCAAATATGAAGCTTCCTAGACTACTGAAAATTTGAAACATATCTTACAAAAATTTCACCACTTGTTGAGTGAACCGACTGAAAATGTATAAGAAAAACAACACTGGAACGAAATGACAAGTATAATGCCAGCACAAAAAGAGTATTTTACCCAAAAAAACTTTCCAAGCAACCAACATTTCCATCAGATATGAATTAGAAGTGAAACTGAGAGGTAAGGATACAACCACATTCTATTGATGATCCTTTTCCAATCAACTCCCAATGTCAAGTATACCAAACGATACTAAAATCAAGTAGCAGGTAATAAGACTCATGACAGCTTTGAATTTATCAGAAGAATCCCAAGTTTGCAGATGGTAAATAGAAAGAAAAACCATATAAGCTGTCAGACATCTATCATCAAGTTTATGAAGCAAACTTCGGAACAAAATGACAGAAAGATCCCATGTTAAGTATGAGAGGAAACGCGGACAGGGATACACTCCACGTAAGCTGTTCTTACTCAGAGAGGGTGGATTTAAGTTCTCCATTTTCGCTTAACTCCATTATAATATCACACCCACCAATCAACTCACCTTTATAATAAAGCTGAGGAAAAGTTGGCCAATTGGAGAAGACTTTTAGCCCCCGTCTCACTTCCTCGTCAGTTAAGATGTCAAAGGATCCAAAACTAACACCCTCCTTCTTGAGGGCGTTTACAACTTTGGAACTGAAACCACATCTAGGAGCATCAGGTGTACCTTTCATGAAGAGCATCACTGGGGAAGAAGTGATCAATTTTCTCAGACACTCTTCGATATTCTCTTCCTTAATGATCCCCTTTTCAGCTAAAACTTTCTGAAGTTCTCCACTTCTTTGCATCTGTAACACAATGTCAGATCCACCAATAAGTTCACCTTTAATGTAGAGTTGAGGATAGCTTGACCAGTTTGAATAAACCTTCAGCCCTTGGCGGACATCATCATCAGAGAGAATATCGAAAGTCTGAAAATCCACCTTTTCTTGCTTAAGGATTTCAACTACCTTGTGGCTAAAACCACACTTTGGTTCATCGGGTTTTCCTTTCATAAAGAGCATAACGGGGCTTGAATTTATCAGGCTTCCAAGCCTAGTGCTTAGAGCTGCACTCAAGCCAGTGGATTCTGTAATACCGCCCTTTCCATTTCCAGGTTCAGTCGCAGTAGCCTCATCTGAAGCAATAATTTCGATTCCATGATCTCTGAATACCTCCCTTAATTCACCACTCTCATGCATTGCAATTGCTATGTCACACCCACCAAGAAGTTCCCCTTTGCAATACAGCTGAGGAAAAGTTGGCCAGTTGGAAAACTTCTTCAATCCCTCACGAACCTCATTATCAATTAGAATATCAAAACTTCCAAATTTGACATTTTCTTCCCTTAATACTTCAACAACTTTTCGACTAAACCCACATTTCGGCTCTTCAGGGCTTCCCTTCATGAATAGCATGACCGGATGAGATTCAATCAGCTGCTGCAATCGTTTGCTCAAAACATCGCTATGGCCAGGCTGCACTTCAACTTCCACTTTAGAAGAGGCATTGTCTTTTGCCAACTCTCGTACTGTTTCAAGAACAGTAGGTCCTCCAGCCATCCCAAGGCTAGCCGGAGCTGCAGGTTCTCCAGGTTTAATCGCACCAGCAACTTTAGCAACTTTATTAGCCAAGCTGGATGGATCTGCTCCCTCCAATGTATCAATAATCTTGCCACCCTGAAAAGGAAAGCTAGTTCTAATCAACTAGGTATTTAGTGCAACAAATCTTGAGACACAAGCGAACAGGATAAAATAATTATGGTAGGTGATGTTCTAAGTCTAACAACTACTTATTTCATGGGAATGGCTAAGCTAAGTTGCTCGCAGTAGCTATCAAACTATGACCTGAGAAAGAATAACCATTTTGCTTGATTTTAAATATAACATAGAAGTTATATCCCTCACATACAAGCCCAAAAACACCCTCCGACTCCCCTCCCCGTTAATACTTGTTTAGAGTAGACAGTTACAGTAGAGGAATTTAGGAAATATATCAACACGGCCATGAAACAGAGGGCTCATTGACCACAGGTCGTAAAGATTTGTGAAAACAAACCTCATATGTAATGCTAAACAAGACATCAGATTAATAAGAATAGTTCTAAAATCCGATATTGTATAAGCTTCTAATCATATAGGCTCTCTGGCCTCATAATCACCTTATAGGTCCCAAGTAATAACTCATATGTCAGACTCTAAAACAAATCTTTTAAATAGGAACCACCTGGTTACAGAATAATTACATAAAACTTCCACAATGACTTTTCATATCATTGACAATAACTAAGATTGTAACAGCGATTATCTTCATCTTGAATTTTCCTCAAGATTGATTGACTAAACTATGCTCTTAGATTTAGAACTTCCACAAGGTCATAGTTCAAGTTTAGTGGGGATTCTGCTCCACCTAAACCTATCCTTTTATTAGCGATCTTTGTCATCAATAACCATAAACCACTACTCTCGGACATTTTTTTGTGTAATATTAACAGAAATGTTGTAGACAACAAAGCAAACCAAATTGAGAAAATATTCCTAATAATAGTAAACTCAGTCTAACAGACCTTTAAGAAGACAAAGTAAGGCACAGCGGAAACCGAGTAAGCCTCTGATATTTCAGGTTGCTCTTCAGCTTCAACCTAAAGCAACCGGCAAAGGAACAGACATAAGCAATTGAAGTGGAAAAAATATCCAGAAGTAATTGAAGAATACTCTTAAAGTGAGATGAATGAAAGGAGAGGAAAGACAATACGAACTCTGAAGAAACGGGCATTGGGGATATCAGAGGAAAGGTGCGAAAAGACCTCGTCCATGTGCTTGGAAGCCTCGCACCATGACGCCCAGAAGTGTAGGATAACCGGCGCATCACCTTGGAGCAGATTATCGAGCTCCGCCAACGACTGCACGTCCTTCACAGACCCACCCATTGTCCCAACCACCGGGAGAGAGAGAGAGAGAGAGAGAGAGAGAGAGAGAGAGAGAGACCCAGAAACCTAAAAACATAGAAGTATTTGTGTATAAAACGCCCAATATTACATTATAGACTTTTGTTTTCATTTTAATATTTTTTTTTCTTTTCTTAAATTTTTTTGTCAATTTAGTTTAAAAAACGTACAACTTGAACCTGTGATTTCTCAATCATTGCATTGCATGAGTTATTAGCCTCGTGGTCGAGTAATTATTGTGAGTGTTGGTCATATTGTGCCTCACCTATGAGAATCGTGATCCGTTGGATTAGATCTGAACGATTTGAATTTATTGAAAATAAAAATTAAAAAAATAAATTTATATTTTGTTTATTTATTTTTAAAGTAAAATGAAAATAGACCGTTAGATTTTTGTCAGACAAACGTTGCTGACAATCACAATATGACCATTAAGATAGATTATAAGGACTGACGATCAATTTAGATTTGTTCTGACTTAAAAAATAAAAAAATAAAAAATATATTTATTTTTTTCCTATTCTTAGTATTTAAGTTGTTCAGATCTTAATCAACAATCTAAATTATCAAATATGGATCTCACAATCATATTGTGACCGCCAAACATAATAATTCTAATGAGTATAGAGTTTAATCAATTACTTTAACCCATCATATCTATTGTCAATTAAAATTCAATTTTTGCTTAAACATACAAAGTCATTTTTCAAGTTTCTAATAAATGAGTTGCTATTATGTAATTACATAATATTTTAAGCAAACAGTTCTACCAAAAAAGAGAGAAAATCCCATCTAGTTTAGCGTTATTGCAACGTTGTCTTAAGTTTTAAAACTTAGACGCATACTCTTTTAGTTTAATTTTACTCACAAATAAATCAATAACACCCTAATAGTTTGCATCTTTATAAAAAAAATTATGCTCATAAGTTATTATTATGTGCTAGAATCCTAATGTTAATTGTAAACATCAGTGCTTAAAGTTATTATTATGTGCTAGAATCCTAATGTTAATTCAGTTCAAACGCCTCACGCAACAAGAATGATTCACTTCCGAAATATTCTTTTTACCAATCTCTTTTATTTAGTAATATACATTTTACCAACTAAAGGGAAAATTACTATGAATTAAAACATTACCATTTCTATCTAATTTTTTCTCTTTAATAAAATCCTCCCCAAATCAAGAGAAAATGATTATAAATAAATCATTTAGATCCTCCCATTAGACGGATAATTTTAGTGATTTCAAGTTTTTGGTTATTTGAACCGACCCACTTTACCTAAACATCATACACATATGTACAAAGGACCGAGATCTCTTCCCGTGGGCATCCCTAAATATAGATAAATAGAGAAAGGGAAATTATATTTTGAGTTCAACTCATCCGGACCATAACCAGATCAGCCAAATTACACAACAGAAGACCCTCAACTACTTAGGGACTCTTCCCCGTTACAAATTCAATAATCGCAAATAAAAACAGTTTGAATCAATAATAACATTTCACGAATTTCAAATAAATATAATTTGGCAGCAGAGGGAAAGGAAAATTTGAGAGATCATCCATCAAAGTTTTTGCATATAACTCAATGGCTGATGAAGAATAGGATAACTGAAAGAACTAAAATTCATGACCATTAACTAGACAATGTTGGGGGCAAGAATATATGCAAAGTAAAATGTGTTGTGATGGAGAGTGAATAAGCAACAAAAAGTTTCCTGAGATAAGATAATATAAAAAGGTAATACTTGTTTACACCAAAAAAACAAAAACAAGAAAATCGTTGAGCACCGGTCCGACCTCAAATATGTTGAATAGTGATGTATCTCAAATGTGTTGTAAGTACGATATCAGAGCTAGTACTAAAGAAGGGCCCACAAAAACAATGTAATTCCAGCATTATTCTCCTCAATTGATGTACATCATTTGAGTGATTGATACACTATATGAATGATGAATTCTCACGCTTCAAATAAATTAAGACACCTCTCGAACATTTCGCTTCAACGCGTCGCTTACCATCGTTATGAGAAACCAGGTTGTTTCATTTTTCTATTTGCGAAACTCAACGTCTTCGTTTGATAGAATCCAACTGAATTAATATGGTACCAACACTTCCTTCTTCAGTCCACTTAAAGGAGTCTTTCTCTAAGAGCCTCATAATCTGTCAAAAAAAGCATATATAGAAAGAAGAGAGATTAAAACATAGCTAACTCTTCAAATGAACTTGATAAATTGAGCCATGAGTTTTCTACAACAGGAAGACAGCAATTCTATAATTGAACTCCCAAACACAACGAATCATTTCATTTGGATCCTGCTTAGGCCAACAACTCTCCGTCTATAAATCATATCTTCTTAATTAATTAAAGCCAAGAAAAGAAATTAAAAACTGTTCAGAAGATAAGAAATCCTGACCGAACACCGAAAAAGACCGAATCGGTCTGTGATAAAAAAAACAAGGGGAAGTTTAAAATGCCTTAGATTTAGACACCCAAAAAGAGGTAAAAAAAAATGAGGCCTGCAAATGAATTGACCAAACCTCTATCATATTTACAAAATACAAAAGCGCCAGAAGAAAGAACCAAAAAAATGTATGAGACAACTTTCGAGGCTATATAGTTCATACCCGCCGCCGCCTACGAGATCCTTTTGAGGTAACTTCATCATTTGTGTCAATAATAACCTTAAGATACTTCATTGCTGAAGAAAAAGACCCTCAATTAGTAGAGATAGTTAAAAAGAAAATGGGAGGGAGACAACAACAAATGACTCACATGAAATGCCACAAAGAGAAGAAAGATGACTCTTCAGAAGACATGCAGCCTCCTTGGCATCATGGTCATGCAAATCAAGCAACATTTCATCCTTCTCTGGAATTCTGCAATCGAACACAGCAAGATGGAGAGATAGGCACAAAATCGTAATGTCGGTCCTATATACCTAACCCAGAGAGGGAAAAACGTGTTTGTCTATAAACATTCACCTACTTTCAAAGAATCCATAAACATAAAACACTTACCTAGTTTCAACAATAATTTGGCAGGATTCTTCATCTGCCTCTCGAGCCTTTTGCTGGTAAAATTTTCCCTGTTGTTGCAAACACAGTATTTACAGAAAAACTCAGCTATCTAATGACGTTGCGTAACATTTCGACATAGATTGCAGGATCAAACTATTTAATCCAAGTTGAAATCGGTGACGCATCGTCATAATCCTTTTTGAAGTGAAATGTGAAGGCAATCAGTTTAAAACAGTTGTCTATCTATTTAATTACACTTCTTGCATTTAAACAGAAGAGACTTGGAGAGAGAAGTAGGTGGTATGGAGCCTCATGGCTCTCATCTAATGGTTAATATTCATAGTGAGTGAGATGGAAAAAGTACCTGTTCTAAGAGTTTGCCGGCTCGAACAAGATCATCCTCGGCGAATGCATCAATAGCCTAACAAGCTTATTACTTCACTTTAAATATTTCAAACGGTACTGGAAAGTCTTCTTTTATGTATAAATTAGTAAAATGAAAATGTCAAACAATGCACAAAAAGTGACATACAGCTTTATAGTATTCCTTCATCATGCCCAGGAATTCCCTAAAAGCCTTGCGAAGAAGCTGATAGCTATTCTCTTCATCTTCAACTGCAGTTAATATAGCCCATGGAAAAGCATATAATTAAATTTACAAATATAAAGTAAGCATCGAATGTCATGCTGATAGCTATTCCTGAGAAGTTTTTTATTGACCCATATAATTGGACCAGTTTTCTATACTTTGATAATCTCAAAATTTATGCCAGCAAACTTCATCTTCCCACTCTGACAAAAAAAAACTACATTTTCCCACACCTCATTTAGGCAGTGAGAAATAACTAATTTTCTTTTAAAATCGGAGAATTTTAAAGCCGTACAGGATGGTGAAAATATAACAGACACATACACAAGGCATCATTCTAAGCTAGGGAAGGGCGGGAATTGTCCTCAGCATGAGGAAATATGCAGTTACTTCTTATTTTCTCCAACATGAAGGATCAGCCTTATTATCTCTAGCATTTCATGAAGGCATATCATAGCAAATTTCATCCAAAACATAATGGTTGCCAGAGTGGCTCCACAAGATTCTGGCCTAAGCTTCTGCACTATTCACAAGATATATAATAATATGCTAGGCATAACTTTTATCTGGCATTTTCTGAGAGTTATACTTCCAATAAACCTTCCTTAAGTATCATATAACAATACTTGGGAAATGAAGTTTCTATGGGTTACCTTACCATCCACATCATGTTGTTGTGTATATGTAGAAATCTTCTTCTGCTCTGTATCAGTGTCCCTCAAGGGCTCGGTCACTACTTGTCCATATGTTTGAGATCTCTTTGTAGATGTTATTCTTCTGGGTAACTCCTCTGGCCTATCAGAAGAATTAAACAGAGAAACCAAAATTTCCTTTTGGAGATCATGTCTAGCCTTCTCTGGTCCAGTTAATTCCAAGTTGCTTGTCCTTGAAGCTCTAGTATCATATGTTTATAATCAACTCACATCTCAAGAAATTATACAAAACTATAGAGTTGATCCCCCCTCCCCTTCCCCAATGAGAAGAGGTCCTATTAAAGACCAAATAATAAATGTACTGCTTGCAAACAAACACAAATTTAAGGAAATATACGAAATGAATGATTTACTATCTATAACAAAATTATCCCATGGCAACACCCNNNCCCCCCCCCCCCCCCCCGAAAAAAAAGAAAAAAAAACAGAAAGAATTAAAGAAGGCAATATACCCTTTAAGACGATGATTTTCTTGCACATTTATTTGAGATGAAGCTAGCTCTGATCTTGGACAGAGCGGCCTACACTGTAGAACAAATATAGATAATAAAGGATACATCTAAAGAAAGCATAAGATGCTAACTACTTATGAAATATATGTATATATAGGCGCACACACACACACACACATAAATAGTAAAGGATACATCTAAAGAAAGCGTAAGATGCTAACTACTTATGAAATATATGTATATTTCACACACACACATTATATATAAACACAGACAAATATATGTGTGTGTGTCTGTGTGTGTCTGTGTGTGTGTGTGTGTGTCTGTGTGTGTCTGTGTATGACACACACACACATACATGTATATATATGTAGGTATATGTAGGTATGTGTGTATGTTGTATATTCTTCATTTCCATTGTCAACAAACTGTTATAAAAAAAATTTGGCACCCATTAAGTTAACCACTTCTCAGAACTGTAAATGAGAAATGATCACCAACAAACACATACTCCCTAGAGAAGAACTAAGTGTGGTAAAAAGCCCACTTAGATCCAGAGATCAACAACCTTCTCAGCATAGCACTTAATTCAATTAGCCATATAAGCCTCATATTTATTATCAGCAAAATATGAGCCACACATTCAAATAGTTTTTAAATTATTAAATTACAACAACGAGAAGAAAAGAAATAATTGGTATTAAATTTATGATATAGAATAATTCAGATTTTGATAAATAACCTAGACAGTCTGAAATTAAGGTCAACTATCTATGCTGTATATAAAAGTGTAGAAGACCCTTATTCTGCGTGTGTATCTGTATCAGATATGAATTTCTCTTCTATCAATGAAAGTCAAATTAAAAATAGAATTTTTTGCAGCATAAAGCACGTTTATTATCGACCAATATAACTTCATCAAATCCCTTTATATCTATTGATATAGACATATTAGTGGCTCTCAAGGCAAAAGCACAAGAACATAAGCAGATAACTGCTTCATTGATTCTTAGAAAGGATTAGTACGGACAATATTGAATATCCTAACATGTTTACTGGTGAAGTCAGGAACATATCTGCCCTAGTGACCACAAAATTATAAATTTCCTGACAATCATACTAACCTTGTCAATGGACTGACCTGAAGAAGTCTTTCTTTCATCTAAAGCCGGTGCTGACAGATCAAGTAATTTTTCCATGCTCTAAATGCTCCAACATAAATAAATAAATAAATAAATAAGATGTTATATAATTGCTCATGGAGTACAGATACCTTCAAATGTAAGAAAGATAAGAACACCACATGTACAAGATTAGAACGTGATGAGCATCGTTTGTATAACGTCTTGAGATAAACATTTGCATGTAAATGATTTAAGAGGATGGGAAACAACAAGAAATAATAAAATATGTATTATTTATCCAGAATGATAAATTTTACCTTTGCCAACTAGACAAAAGAAAACAAAAAAAAAAGTCTCTTTTAAGGTGCACAAACTGTTCTGGTGTTTTCACTGAGAATAAAATGTCACAGACTGAAAGGCAAAACAAAACTGAGGTTTTGTATGTCTACCAGGCACAAGAACTATTTCATTGTAAGTTACTTGGATAAGGATAATGACCACGCTTCTGCAAAAATTCAGTTGGGCCTTTGAATTTCCCGAGCAACCTGGAAGCTCTAATCTTTTTTGGTTAAGTGTTAAACTGCTTATTAGCTTTAAGCTCTTGAATAGCTTCCAATAATAATTCACGACATAATACTTAAAAGGGTCAGATATTAGAGAAGTCTTAGAGAGCTTTACACGTCATCTTAGGAAAGGAAAAAATGAATATCAATTAACTGTTTGATGCCTCTAAAAGCAAAATTTCAGTTAAACTTGCAAATTTTTACGACGACTTAACAGCAAATATAAATTTCTCACAAGGGGTCAAACGTACCTTCTGCATATCATATCCACAGCTACCTGCATATAAGCATAAATGCTGATCAAAAATTAAAAATATGAACTGAGACACGAAGTATGAAAGCAAGATCCTCGTAAATATAGTCTGATATCAAGAAGTCAAGTGGACAATACAACAGCAACTTAGTCCTCCAGAAAATAGAAAAACTTCAATTTCTAGTAATTTTTAACTCTCTGTTCCTCTTACTAAGGGTAGAAAAAAGAAGAAAAAGGAAAAGAAAACTATAACTAATTTGTCAAATATGGCAGTGAGGAGTTTCAACATCCTAATAAAAGGTAGCCAGCCTTTCCTTCCATTATTGAAGATTGCTCCAGGAGGACTACTCTCCACTGCTATTGTCTATATTTATATCAGCAGAAGTGATAACCTCTTAATGAAACAGCCAAACACACACATACACACTATAACTACACAATAACACATGTTAACCTCATCATAAATCAGAATTGCAAAATGACCACTACTATGGATAGGACACAAGATCCAAAATAGCATACCAAGAACTTCCTGGATCACATCTCTTTCCAGCTTGAACCCATTCCCAAGCATTCTGAAGAGAAAATCTTCCATATCCCGGTGCACAGGATAATTCTTTGCAGAATTTCTTGAATCAGCTTCTTCCCCCCATATTGGCAAAATCTTTGAGTTCAGATTCAAGGGTTTGGATCCATAACTAGACCCATTTTCCGATGGTTTAGACATGGCATATTCTTTACCAATAACGTTTGAAACAATACCTACTGAAACTGGGCGACTTTTTGGCCTCCAATGTTTGGAGTCTTTGGACATTCCATTTGCTTGACATGAATCCTCAGATTGATTACCACGTGATTGTTCTAAAGGTTTTTCAACGCATACGTCACCGTTAGATGCGTTACTACTAGAATTATTTTCCTGCCTTTTATACAGGATTTCACTGGCCAAATCTGCATTACGACCTGCTTTGCAATAAGCAGAAGCAATTTCATCAAGTGAAAACGCAGAACCGAATGCATCAAGCATACCCTTCAGCACCTTTTCCTCATCGCCAGAACTAAACAAACTCGAGCTAGATGCCTCCCTTCCGAGCATTCTTCAAGATAAATAATGCTGGAAAGCAAAGATAAGAAAATCTTTATGCAACCAAACTCATAATCAACCCACTGTACTTACAGGAAAAAACAAACAGCACTTTTTTCAAAATCAAAACACAGCAAAAAAAAATTAAAAAAAAGAAGTAGAAGAAAGAAGAAACAATAATTGAGAAAATGTAAGAATCGCAATGCTGAAAAATAACTCGATATACGATCAAATCAGCGAAAGGAAAAAAGGAAATCGTTGCAATCGCAATCAATCTCCATCATCACGCCTAATTATCAAACTCATATGAACTCATAACTCCAACATATAAAGAATCCTAAACAAACAAACCAAGACGGCACATTAAGTGCTTACGAAGAATTCTCTGTAAGTAATTCTTTCTCCGGGACGAAAATGAGAGAAATTTCTGAAAGGACTGACCTTGGCAGCTCACAGGCGAGTAATGCTTCGAGTAAAGAAAAGCAAGCGTATGAGTCTAATGAGTGGGGATGGTCTTGGTCTACTACTTCCAAGAGAAGCAAATAAGTCCGATAGAAATGTAGAGAGAGAGAGAGAGAGAGAGAGAGAGAGAGAGAGAGCAAGCGTATGGTCTTGGTCTACTACTTCCAAGAGAAGCAAATAAGTCCAATAGAAATGTAGAGAGAGAGAGAGAGAGAGAGAGAGAGAGAGATTGATGAAATGCTTTTCACGCCTCAAATGGTAATCGGTCACCGTCAGGTTTGATTCTTTCTTACCGTGCACCAAGATATTTCCCCTACTTTTTATGTCATTTGCAAGAGCTCGTTTAAGAGTGTTTATTTAACGGTTTGGTTTGATTTTAAATCTATAATTAAAATATTATAATCAATTTGTAAATGAGAAAATCAAACATATAAATCATCTCAAAGAGTTTCAAAGAGTCTTGAGGATTTGAAGAATAGTTCCTTGATTTCTTCGTATCTGAGTTGCGTTCCTCCTTCTCCTGGTTCTGAGTCGCGGAATTTTTCTGTATCGCGAACTCATTTTGAGTTGTAATTGGTAGATTCGAGCAGACCCTCTATTTTTTGTGCTGATTCAGTGGATTTTGTGTTGATCTCTTCATAGTTCTAGAATGGGCAAGGTGATTTATGAGTTTCAGTTGATGCTTCATTCTCTCAACATTCTCTTCTAATGTGGCTTAAGGTTTGTGGTTCGTAATAAGGAAGGGGAGTTGTTGCACTATTCGGGTCTCCGGGTTGAGGCTTTTACTGCGGGCCAAGGAGAGTTGATGGCTATTAGGGAGGTTGTTCGTTGGGCTTGCATTTCGGGCTGGTCCAGTGGGCTATTTCTTTCTGATTCTAAACAAGCTGTTAATTGGATTAGAACTAATTGATGTTCTGATTGGAGACTGGTTGATCTTGTTAGTGATGTTCATGAGCTTTTTTTTCAAATTTTAGATTTGTTTTAGCTTGGGTGGGTAGAGAATTTAATACTACTGTCAAATCAAACCATTAATTATCAGTTTGGTTTGAGTTGAGTTTGTGGTTTTGTTTCCCTTGTATTTAAAATTATAATACAAATGGAAGAAAAGAACTCATCTTAATAAAACAAGTCTTAGTTTATTAGATGACTTAGTTAAAAAAATAATATCTACACAATCAATAAATAATAAAATGAGTTATTTCATTAAACTGAGATCGTGTTCTGCATGAGGATTGGGCTAAGCCGGAATGAAATTAAGCTTAATCTTATGTTTAAGTAGTCGGTTTTGTTTGAGTTTGGTAATGTTAAGAGGAAACAGGTCCAAACTGAATTTAATAGTTTCTCGAAACATGAAAGCAAATAAATCATTTTTACTATTTAAATTGCCCAATAGATTATGTTTTGAGTTGGTTTGGGCAGTTTACTCAGTTCATGGATTTTCCTGCACACCCCTAAGTTAACAAAATATTATATATTAATATATGTGACAAAAGATTTGGTGGGAGGAGTCATCTCTCTAGGAGGACTAAAAAATTTCTCCATGAATTAAATGTTGCAAAAAGAACTCTTAAAGTATGAAAAGTGATGATGTGCCACTCATTCATAGGTCGATATTATCATTGTTAAAATAAGTCCTCAAACTTCCACTCGTACACATATGAATGTTAACAATTATGCAAAGCCAATATATCTCGTGTCTACCATGTGTTAAACTTAAATAGTAGTCATGCATTTGACATACCCGATCAAATATCAAAGTAGGTGGTTACAGTTGTCAAAGTGGGTGGTTATAGTTATCAAGTAGGCAGTTGAATATGCAAACATTGCAAACATTGACCGTTATAGTTGTTGACGTAGACGGTTGAAATTGATGACGTGATATTGTGGACAAAATGATTCATAGTAGTACATACATGGAATAGTGTGTAGTTACAGTTTGAAGAGGTTACTCCCCAATGTCAATAATTACACCAAATGAAGATAAAGAAATGATACAACCAAACAGAGTATTTACACTTTAGAAAAATCAGAATTTGCACACACCAATTCTCCATTAAATAGTAGGGTTAACTTAGGTGTGATTACTATACGCAATTAGAGGTAATAATATGAGTAGTATAGATAGCTTGTCACTTACCTTTCAATTTCTTTACTTAAGTTCTTCCAAGCCTACTTTTGTCTCTTGTTTACTATTATGCATTTGAGGCTTTATAAGTCTACTTGTATTGTATTTGGTAGTAAGCAAATAATTTAATACATCGTTTCATACTTGTTTTCGATCATTTGTCATTTTAATTCAAAAATCTTATTTATTGAAGCACTAGAAAGAACCTTTAGTTTTTCTTTAAGTAAAATTCAGGGGTTGATAGACTTAAAGCTTTATAAGTGCATTACCTCTATAAGTGCACTACCTCTACGTTGGCTAATAGACTTAGAGCTTTTTGTCCAATCTCATTAGTCTGAATCAAACATCATTTGTACCAGGAAAAGCCACCTCGGACAATATTCTACTTTCTCAGGAACTCTTGAGGGGTTACCACAGAGATTCATTCTCTCCTAGATGTGCTCTCAAAGTAGATCTGCATAAGGCTTATGATAGTGTTAACTGGAATTTTCTTGGCCAAGTTCTTTTTAGCATTGATATGTCATAAAGGTTCATTGACTGGGTGATGGAGTGTGTGACAACCCCAACCTATACTATCAACATGAATGGCAGCTATCAAGGTTTCTTTCAGGGTGGTAGAAGGCTTAGGTAGGGGGGTCCTCTTTCTCCCTACATGTTTGTCCTGGTGATGGAGATTCTTACTGGTATTATGCAATATTGTGCTACCACGCCTGGGTTCCAATTCCATTGGAGATGTAAGAAGGATAAAGTCGTCAATCTTTGCTTTGTTGTTAAGGTGATTATTGAGGGCTTAGAGTTATTTAGTGCACTATATGGCCTGAAAACCTAATTTGCTAAGAGGTAATATTTTCTTTTCTACAGTAAATAAGGATGAACAAGATAATATTCTTTCTATTACTGGTTTTTCTAAATGTGTTTTACACGTTAGGAATCTTGGCAATCTTGTGATATCTACTAAATTGAGTAAGGTTAATTGTGAAATCCTTGTTGATAAAATCATTGCTAGAACTAAGGCTTGGGAGAACAAGCACTTGACTTTTAATGGCAGGTTTCAATTGATTAGATCTATTATGATTTCTATACAAAGCTACTGGAGCAGCCTTCTTATCCTTCCGAAGAAGATCATGAAGATGACTAATAGGGCTCTGAGAAAATTTTTAGGGACTGGTAGGACAGATTAGAGTAAGGGAGCTAAGGTTGCTTAGTATACTATGTGTGCCCCATATTCTGTAGGTGGTCTGAACTTGAATGAGCTTACTGTGTTGAACCAGGCTGTTGTTTCCAAGAAATTCTAGAAGTTTTTCATGAGGGACAAGGGTCTCACTATGGGTAGCTTGGCGCAACCCCTACCTGTTAAAGGGTCATTTAATCTTCACTGTTAAAATGCACGCTGACCCCTCCTAGTACTGGAGGAAGCTCATAAGGTTTAGGGAGAAGGTTACTCAATTCTGTAGTGTGAAGGTAGGAGATGGTAATTGTGTTTTCCTATTTACTGATCCATGACACTATGATGGCATTCTCCTGCAAAGATTTTGTATGAGCTTTGTGACTCAGTTTGGCTTGAATCTCCACTTCAATCTTTATGTGCTTATAAGAGCAGGAACTTGGCATTGGCTGAACCTTGAAGTTGAGAGACATTTCAATGTCCATTTAGGTCATGTTCTACCTAGTCAGTAAGAGGACCAGTGGCTTTGGATAGTACTTATTTCTCAACCAGTATTACTTATAACAGTCTTATTGGTCAACTAGATTTTGTCCATTAGTCTAAGAATGTTTGGTTCTCGGGAAACATCCCTAAGTGTACATTGATCCTTTGGCTGGCTCTATATAATATGCTAAGAACAAATGATAGAATTAAGAAATGGAACCATGCCATGGACTTGGATGCATCTTGTCTTAGTGGTATAGAATATGTGGAACACTTGTTCTTTGAGTGTTCCTTTTCAAAGCACTTATTGAAGTATGATGAAATGTGCTAGGGCTCCAATGACAGGTTCATGGTCTTCTTTCATTCAGTGGCTTGACCTCCTCAACAATGACAAAAGTTGTGCTACATTTAGCTCTAAAGTTATGAGAATATTTGTTGGTAAGATTATAGATACTCATTTGATTTCTAGGAAAAATCTTCTACATGGTTAAAGAAAGAGTTTTTTTCTTGAACAAAGATAGAAGTCTTAATCTAGGAGATTATAATCTTGAAATGTGGATGCAACTTTTTCTTTGGTTTGGTTTGTTAGCAGTTGTCTCATTCTGTGTTTGTAGTCCTAGGAATGCCCCTTGTAGCAGTGTAATACTTTTGACAAAAAAAGTCAAACATTGACTTTGCTAGCACGCTTAAGTAAAACAAATTTGAGCAACGTTTTTTTGCACGCCCAATGAGACAACATTAGGGAGATGATAAAAATTGAGGGAAATGTAATTAGACAAACATCGAATTGAGACACAATATGGTTTGGATGTTGTAATCTATATCTATGTCTGTAATCTATAATATATTAAGAGTCGCATGAGATGAAAATTATTTTATGGACATTCAAGCTATGATTAACATTCCAATGCTACCCTTTCTCAATATTATATGGGTAAATGTAATTCATTGGCATGTAAACTCATCCATATACATCTCATTCATGTCTTAATTATTCATTTTATTAATTAATACGAATAGTTGTTATTAATTAAGAGACTTTTTAATTTTTTGTGTTGGCCTCTTTGAGGGTCGTAGATGTGTCGTCTTCCCATTATGAAAAGGGGCTTAGTTGTTAAGACACCCCTCGAACTGACATAAAGTGGACTTGACTGGATGGATGGGATGCGATCTTTAATGTACTTGTCCCCCCGAGCTGACATAAAGTGGTGGTTATTAAATGTTGATGTGCCTTCGAAGTGACCAATCACAGGCTGATCTGATGCCCATCATGACGATTAGACCTGTTGGTTTTTCAGGCCTAATGGGAGGATGCCACGTGGAATGTTGCTTTTGATGGGCAATGATGGTCCTGACACTGAAAGACAACTGAGATCTTTTCACGGACTTTATTCCCACTGCCCCTCATCTGCTCGGGTTGGTGTAACCTAATTTTCCTGGGAACCAACCATGCGAGGTTAGCTTCCTCCATTTGGGTGGTCGGGCGTTGAAGCTTTCTCCTGGCATAAGCTTATCGGTGTAGTGTGACACGTGACGTTACGTTACCGATAGTCAGGATATGTCTATAACAGCTGCCCCCAGCCGAAGATTTGAGGGGTCCTACCTGCCCAGGTCTGAAGATTTCTTTATTCAGATTACTTGTCCGAGCTAGCCTCATAGGTGTGATGCCCATAGCTCCATTTATCTTGAGCAATCCATACTCGTTTTTTATTCTTATTCAGTCGGGAGGCCCACGGTTAATGGGATTAATTACTTGACGGTCTTTTGTCATGACTTGACCATGCATGTGCATCCTCTCACCTTTATCGTGATTCAAGAGCATTCATTCATTGGGAGTAGGGGCAACGATGGCACGTGAATGCGTGCAAAAGATTCGCGAGGCCTAATTCATTGATGTGTCACTTCATTTCTGTAGACGCGTGAGTGACGTTTGGTTTTTTGAAACTATCTCAGTGATTCATGAAATGGCAGTTCATTGGGCGTGGGATCGCCTCAATGGTCCATATCGTGGTTTACTTTAATGCCCATTAAATGAGCGATTTCCTTCCTCAAGACCTATAAATGGGCGATTTCCTTCTTCATTTTCTTCATTCTCGCGTTCCTAAGAGGGATAAGATCTCCACCAACCCCCATTCTTGCCCCCAATTCTTCTCTCCTTCTTATGAGAACAGTAGTTTCTCCATTTCCAGGGGCCGTTTTGTTTTGGGGGCTTCCTTTCAAAACTTTTTTGGTTATCCTTTCTATTGCTGATGCCTCCCTCTCTGTTATCTTTTAAATGTCATGCCTTAAAGTCATCGGTGTTCAGTCCGTGACGGCTTTCTTGTCGTCAATGATCGTGTGTGGTGAACATCGATGGCAAAATCACTTGTGTTCAGTCCGCAACGGCTTTCTTGTCGTTGATGATCCTGGGAGCAATAAAATAGACCTAAAAACTATTTTTGTTGGTTACAGGCTCGTAGTTGCAAAGCCCATTTGTTGTGAAGCATCATCTTTAGATAATATTTGCAACCTGGACAGTAGTTTTGACCTTTGATCCGTAAAGAAGCAACTTTACCGGCCACAATCCATCTTCTACCTTCAGCTTCATCATTCCTATCTTTTACCACTTTTGTCCTTTCGATCTTTCATCAACTTACGCCAGCGTGCTTCAGGAGTGGATGTAATATCTCTTCCACTCGCAGCCTTGAGCAAGGTTCTTCCCTTTCCTTTCTCACCCGTGGGAGAGATTGAAGCCTTTCCATCTTCCACGCGGAAGGAAATATTGCCCGTGATAACGCAGATTGAGTTCCCTTTTGGCTTGACTTAGTGAAGGTATCAGACCAAGTCATTGCGGTCCTGATCCTTCGGCTGAAGGGTGACCGAAGCCCTAGAGACCTCAAAAGAGTTCATGAAAACTGTGAAAATCCTACAACCACAAGCCCAAACGTGGGATGGGCCTTTTTTTCCTTTTAGATTAGCCTGAGGAGGGGGTTCTTCCTCAGCCTGAGGATGGGGGTTTCTGTAGCATTTCTTTTCTTCTATTTGTAATCTTCTCTCTTATTAATAAGAATGAGTTTTCTTCAATGGATGTGACACTTTCTTTGCTTTTGGTTCTGCTCTTATTTATTTCATATATGTTATAACCTTCATATTTGTGTAAGCTTGGTCATGGACCCCGAGCTTGAGTTAGCTCTAAGCAATAAACTCGATAATTGAAACTTCACTTTTCACTTTCACCGTGCTTTAATTCAATTTGTATGAGGTCTTAACCTTATTTTTTAAGAACTAATGTATGCTTACCTAAGCTGTGAGTTTATCGTGATCCCGAGCTTAAGTGATCCTTATCACTTCCTCCCCAGTAGGTTGCCCCCTTTGAGCAAGGTCGAGTCATACCGTCTCTGCCATTACCTTGACATTTGTTGGGTGTTGCCCCTTTTGGGAGGTCTGTTTGGGTGAACCTACCTCAAACTTGAGGGGTCTTTTCTGTCTGGCAAGAATTGGTGCAAGCCAGATTACTTTTTCCTTTGATATCTAGCCATGCGTTCTTGCTCGTGCTAGAGCCTTTTCCCGTCTGGCGAGTTAGGGTGCAAGTTATACCTCTCTTTTTTCTTAGGCATCTAGCTAGGTGTTCCTGCTCTAGCTAGAGTCTTTTTCCCGCCTAGTGAGCTAGACAGGCGTTCCTCCTTTGACTAGGATATTTTCTCATTTGGTGAGCTAGAGTGCTCGCTAGACATCTCCTTTTTCCTTAGGCATCTAGCCAGACATCACTTTTTCCTTAGACATCTAGCCAGGCGTTCCTCCTTTGGCTAGGATATTTTCTCATTTGGTGAGCTAGAGTGCTCGCTAGACATCTCCTTTTTCCTTAGGCATCTAGTCAGACATCTCATTTTCCTTAGGCATCTAGCCAGGTGTTCCTGCTCTAGCTAGAGCATTTTCCCATCTGATGAGCTAGAGTGCTCGTCGAACATCTCATTTTCTTTAGGCATCTAGCCAGGCGTTCTGGCTCTGGCTAGGGCTTTCTCCTGTCTGGTGAGCTAGAGTGCTCACCAGACATCACCTTCTGTCGTTTTGATCTAGCCAAACATTTCTGCTCTGACTACAACCATGTTCCCTTTTTGTCGAATTAGAACGCAAGCCATACATCTTTTTTTTTCTTGGGTATCTTGCCAAGCGTTCCAGCTCTAGTTAGAGCATTTTCCCGTCTGGTGAGCTATAATGTTTGTCAGAAATCACCTTTTCCTTAGGCGTCTAACCAGGCATTTCTGCTCTAGCTAGGGCTTTTTCCCATCTCGTGAGCTAGAGTGCTCACTAAACATCTCCTTTTCCTTTGGCATCTAGCCAAGCATTCCTGCTCTGGCTAGGGTATATTCCCATCTAGTGAGTTAGAGTGCTCACCAGACATCACCTTTTCCTTTAGGAATCAAGTTAAGAGTTCCTACTCTGGCTAGAGTATTTTCCCGTCTGGTGAGCTAGAGTGCTTGTCAAGCATTTCTTTTTCCTTAGGCATCTAGCGAGGTATTCTTGCTCTAGCTAGTGCCTTTTCCCACGTGGTGAGATAGAATGTTCATCAAACATCACCTTCTGGCATTTTTGTCTAACCAGGCATTTTTATTCTGACTAGATCTCATTTTCCCGTCTGACGAGCTAGAATACAAGCCATACCTTTTTTTGCCCTTAGGCATCTAGCCAGGCGTTCATGCTTTGGCTAGAGCCTTTTCCCATCAATGAGCTAGAATGAAAATCAGACTCACTTTTTAATCCCATCTCGTGAGCTAGAACTCAAGCCAGACATCACCTTCTAATCCCGTCTAGCTAGTTAAAATGCAAGCCAACCATAACTTTTTATTGTTTTGGAGTCTAGCCATGCATTTCTGCTCTGACTAGAGCTCATTTTCTTATCTGACGAGCGAGAATACAAGTCACCATCACTTTTTAATCTCATTTAGCAAGCTAAAATGCAAGTCAGACATCACATTTTTTTTAGTCTAGCCAAGCATTTCTACTCTGACTAAAGCTCATTTTCCTATCTAGTGAGCTAGAATGTAATCAGGAATCACTTTTTAATCATGTTTGACGAGCTAGAATGCAAGCCAAACATCAACTTTTGTTGTTATAGAGTCTAGCCAGGCATTTCTACTATGCCTAAAGCTCATTTTCTCGCATGGAGAGCTAGAATGTAAGTCAGACATCACTTTTTAATGCTTTGCCGCACTTGGTAGAAGATTCATTTTTATTTGAAATGCCACTCAGTTTACATGGCCCATCAATGTCCGCCACACCTCGATGTCTGTTGTTAAAGGGGATATTACCTCATCTGCTCTGATGGGGGCCGAGATGAGACACCGAAGACCACCAAGTCTCCTTTCTTCCGAGCCACCGCCTCTCATATCCTATTGAGGCCTGACACACTAGGTCTCTTGAAGGTCATCTTCATTTTCCAGTGTACCCCCATGGATTCTTCATTCCGTTCGAGAGTAAGTATCAATTAGTCATGAACTACTTTCTGGGCTGCTCTAGTGGGAGAGTAATTAATTTCACCGACTCTTCACATTCTTCTCCAGGCTGCTCTCCGGGCGGTTTACCGATCATGGCCTTTTCCCAGTTGCCTCTATTCTTGTTAGCATATCTGTTATATTCAGATGCTTAGGAAGAGTTTGCTCGCGTGTTCCACTATTAGAGGCATGGTCCTTTGGATGAACCAATCGCAATATGTATTGTCGTTATTCTGATCTCCTAACATGAGGCTCATACTAGACTCAGCCTATGAGTTAGTACATCAATTTTGACCTAGTCTACCTCTTCCCATTTTACCCAAGGAGGGATGCAAGGGCTGGAAACTATTTATCTGCCTACTGCGGCTTCCCATTTGTGTGACAGCTCTGCAAAATTATTGGTGGCCAAAAGGACACCGGGGAGAAATGAAAGCGTAGTAATTCCCTTGCCAAGGGTGGCATGCCGACGCTTTCCTTCACCTTCCACCACCACTGACATATTGCCTCCATAAGATTCTTTAAAAGTCCTTGCTTTCATTGTGGGTTGCCAGAAGTATACTAGGGGGTTTCTTAATGCGGTCTCCTCCTTCATGACCATTCTCGATCCCAATCAGAGCCTCCACCACCAAGTGGAAACTTGACTATCTGAAGCCTAGTTTCGCTTCGCTCCCAATTTCCTCAAGAGGTGGCAGTTTCTCTAAGTTAGAGCGTCGTTTAGCCCCTTCCCAGATGATTTTTTTCTCATGGTTCTTTAAGTGTATGACGACTCCGCCAGTGAGCCTTTGGGTTGGGGCGATCATTTTCGTACAAAGAGACGTTACTGTTGGCCTAGGTTAATATGGCAATTTTGATAATAATAAGTAATGCATGGACTACTATTATAATTAAGTGTATAGATCCTAAATAAAGTGAAAATCATGCTGAAAACACTGAATCTTAAGTGTTTATGCAAAAATAATTAATGGTAAACAGAACCGTACATTGCGAGATACACATAACATGTTACAAATGGCACAAAGCATATCAAACGAATTCCATCTAAATGACTTAATTCAAAGTTTGCTGAACTCAAAATGCTTACAGAAATTTGGAACCAGATTGAACTGCTCATAAACCATACCATAGTATACCGAACCAGACAAAATAGTGTGAAAATATGAAGGACTGGTTCACCCTTAATATCCCTTAACTGTATGGATGGGATGCGATCTTTAATGTCATTGTCCCCTAGATCTGACATAAAGTGGTGGTTATTAAAGGTTGATGTATCTTCAAAGTGTCCAATCGGAGGCTGATCTGACGCCCATCATGATAATTAGACCCGTTGGGCGTTCGGGCCTAATGGGAGGACACCACATGGAATGTTGCTTTTGGCGCGCAATGATGGTGCTAACATTGAAAGACAACCGAGCTATTTTCACGGGTTTTATTCTCGCCGCCCCTCATCTGCTCGGGTTGGTGTAACTCAATTTTCCTAGGAACCGACCATATAAGGTCGGCTTCCTCCTTCTGGGTGGTTTGGCCTTGAAGCCTTCTCCTCGTTTAAGCTCATTGATGTGGCATGACACGTGACATTACATTAGTGGTAGTTAGGGAATACCTATAACTGTTGCCCCCACTCGAAGATTTAGGGGGTCCTATCCTCCCAGGTTTGAAGAATCTTTATTCAGATTCCTTGTCCAAGCTAGCCTCATGTAGTATGATGCCAAGATCTCTGTTTGTCTCGAGCAATCCATATTTATGTTTGATTCTTGCTCAGTCGGGAGTAGAGGTGGCAACAGGGACAGTCGGCTCGCGAAACCGCCTGAACCGGTCCGTTACAACCCAGCTTGGCCCGTGAGCCCAACGGGCCTGAACAGGCCTGAACAAGCCTGAACAGGCCGGACCCGTGAATCCATCTTTTTGTCTAAAAAAGTTGAACAATTATGCATATAGTGAAGTTTGAACCATTGATCTCCCCCTTATAAATCACACTCTTTACCAATAGACCAAGACAATATTTGTTAAATATATTATTATTATCTTTTAACACATTATATCAAAACTTCAAATAATATACTTTTGAGATAAACATATTTAATTAAATAGAAAATAAAATTTTCATTTAAATGAATATTTTATTCAATGAACAATTAGATTCATGAAAACTTTAAAAAAATATTGGTTTAATATTCTTAATATTTTTGTTCTGTTAATGAATATGAATTATAAATTAGTTATTAATTATTTTTTTTATATTTTTAGATTTTACGTGAATATGAATATCACTAGTTTATGAATTAATAAATAAAATAATTATTTTATTTATTATTACAAATTTTTCTATTGAGATTTTAAAGTAATAAAATAAATTAATTATAAAAAGGTAACTTGACTTCCATATAGCTTAGTGGTAAACCATACACTTCATTTATTCCCCACCAAGGTTTAACTCTCCCCGTCTACATTTTTTAAAATTAAATCACATTAAAGGAAGGGGAAACAGGTTGGGGTCCATGCGCGTGCATCCTCTCACCTTTATCACGATTCAAGATCGTTCATTCCTTGGGAGTAGGGGCAATGATGGTGCGTGAACGCATGCAAAGGGGGGTGAGATTCGCTAGTTGTCAGGCCTAATTCATTGATGTGTCACTTCACTCAGGCGGACGCGTGAGTGACGTTGCTTTTTCAGAATTGTCTCAGTGGTTTGTGAAATGGCAGTTCGTTGGGCATGGGATCGCCCCAATGGTCCCTATCGTTGAATTAAGGAATTCAGAACTAGGCTCAGAATGCTTCAAGGAATTCAGAACTGGACTAAATCGCTCATAAACCAGATCGTAGAATACCGAACCAGACAGAATAATGTGAAAATATCAATGACTGGTTCACCAACAATCTGACGTCCAAACCAACTAAACTTTGGAGGGCAATCCGATCGCACTGGTGGAAAATCGGTGCAACAATTTGGGATTGGTCTTGACCAGTTTCCTTACTGGTATGACTCGTTTGGAAATTATGGCAATTACTTGCTTAATTGCTCAAACCGATCAGACATGTGGAGAAACCGGTGTGACCGGTTTGTCAATAAGGAATCTTCCTTGATTGACAATCGGTCTGTCTGGTTCTCCAACGGATCCAACTGGTTTCAATAGTGTTTTTCAACACTAAAAATATCCCACGCCATTCTCATTTCACCACACCTCTCATCTCCTCTCCAACGAAATTTCGTAGTGTTTTATTATTTGAGAGGTTTGTATTTTGAGCTAATATTTGAGATATTTTCTAGAGATAAGCTAGTATAAATTATGAGCGAAAATTTGAGAGATCTACTATTTGAGAGAGAGATGTTTTGTAAAAGATTCGAAGATCTTGACCGAGTTGCATTGCTAATGTTTGATTGGCACCATAAGCTAATATGGTTTGTAAATGTTTAGTCTTCACCGTTAAGAAAATTGTTTGGGAAAAATATTCAAGGGGGATCCTTGGAGTGCGGACGTAGGGATATGTTTCCCTTCTCTATTCTTTTATTTACGTGTTGTTTACTTTCCGTACTTAATTTATCGCACGTTTAATTTTTGCACTTTAATATTCTACATCTTCATAATTTCATTTATTTAGTTGCTCGTATATTAAATATTGTTTGATTGATTTAATTTATTATTCATTTTATATTTCAAGTAATTTTATTTTTATTCTATATCGAATATTTCTTTTTAAACTTTTTCTCTTAATAAAAAGGGTGTCATATCGATTCAACAATTGGTATCAGAGCTTGTTGCTCAATTATCTAAGACTTAATTATCTTGAGCTATGACATCATCTTTTAATTTTCAACTATAGCAATCGATTTCAAAACCTCCATTTTTTATGGAATAGATTACAACTCTTGGAAAATTAGAATGATAATTTGTATTCAATCTCTCGATTATAATTTGTGGGAATTTATCAAAAATGGTCATTACGTGCCTAAGTCACGGGATTTGACCAAGAGTGACAAAATTAAATTGTCTTTAAATGCTCAAGCGATAAATATCTTATATTGTGCCTTAAGTATAAATGAATATAATCGTATTTGTATGTGTAAATCTGCAAAAGACATTTGGCATGTATTAGAAATCACACATGAAGGCACACATGACGTTAAAGACTCTAAGATTGATATTCTCATGCATGAGTATGGAATGTTTAAAATGCGTGGCATTGAAAGCATTGAAGATATGTTTGATAATTTCAATATTATTTTAAGTTCTCTTAACGCCCTTAGTAAGACCTTTATTAATAATGATTTGGTTTGGTGAGTAAAGTTCTTATGTCATTATCAATGTCGTGGGAGAACAAGGCAATTACTATTCAATAAGTGAAAAATCTTAAAACGCTTTCACTAGAAGAACTAATGGAATCATTGATGACTCGTGAAATGAAAAACATGGAAGAGGATGTGGACTACATAATCAAAGCCACAGCCATCGAGAGATAAAGTGAAGATGAAGACGAATATCTAATGCGCTTCACAAAGAAGCTTCGAAAGCTACTCACTAAGAGAGAATAGACTTCAAAGAAAAAACCCAAGGAAAGAGAAGATTGATTGCAATTGAACATGAAAATATACATATGTACATAATGGCACACGTAGACAATGTTAGTAAGCCCAACTTTCATAATAAATTTGATTTTTGAGAAATCACATGAATTTATTATTATTTTTATTTTTTTGTATGCATTTTGAAAAGTGAAATCTTTTATTTAAAAAAATGCACACATTGGGGGGGGATTTTTTTAAAAATTGACATTTTTAATTCATTTTGATGATTTCAAATTGGGATAATTAATTGCGAAAGGATGATAATTTTTGTTCATATTAAAAATTATGAAATGGGGAATAGTTTTAAGCAAATGACATGTTTAATTCATTTTTATGATTTTAAAGGGGGAGAAATAGTGTTTATTGTAAAAGGGGGAGAATTTTAAATTTTAAATATTAGAAATATTATTGCATATACGTATGAGAAGTTTATAGCTAAAATTTTTTACAATAATTGTTTGTCATCATAAAAATGGGAAGATTGTTAACCCTAGTCAAAGTGACAATTTTAATGATAACAAATAATACGTGAACTAAAATTTTAATTAAGTGTGTAGGTCCTAAATAAAGTGAAATCATGTTGAAAACACTTAATCTTAAGCGTTTATGCAAAAACAATTAATGACAAACAAAATTGTATATGGCGAGATACGCGCAACATATTACGAAGAGCACGAAGCATATCAAAGCGAATTCTAAATGACTTAATTCAAAGTTTGCTAAGCTCAGAATGCTTCAAGGAATTCAGAACCAGACTGAACCACTCATGAACCAGACCGTCAATTAAGCTGGAGAGAATAGTGTGAAAATGTCAAAGACCAGTTTACCCTCAATTAAGCGTCCAAACCGGTTCAACTTTGGAAAGCAATCCGATCACACCGGTGGGATGTTGCACTGATTTGGGACCGGTCTGACCGGTTTCCTGACCAGTGCGACCGGTTTGGCAATTATAGCAATTACTTGCCTAATTGCTCAAACCGTTTAGACCGGTGTAGAAATCGTTGTGACCATTTGGTCAATAAGGAATATTCCTTGATTGACGATTGGTCTGTCCGGCTCTCCAAAGTTTCAACAGTATTTTTCAACACTATAAATACCCCACGCCATTCTCATTTCATCACACCTCTCCACACTTCTATCCTCTCCAACATAGTTTCGTAGTGTTTTATTATTTGATAGGCTTGTATTTTGAGAGAATATTTGAGATATTTTCTAGAGAGAAGCTAGTATAAATGGTGAATGGAAAATTGAGAGATCTACTATTTGAGAGAGAGAGAGAGAGAGGTTTTGTAAGAGATTCAAAAATCTTGACCAAACTGCATTGTCAATGTCTGATTGGCACCATAAGTCAATAGGTTTGTATAGATTTGGTCTTCACCGTTAAGAAGATCGTTTGAAAAAATCTTTTAAGGGGGATCCTTGGAGTATGGACGTAGGGATAAGTTTTGCCGAACCACGTAAAAATATTGTGTATCAAATCTCTCTTCCCTCTCTTTTATTTACTTACTATTTACTTTCCGTACTTAATTTATCGTACGTTTAATTTGTGCAGTTTAATATTATGCATCTTCATAATTTCATTTATTTTATTGCTCGTTATTAAATATTACTTGATTGATTTAATTTATTATTTATTTTGTATTTCAAGTAATTTTATTTTTATTCTAAAATATTTATTTTTAAAAAAATTTCCTTAATAAAAAAGGTGTGATATCGATCCTACAACTACAATTTGAGTGGAGTACTAGGATGTCCTTCCTCCTCCTCCGGGTCGCCTTAGAGGGCGCAACCACTATATCATTTTCTTTTCATTGTGTGATCACCATAACAGCATGGAGTTCTTCTTTCGACAAAGAGGGGGAGATCTCCCCTTTCATCTCAGACCTCGTCGGAGTAAGACGATGATATCATACTCATTTATTCTTTATGGAGGAACAAAGGTTTCAAGTACCTTAAATAGGAACGATTTTGACGTCGTTCCCATAGACGCCACCAACTGTTGAAGTTGAAGATCTTTCAATAATATGTGTACTCCCCTCTTAGCCTACAACTCCTTTTTGGCCAGATATTTGTAAAATACAAACAAGGAACCCAAAGAACGAGGAGACCCGGGGGGTGGTTTCCTCGCTTAAGGGTCTCCGGTCCTAAGTCAGTGTCCTAGTTAGAATTTTGGCAAAGCTTTCCTAAGGGGAGAGTAACTTACCTCCTTCTGGAGTAGATGTGGTATTTATACCTGAAATCATGTGGGAGAAAGTGTGTCGAAGAAACCTCAAGAGGGTGTAAGGGAAGCCTTCTGAGACGTGACAATTTCCCTTGATTGGATGGATGGGATGTGATCTTTAATGTCGTTGTCCCCCTGAGCTGACATAAAATGGTGGTTATTAAATCTCGATGTGTCTTCAAAGTGACCAATCGGGGGCTGATCTGACGCCCATCATGATGATCGGATCCATTGGGTGCGCGGGCCTAATTGGAGGACACCACGTAGAATGTAGCTTTCGACAGGCAATGATGGTGTTGACACTGAAAGACTGCCGAGCTCTTTTTCGTGGGCTTTATTCTCGCTGCCCCTCATCTACTCGGGTTGGTGTAACCCAATTTTCTTGGCAATCGACCAGGCAAGGTCAACTTCCTCTTCTAGGTGCTCAGACCTTAAAGTCTTATCCTGGCATAAGCTTCTCGGTGTAGCGTGATATGTCGCGTTACGTTACCGATAGTGGAATGTCTATAATAGTTTGTTGAATTTGGCAATTTTTTGGACTAGTTTTCTCTATGGAGAATTTGTTTTATAAATGAAATTAGAGGGAAAAGAGAACAGAGAGTGAAAGGAAATGACAAAACTACCCTTCTGTGGTAAGCTCACTGCATTTTATTACAGGCAGACCAGAGAGAGAGAGAGAGAGAGAGAGAGATGATACCACAGCAATGGTCGTCTCCATGTGGTAACCAATGCACTAAAAAGTATGCAGCGCTCACTCAGATTCCTTGTAAAACCTTCTTACTCGATTTCTCTTCACTTGTTTTTTTAAACAATATATGTTCTCTCTGTCCGTTTCTTTGACTTAATGGATGAATATTATCACTCTTCTCGATTAGTTCCACTATTACTAGTTTCCATTTCTTCCTGAGTTTGAAGTATATATCTAGCTTGGTTTTTCTTGAAGTAAATTGTTTAGTTATTTTATTGAAGAATTTCGTTTGATTTTCCTACCTCTCGGCGGTTTATCCGCGCGACCCACGAAGACCCACACGACACGAGTTTACGGCTGAGATGCGCTTTCATCTCTTCCGTTGAATTTGCACCTGTCGTGTTAGCAATCCAGTTTTCTAAGTATTGATTAGCCGAACTTCCCATATGTTTGAAGTGGCCGTTCTTCATTCTGCAATTAGTTGAAACTCATGTATTAAATAAAAGGTTCCTGTGAGGCTGTGCTTTAATATTGGGTATTTCTTGAAAGGAACTAATGTGTTAGATGTTCTGACTGCAACATAGCCAATAATTCAGTTAATTGTAAACTGGTCCCTTTCTATTTGCTGTCAAATTCTTCTTCCATAGTCAGTAGCCAACTATGCACTTCGAGAATAGTAATTTTCCTACAATTAGCTTTTTACATAAGATTTTTACAACTCTAAATGAGCTCTCTTGCATTTTTGTGCAATAAATGGTCGAAGAAGTGCAATGAAATGTACTCATAATATGAATTTGTGAATGAATGACTTGTAAATATTAGAATCGTCTTAGAATGCAGGCTTGTCCCCAGGACACTGACGGTGGGTAACATTTTGAACTACTCCAGCTGTTATGCAGCGCCGGTTGTTCCTGTATACGCCTTATTTGTTAAACGTATTAGATAGTGGTAATTTGCAATTGAATGTTCATTTCATAAGAGATTTTTGTTCGCATTTTTTGTGTTAGATCTTCAGTTAGTTATTTATAATGAGAATGATATGCTCATTTGGATCTGAAAACTGGGTTTCTCTGGCATTTATGATAATGATACGCTCATGCAAATCTGGTCGCAAGTGGTGTTTAGTTTGTGAATTTTCATTATATTTCTAGTCTACTACCAATGTGCACCAATAAAACTTCAAATCTCTTCTTAGCAGAATAATATGATCTGCGTGGATTTTTTATAGGGCGTGTATTTTGCAAAAAGGGTTGTGATACTGATGGAGAGGCTTTGGAAGAATGTAAGTTACTTTTTCTTTCTTTCACAATTTTTTTATCTTAACATTTTATCAAGTAAAGGTTTATTTGGTATTTGGGTATTGGCTTATCATTTTGTAGTTTTAATTGTAGTTTTAGAACATTGTTACGTCCTAGCTTCCTTTACATCAACTTGTGGGGGCTGATTGATTTTTTAGGGTCATGATATTCCAATTTGAGCTTATTATAAACTTGGGCATATATCATATTTTGACTGCATGTGTTTCAGTGAGAAAAATGAATTGCCAATCAGAATAATTTACGATATACCAGTACATTAAACTACTGGAGCGGTAGGGGAACAGAAAAATGCTGACCATTCTATCTCTGATATAGCAACTGGCAGAGTAAATTAGTGGATGGGGTAGCCTTCATGCAAATCCTAAATTTCATTCACATTACACAGAGTTGGATAACCTTGGGCAGCTTGTTCAGATCGGGCTCTTTTGCATCTTGACATTATTTGTTACGACTCTGTAATCTGGTCATGGATCACGCCTTTATAGGAACGGATTGTAGGTTTGAAATGTCATTTTACCAATAGCAGAGGAAGTGGATCTACATCTAGTTGACCAGACCCTATGAGTGTGAAGTCTGTCATTTTAATTTCTAGTTCACACTTTAAACTGAGACCACTCTTGATTTTCCAGGCTTAGAGGAGTGCAATGAGATATGCTATAAGGATCCTGTGTTAAAGGACAAGCAATGGAGTGCTTTCATTGACAGATCTCCTGGAGCTGCAACTTATTCAGAGGTACTTGTGCGTTAAGATAATATATATGTTGAGAAAAAGGAAGGGAAAAAAGGAAGCAAACCCCGACCTTTTTAAAGACATAAAATTGAGAAAGAAAGAAAGAAAGAAAAGAGTTCTACTTTTAGCAGGATTAAGAGCAGCTAAAATTTGATTAATCTATTTGCTACAGTTATCACTGCCCATAAGTGAAGATATTGCTTATGCTCCAGTTAAAGGGTCATTAAGATCACGTATGAAAAAAATACTGTGGTAATAGTAGTATAATTCAGTATTATAGGTAGACAAAAAATGATTGACGAGGCATTAAGATGCACGCTCCCGATTTACGGAGATAGGTTTAGCGGCTAACCTCACTATTCTATTCAGTGTAGCCGTATCAGTGATTTCATTACATGGAGCAATATTGGTATTAAAGCTTGCAATCTTATTAGCACCAAAATCTTATTACTGACCCTTTGTTGCGTACAGGAATGTTTCCATGCTTGTGTATCTGGCTGCGGCTTCAAGGTTAGATTGTCCTTATGTTAGATACCTTATGTAACAAATCTAGTTTTGAGCATTAATATGCTGAAAATTTCTACGTTACTGTTAATAGTAACATACTGACAGAAAAGAGAGAGAGAGAGAGATGAGAAGAGAGAAAAATGAGAAAAATTTATCTCTTCTCCGTTCTCTCTCTCTCTTCTCCCAGTCCCAGTATGTTACTGTTAACAGTAACAAAGAAGCCCTAATACACTACATGTGATATCACAAATGCAATAGAATATCCATGTCATATAGGAAATAAAAACTAGTTGACCCACCCTTCCCGAGTTTTTGTTTTTCTTCTTAACATCATTTTTTTTTCATAGAATCTTTTTAAAATGCTCAGAATTTATCAGTTTCTTTCAGTGAACGAGTAGTTCTAGTTTGCTTTCATCAATCTAATTGATCAACTGGCAAAAATATATACTTAAGCCAATTATTGTAGTTATAAACTAATAACGTATCTTGTGTGTATGCAGTTTGATGTTGATTCAGAGGAAGTTGTCAAAATCCAGCCAAACAGGCCAACTAAACAGCCTCCTTCTCCGAAGCCAACACCACCAAATCCACCAACTGTTGAACCCAGTACGCCTTCTGAAGACATACCTAGCACTTCTGCCTAACGACGGGAGATCGAAGTTTTGTTCGATGGAAGTCTTTTTTGACCTCCCTTGGATACTGATCTATATAGTAAGTCTTGATTTTTGGTGAAGGCTACATAAATCAGTCACTAACATTGATCTAAAATTACAAGTTCTGCATTAACCAATAATTTTCTAGGATGTAATTTCTCTTAACTTGAAGTGTAGGATGTTAGTTGAAAAAATGAATATTATTGTCAGAGTAATTGTTATGTTACATTGAGGGGTCAGCCTAGTGGTTGGGCGGGCATTGAGATCTTTGCGGTAATGCATGAGAGCTTAGGTTCGAAACTCAACATTATTGCTGATTCTTCACGGTCAGCGTCACTTGGAGTAATCCGAGAATTTTACCCGTGTTGCACTTGTGGATGCGAGCTTGTGCATTCCCGAGATTAATTGAAACTATACTAAGGATACTCGGTGCTAACCTTAAAAAAATATTTGTTAATGTGCAGTCTAAAATTTAATAGTTCATCAACTAATTACCTCTTTCATTTGAATAATTAAATTAAAATATTATTTACTTTATAATTAAACGCACTCACAAACACGTGCTTTTTAGTACATGCCTTCTCATTCAATGGTATAAATTTTAAATCATATGTGAAGGATGGAATTAGTTTTTATTATTTTAATTTATCGAATTTTGTTTCAACTCTTACACCACATTGATTTGGAATCAAAATTAATATTGACAGGATAAAATTTGAGAATCCAAAGTGTCAGAAATTAAAATCAAAATGGGGCATGAGGTACCATGAGAATGATTTATGGCACGTTTACTTAATTTCAGAATAGGATGAAGACTCGGAAACGTTTTTCTCAGAATCAAATTGTCACAAATCAAAATTTAAAATTACTAATGTGTTAATTAACTCTCAATCAAATTATTCAGAAAAAAATAATAATTATTTACTAAGTCAATGAATTTTAATGATGACATTACTAAAATATCTTTTTTTTTTAATTATTATTTTTATTTACTTATTTTTACCATAATGACATATATTAATTTTTACTCATGATTATTCATATATTAATTAAGTATATATAATTTTTTAGTAATATTATATATATATATTTCTTTAATCCCTTCATTGATATTTCTTTAAACCATTCTCTCTATCTCTCTTTCTCTGTCTGGACCCAAAGAAGAAGCAAAACCAATATAGGGATATGTTTCTCCGAAAATTGGAGATGGAATAGCCAAATTCAGGAGGGCTTCTCTCTGTTCTTCAGCTCTCAACATTGTCAAGCTCCTCTCTATCATCGCTACCAATCTCTTTGCTCTCTACTTCTTCACTTACTCCCCCAAAGATAACCGCAATCACTTACAAAGTGACAATGTTGAAGATGCTACTGTTCCGTCGAAGAATAAAAGTGGAAGATAAGTTCGGTTGAGATAAATGTTTAAATTTAATCGATCAAATGAATTTTATTGTCACTCACAGTTTTTGAAATGGTAATCGAGTTACAAGTTCTCCTACTTAATAGTAGAATATTCTGAATTTTTTATCTTCATTTATTTATGATAATACTTGTTACATACATTCTTTTATGTTCTGTTGATTTTTTATATTTTCTTTTGTTCATTATTTTCTTTTATTTTAATAATATATTTGGTTGGATTAGATGATAAGAATCTTACGAAATTATCAGCTTATTTAGAATATTCTGATACATTTAATGATTTCTATAACCAACAATCTTAGAAAAAATATAAAAGATAGATCAGGACTTAGATCAATTTTTTTTTCTATCTCATATTGAAGATTAGATGCAAAGATTGATAAAAACTAGGAAGAATAAGAAATGTGATCTCACCATATTTCTGAATAAAAAATGTTTCATCCCCTTCAAGCGGATATGACTCGGGTTAATTTGATTGTCTGTAGTTTTCTTTTGTTGGTACTTTCATTTGACCACAAAAAGAAAGGACAAGTAAAATGCAAAATCAGACATGAGCTTTAATATGTAAATAAATCCCTTAATATGTAATAACTCTATCTGCTCGTTTACTCCTCCGTACTAAGTAGCGGATTTAGACTTTCAATTTAGGAACACTATTAGACCTAAGAACGTAAAAGTTGAGTTAGCTATTTTTTTCTAAAAATTTCATGTATTTATTTATTATAATTATTTTAAGTTAATTTTTTTCAGCAATTAATTCTTATAGACATTACCAACATAGTTGTCTGCGCAAATAATTAATGATATTTTTTAAAATCGTAATAAAGATGTGTGATTATTCTTAAATAAAAATAAAATAGAAAATAACATTCCTACGAAAGCATAGGTTCTAGAATACTTTATGTTAATTAATCAAAACGTCAAAATAAGTTATGTATTTAAATTAATATCTAAGTTCCTTAATATTTTATTGAAACTGTGGATTTAGACGATTCTAGAGTACTTAAAATAATATATGAGTATCTAGCGTTGATTAGTATATATCAAATGGAATAGTAAAAATTGTGTGCGTAAGAGTGAGAAACAAAATAAAAAAATTGTACAATGAAACGAAAGTAACTAACAAAAAATAATCAAATTTGTGGAGAAATAGATGAAAGTTCTAGACCAACATATTTAATAAAAGAAATCACATAAAAATATTAAATGCAAAGAATTGGGCACAAAAATAAATTATAGAAAATTCAATAGTAAAAGTTGGCATGAAGTATAAATAAAAAGCAACAAAAATATATGATTATTTGTCAAATCAGAAATAATACGATTTGAACTCAAAATTTTACTTTTAGAAGAAAGAAATAGTTACCAATAAATTAAGACTAGACATTGAACAATTCTTTATACGGCCACGTGAGTAGTATCAAGAGGGAGTGTACAGATTGTCACCGTGAAAGAACGAGAAGAGTCAGCATAGGTCGTTGATTCAACCGTACTCCATCGTATGGTCTAGTTTTAACCGTTTGTTTGTATTGATAAACCTAATCTAATAGTGATGAACTCTATCCTATGAGAATATTCTATTTATTTATATTATGGAGGGATGCGGTTAAATTTTGTAACTAATTGAGAGTATATAAATAGAGATAAGTTGTAAGCCCAAAACAATTCAATACAATCAGAGCAATTACTCTCATTATTTTGAAAAATTCTCTCTCTCTCAAATCTATTCATTATTTTTTGGGTGTGTGGGATTTTCCTTTATATTGTAGTGCTTTCATTAAGAGTTTGAGAATCAACTCAAGATCTTAACCCAAAATGCCTCGCACCAGATGTCGCTGCACGGGAAGTGGGAAACGATGCCAACGTTGCCATCAATCCTGCATATCCACCCGCACAGCCTAAGAGAGTGCAAGATATGATCCAGACTATCTTAACTAGGATGCAAGACATGGAACATCACAATAGCGAAGCACTACAAAATGCGTGGCAAACCGTACAAGACCATATTGCTACGTAGAGGTGGAAAATGAGCCGGTTCGGTCCACGGAACCGGCCGAACCAACTCGTTATAATATGGCCTGGCCCGTCCCAATTGTGAACAGTACCGAAACAGTTAAGGCCTGCAGGCCAGGTCCGGGCCATCACAGGCCTTGTCTTCAAGGCCTATGGCCCGGCCGGACAAGGCCTGTGATGGCCCGGACCGGCCTGGCCTGTGAATCCACTTTTTGTCCAAAAGATTAAACAATAATACATGTTGTGAAGTTTGAACCTTTGATCTCTTCCTTATAAATAACATTTTTTACCAATAGAACAAGATAACATTTGTTAATATATATTGTTTAAAATATATTATTATTGTCTTTTAACACATTTGATCGAAACTTCAAATAATATACTTTTAAGATAAACATATTTAATTAAATAAAAAATAATATTTTTCATTTAAATGAATATTTTATTTAATGAAAATTTTAAAAAAAATATTGATTTAATATTCCTAATATTTTTTGTTCTGTTAATGAACATGGATTATAAATTAGTTATTATTTATTTATTATATTTTTAGATTTTACGTGAATATAAATATCACTAATTTATCAATTTAATAAATAAAATAATTATTTTACTTATTATTACAAATTTTTCTATTGAGATTTTAAAGTAATAAAATAAAATAATTATAAGAAAATAACATGACTTTCATATAACTTAATGGTAATCCATACACTTCATCTATTCCTCATCAAGGTTCAACTCTCTCCATCTATATTTTTTAAAATTTAATCACATTAAAAGGGGGGGAAACGGGCTGGGCTGGTTATCTAACTGGGGCCGGCCCGTGAACCGGCCCAACCCAGCCGTGATTTCATGGGCCGATTCAATGGTTCATTTCGGGCCATCCTAAATTTTCGGCGGCCTAGCCTAGAATCGGCCTGTGAATCGTCTAGAAAGGCCCAGCCCGGCCCTTGAACCGTCTGGAAAGGCCATGCTCGGTTGCCACCCCTATTGCTACGTCACAACGAGAGATGGCAGAAACTAGAGCAGAAGTAAGCCAAAGGACCGTGGCGAAAGAACGGGAGGAAGAAAACCAACGAGATGAAGTGCAAAAAGAATGGGTAGCTAAACAACCCAACTTGGTAGACCAACCAAATCATCCGCCACGAGGAAACAGAAGTCACCTCACACGACTACGAGAAAGTGACTGGAGGTGAAAATGGTCATGCTGAACCAATGATTAAATGGGCAGTGGAAAAGATGTTGGAGCGAAGATGCTTGAGATGAGGAAGATAGGAGTTGTCGAGGTAACAGACCTGGAGACGTTAACTCGATCCCCGTTGTGCCTGGGGATTTTAGAGGCACCTGTGACAAAAAAGTTTGCCGCCCCAAGTTTAAGTGCTACGAAGGGTGGGAGGAAATCCTGGTGAGAATGGTGAACTACAATTAGAAAAGGAGAAAATATTTTCAGAAAAGGGTGAGACATGGTAATTTCAGGTTGGGGATCTCGTACTCAAAAGAAATTTCCAAGCAAATGAAGGTGAACTAGGACTAAATTGGGAAGGCCCTTTCATCGTTAAAGTGGTTAAAGGAAACATATCTTACTATTTAATGACAAGTGAGGGAAGTGACTTATCCAAACCTTGAAATGCTTTACACTTATTATGTAAAATTTTCTTTTCTTGCAATGAAAACTATCCTAGTTGTAGTTGTTTTTCCCGTTAAGGGTTTTCTACGTAAAAAATTGGTGTATGCTCTTCATTTGCAGGGATAAAATTAAAAAATAAAAAAGAAACGGGCACCTGAGCTTGGAAAAGCTTAAATCCATGAAGATTATAGTCTACGGACATCGTCTTCTAAAAGAAACGGACCTCTGATCTTGAAAAAGTTTAAGTCCATGAAGATTGTTGTCTACGGACATCGTCTTTGAAAAGAAATGGACCCCTGAGCTTGAAAAACCTTAAGTCCTTGAAGATTGTTGTCTACGGACATCGTCTTCTAAAGAAAACGGGTCCCTGAGCTGGAAATAGCTTAAGTCCATGGAGATTGTTGCCTACATACATCATCTTCTAAAGGAAATAACACCCACTGACTGAAAAGGTAAAATGAAGTTAAAAGGAAGAAGGAAAGTTAAAAAAAAAAAGAAGAAGGAGGAAACAAAGTTGGAGTAAGAAAACATGAGTTTGAAGAAAGGGAAAAGGAAATGGTATTCAACGAAACAGTAAATTCAGTGAAGTGTTAGAAGACAAAAAAATCATCTCATTGATAATTTGGGAAAATTACAAGAGATCCTTAAACAGGAAAATGAAAAGTATAGAAAAGACAAGAAAAAGGCTAAGTTTCTTCTTCAAGAGTAACTTCGGCAAGCGGGTCAGAAGTGTTGACTGTAGCAGCGGGAACGAAAGCATTGATATATGTGTCCTCCGTAGAAGCATTTACCTTAGCTTGAACCACCAGGGGGATTATCAAGAGGACTTAGGGAGAAACTTTGGCCAACCCATCTCTGTAGCCATCATTTTCTCGGCTTCATTAAACATGGCTGAAAAGCGTCTTCAGTTTGGCTCTCCTTCATCTCGGCTTCAGAAGCAGCTAAAGTGTCTTCAGTTTCTCTTCCGTAGCTTTAACTTTTTCCTTAGAAGTGGCTAAAGAGTTCTCAGATTCTTCTAAGGATTCTCCGGTTGCCTTTAAAGAGTCATCAAGCTTTGAGTACTCCTCAGCTGCAGTAGCCGCATCCTGAGCAAACTTCTCGATGACACTTAGGAGCTCAGACTCACTCTTTCTCAACCACTTCTTCTTGGAGAGAAGGCGGTCGAGCACGCCCTGGCAGTCAGCTATCTTCTTTCTCCAACTAGCCATTTCATGTTCCAGGGAAAGGTAGTATTCTTAATGAACATTGTGATAAACAATGGCTTGAAAGGAAATCACAGAGAATGAGTAAAAGGGGAGTGGGGAAAAGAAGAGTTAAAGAATCAAAGGAAATAAGTAATGTTCGTACCTTAATCAGACCATGGCTCAAAGAGCAGAGTTGGTTGTTAATACTCATATTGCGAGCAACTATCATATATGCGTCAGATTAGATGTCATGAAGGATAATGTGAGTAGAACATGGATTAATCAGGAAGCTTACAGATGCAGGGACATAGGGAACATCGGTGAACCACCTCCATCTCCAAATGGTAGATTCTTCATTCCCCTCTTGAGAACCGTAAGAGTTCGCATGAAAAAATTCTCTTTATTTTGGCTGTGGAGGAGGTGGAGGAGAAGCCGAACGCTTCGAGGGATCCTCTTCCTGAGCAACGAAAGCGGGAGGGATGACAGGAGCATGAGGAATGGGGGCTGCTTGAGAGGAGCTTGATGTGTCCCGCCTGGGATGAACATTCCTTTCGTCGTCAACTAATCCAACTATGTTGCTACAGAGATGCCTTGACATGTTGATACTGGTAGCAAGCCTTCGAAGTAGGGTTTCTCTTTCTTCGTCTTCACGCTTAGAGCTAGAAGAAATAGAAGTACTAAAAATATAAATGGCAAGGGCAAACCAGAAAGAAGGGATAGGGATGCCTTGTGGGATATAAGACGAGGATGCTGGAGTGGACATAGACGTGACGGGAACTAGATTTGGAGCAAGCGCAATGTTGACTTATCTCATTGGGTCAAGAAGTTCAGATCAATCCCGTTCTCGGATACGATAAGCGGCAACAATTCTTTCCTCATATGCCTTAGATATGTAAGGCTTTTTGTTCTTCTTGTAATATGCGAAAAAGGAGAAATTTGTTAGTCAAAGAAAATGAGTAAATAAAGTAATAATAATGGAAGAAAGAAACTAAAGAAAGATGGGGGAACTGGAGCTCCGACAACTTACTGAAAATTGTCCAGCGACCATCACCGCCTTAGTTTCCGCCAACCAGAACGGTATCCGGCTCACAGCCCTTGTCTCCTTTCAGGATCGAGGTTATCAGCTTCACTATTTGTTTGGACAAACGATGGGTAAGGTAATAGCTTTCATCCTGACACTTAACTAAATAGCAGTACCAAATCTCATCTACCCCTAAACCTAAGTTATACCTCATATTCAGAGCCTCGAAACCAAGAAGCACCCCTATAGGTGTTCGAAGTAAATTGAGAAGAGGAAAGACCTACGGTGTGGAAAGATTCTTAGGGGGAAAGGGGGAGTTTAAGACCTTATGCTATGTAAAGGGCTAAGGGTAATTTCGTAGGGTAGTCTATGCGGGATTCTAGTGGCTTTACTCTCTCCTAATGCACAAATGACGGCCGATGGAAAGGCTATGAATTGATCAAACTCAGTTTGGGTCCTAAGTAAGGGGACTAAAGGTTTGAACTGGGCTCCCTCTTCCTCCATCATAAGAAAACCAATAAAAAAAGGAAGATCTACAGAGAAGAAGGAGGAGAGAAGAAAACTTACAGAAGCAAAAATGGCGAGTGGGAAGAAATGAAGTTTAAATAGGTCGCGGACGCCAGAATACTTCTAAGAACATATTTGAAAAACTTGATAACAGGGAGATGAAGAGAGTTTTTAAAAAGGCACGAGCGACTGAAGAGACGCTTGGGGTAAAGGCATGACTGACATGGCACAACCGATGGAACCAAAAAGTAAGCCACTACAAATAGAAACGTGACAGAGGTTGAGCAGTGCGCCACGCAGTACCGAGAACGGGAAGATGAACCGACCAAGGAATGAGTGAAGCAAGGAAATGTCATGAGGGTAAAAATGCCTCAAAAGGCGTTAGCTGGCGTAAAAGCAGGACATGATGATGAGTGTGCAATGATGGCAAGCCATTTTTTTAGATGTTTTGACGCAGTATTGCATATCGTTTTTACTATGTAATACAAAATGCAATAGGGGTAAATGAACAAGTGTGAATTCTTTACGTGGACACATGAGCAAAGCAGGACCAATCAAGATGGAGTGTGCTGATTGGCAACATGGCAGAATGGGAAGAGTCAGCCTAGGTCGTTAATTCCACCGTACTCCATTGTATGGTCTAGTTTTAACCGTTTGTTTATGTTGATGAACTTAATCTAATATTGATGAACTCTATCCTAGGAGAATATTTTATTTATCTCTATTATCGAGGGATGTGGTTAAATTCTTAACTAATTGAGAACCTACAAATATAGGTCAATTGTAAGCTCAACTCAATTCAATACAATCAGAGCAATTACTCTCATTATTCTAAAAAATTCTCTCTCTCAAATTTATTCATTGTTTTTTGGGTGTGGAGGATTTTTTTTACAGATACAATATGAATGCATTTGTTATTGAAACATAAAAAGACAAAAAATGATGGGTCATGTGTCCCGTGAGCCTGCCCCTGTCTATGAATCCATACCAACTATAATATTATTTCTTCTCCTTTTAGATAGTAGGTACTCCACAAATAGCATGTAATGAAACTAAATCTCTCTCTTTCCCCTAGTCTGTCCCTGTTTCCCTCTCAGTCTCTCAATTCTCTATGTTTTCACTCATTCTCTCAATCTCTCAATTCAGTCCAATCGTTCTAACTTCTATCCATATTCTAATCACATAATGATATTCACTAAATCATTATCTCTCTTTTATGACTTGTCTAGTTGTCTCACGTTTTCACTTGACACGTTCTCTAGAGTTGGAGTCACGACTCAGTGCAACGAATTACTCGGTCATCTTCCAAATAAACCGTTTGCCAAAATTTATCTTCTTAAATCTAATTTGTGGCTCACATATGATTATGTTGTGGTTGAAATTTGATAGAATTATTCTTAAGAATTTGATTTATCGTGGAATTATTATTATAAATATGATTTGTGCTAAAATAAAAAATCAATGGAATATTCACAGCTTTCTTTCACTTCCAAACAAAGATGTCTTGATTTTTATAATTTTGAGGATAATTGTAAATTCAAATTTTAATGAAAAGTTGTTGAATATAATTTTATATCTTAATCTTCTCTCATATATATGAATGTGTGTATATTCATGTATATATTAGGATAATATAAAAGATATTTCAATTAGGGACGGAGCCAGTAATCTTAGGCAATCTGATTCATGGCTCCCCGCCCAATGAAAGGTTTTAATGATCTATCAAGAAGCAACAAAATCTCATCGCTGTTTTACTATACGTTACGTTTTACCATATAAAAAGTGTGTTATACCTTTTATTTATAAAATATTTGTATTTTCTGTATTTTTGACAATATTCGGAACGGCCGTAAAGTACGGTTTTCAAATACGCCGTTAACTAACAGTCTAACATTGCTACAATAACGAGTCGAGATGTCACTATGTCAGAGAGATTATAGTTCCGGTTTCTGGTCGAAAAGCTCTGCAAAACCCTATAGATTTTGATCGGGAAGACGGAAGAGAGATAAAGGAAGATAGGCCTGTCTCAGAATGCCTCAGGTTAAGATTATTGCTAAGAATTTTATGGATATGGTGGCTTCTTTGCCTGCCATGAAGCTCGACAAGCTCTACGACAATGCTTTCATTTGTGAAGCCATTCTCAGGTTCTCTATTTTTCTTACTTCTTCTTGAATTTAATTTCTACAATTGTTTTGATTTTTGCTCAATTTTGTAAAAAATAAACGTGTAATTGTAATGGGTTTTGCTAAATGAGTAAGAACGAGCTGCTACTGGATGGTCTATTGTATAGTTTAATATGTACTGTTACTGCGTTAGAGTTTGATTGTGTATTGACATCCGTTTAATTGCTTCTCTGATGAAGTGATGTCAATGAAGATGCAAACAGACTTAGTTCTTATCAGTTGTAAATTGATTGGGTTTTGATTTTGTCTATTGTATTGTAGACGGAGTATTGAGACTTTTCTGTTTTACTTTCTCCATAAATCTTCTTTGAAGTTTCTGGCTCATCTTTTAGGTAGATACTTTGTCTGAGTCAACACAGGTTACCCTGATTTTGTTATAAATTATGAGGAAGTTATTGAATGTGTGCAACAGGTCATTGCCACCACTGGCTAAAAAGTATGTCTTACAAATGTTGTACATTGATATTCCAGTACCAGCAAAGTCAATGGAAGAGTGGGTGCTTACAGATGGGTTCTCGAAGCATAAAGTTTCCATTGATAGATTGATTCAGTTGAGAATATTTATTGAGACAGCGGACAGGTATACATTCTTTTACTAGGTTACTTGCTCTTGTTATTGACTTTCTATACTGCCAGTGTTTTAGGTAAATTTTATCTTTTATTGACAGGAAAAGAGAGACAACCTACAGATTAAATCCAACATTTCAGGCTAACCTCCGGAAGCTCTTAACTTATGGGTGAGTTCATAGTGACAGAAACACTTATCTTTTGGTGGCTCACACCTTTTTGAATCCTCTTATTATGGGTCTCAAGTCCCATTTTTTGTGTTTTTCATTTGTTCTACTATTAGCTTAGAAAAATGAGTTTCTTGCCTTTAGGTTTGTTTGTGGGGAATCTGGGCTCAGTAATTTGCAGATTACTGATAACTTCGACTTTTCCTCAGTGTCCCATGAGACAATTTGCAACTACACAGAAGTTACTTGAATTGAATTTCTACTTTCTTTGTGCATTTCCTGTGTGTGGGTGAACCATACGCTCAACTATTTCTTCTCATCACGGCATTGTAGTTCCATAATAAGAGCTTCTCTATATTTTCAGGCATTTTAAATAGAAAATCTTACAACTAGACATTGTAGTATTATCATTTTTTAATATTCACAGGAAGTACATTCGTTTTTATTGCTGACATTAGATTGCTTGCTGTTAACATTATCAACTGGCAAAAAATGACCCATCCTTTGTCGAGTAAACCTGATCCTATATTGAAGATTTTTGGTGAGAAAGTGTTAAAGCAAGTAGTACTTTAGGATTACTTTTTTATTCTTCTAGTAAGTCATTTTTCTCATCAGTGCAAATATGTTTTTTTATTGTCATTGACATTAATATTTTGCCATAAAGGTTCTGATTTTGTTTTTTATCGGTAGCATAAAGGTTCTGATAATGATTACAAATTTGGGTTCTACAGTGAAGTTCTATCAAGAAAATCGATGCCTCCTAATATCACAGCGAGGCTTCCGAGCTCAGAAGATCTTCAGTCTTATGCCCTTGAGCAATGGGAGGTGAGACATTCATCAATATATTTTTGTTTTCTGTTCCATTATTTGCATATGTTCTCGAATGCTATGGTCTGGCTTGTATCTACCATGTTATCATGTGTAAGGTATAGTTGTGAAGTCAATCTAAGCATTTGCTTACTGTTCAGATTTATGTTCTGGCTACTTCGTTGACTTGCTACTGTGTTGACACCAGTGTTTCTTGCTGCAACTAATAAGTTCAGCACAAGCTGAAATGCCATCAAACATTAGCCCGTCCATGATGAAAGTTTTCCAGAGAGGTCTTTTGAGTCAGAGGCATTTTTCTCTCTTTTATCTTAAATATTCTTTTATTTCATAACTAATGGCTATGATATTTCATATCTAATGTAATGTTGTATATATGGCACTTCAACAGGGATAAAGAAGCTCCACGGTTAACAGAGAGTGGTTTCCAATTTTTGGTATGAATCACAATTACCATAGGCATTATAGTTTCTTATGATGTGTCTTACAATAAATTGCTTGTGATCTTTGCAAACCACAGTTAATGGATACAAATGCACAACTCTGGTATATCGTCAGAGAATATATCTCAAATTCTGAGGTAAAGCACCCTTTAAGCTTATTTTGCTGATTATTTCTGCATATCACCATGCATCAATGTTATGTTTGATTGATATGATGAGAAATCTCTACATAGTCTGTCAAGTGATGATAAGAGTTATACTAAATATTTTTAGAATCCAAGTGCTAGACTTCGCTAAGAAAATATGAAGGAAAGAAAAACTCAACTTTTCCATTGGTTAACAAAGGTAATGAATTCGAAACCGGGTATGTTTGAATAAAGCCTTTAGCTACTAGCCTAACCAAGCCACTCCACTACTGATACAGTAGCACCCTGCCCTTTTTTATAAGTTCGAAAATATTATCTTGTTATTCAATCACGCAATCTATAGTTGGATAAATTTTTTTAGTTGCAATTCATGTGGTAATTAAGAATTTCTCATATTGGTGCAGGAGCGAGGTGTGGATCCTGCAGATTTGATTTCATTTCTGCTAGAGCTTAGTTTCCATGTCACAGGCGAGGTATTATTTTCTTTGTTTTGTTTGTGACCTTTCTTCGGGGTGGACTCCTCCATACGACCTATGAAGTTCCTGCCCTGCAAATTACTTGTCGTTGAATGTGCATCCAGGAACTCTGTCAAGTTTAATTTTTTGTGATGCTGCTATATTTTTCCTGTTTTCCCTAATCTTTGGAAGTTCTCATAGTTACAGATCTTGCCTTGACACCATTGGTTCTTTGTTTGTTAGGCTTACAACGTTAGTACATTGACAGAAGTTCAGAGGCATACGATCAAGGATCTTGCAGACTTGGGATTGGTTAAACTTCAGCAGGTTTATACTAGTCCTTTTTTGCTTTGCTATAGAAGAATCTTGTTAATCTCAGCTCCATGGAAATTCTGGCTTGATATTATTTTTGTGTGGGTGTTGTGGCATTTGGCGATAATTTGTCCAGGGCAGGAAAGAGAGTTGGTTTATCCCTACAAAATTAGTTACAAACCTTTCAGTTAGTCTGGCGGATTCATCATCACGGAAACAAGTAAAAGATTTAGCCTTTTTACTTGTATTGCTTGTATGATAATGGATAGAAATTTGTGACAAATATTTCTTCTTTATCCAGGGATTTGTGGTTGTGGAAACAAACTTCAGGATGTATGCATACTCTACTTCCAAACTACACTGTGAAATATTACGTCTATTCTCAAGGTATGCGACCAAGTCCTGATAATTAATCTTCTTCCCAGGATAAATTGTATTAAGTTCAGGAAGCAGAGCTTGTTGTTGTTGATGGGTGAGTTTTTGCCCTTTTTCCTAATCTTCATCAAGTTCGTAACCGGCACTAAGCCATGGTGGATAATCAGAAATATGTGAAATGGAATTATAGAATGCAAAAAAGTTAAAACAGCAGAAATATCTAACATCGATGTAAACATCTGAGGACGCATTCTTTGGGAAAATCGGAAAAGATTGATAGAATAATACTGAATATTGTGGCAAAAAATGAGATTCACCATAAGGATGGCAATGTCAGCATTCTTATGTGATAAGGAGTGTCAGGATTCTTAGGAGTTCCATAGGACCCTTATCTTCTTTTTTGTATGATCGTATCCCCTGCTTTGACATGCATTGAAGCATCTCTGTGATGCTACGTGTGTTTTGCTTCGTGACTGTCATAAGTTGTGTCTTGGTCATGGCTTGAGAGCAGGATTACTTGTGGTTAACATTATATGCATACGTTTTTGTATTAAGCATGAAATCCAAGAAACGCCCTTTAATAAGAAAGTATTTATTTCTTTAAAGAGACATTGATTAGTTAATTGATGGTAATATTGAGCTGCTAGTGTTTATGCAATCCATTTAAATTTAGTAATTGGTTGTGTATTTGCTAGATCAATCTGAGATTCTGAAGAAAGAATTACTTTGTGCTCGATCAGGATAGAGTATCAACTTCCGAACCTAATAGTTGGAGCAATAACAAAAGAAAGCTTGTACAATGCTTTTGAAAATGGAATTACAGCAGACCAGGCAAGTTAATATGTCCAATTCACTTGGTTACTTAGAATTATTTCCACTTATAACACCTCCATAAGATTTTGTGTGAGGACACCCTGCTCGCTCTTGGGGAAAACTTACATCAGCAGTTTCACTTTTGTCACATAAGAAGTGTTAGGATTTTCCTGGCTGCCCATCAATTAGAAGATTTACAAGGAGTTACTGTTGTCATGGACTGTTAGGATTAGTGAAGTAATATTTTGATTCACCTTGTCAACCTTGTCAATTTGAGCAATTGGTTGCTTCATTCAGGTAAGACACGTTGAGCTGGTGGTGGGAATATGTAGTTTGGGTCAGGAGCCAAAAAATTGTTTGGCACCAAAAAAGTGAAATATTTTCTGATTCATTCTATCTCCAAAAAGTAAATGCCTCGCTTTTGATTCATCCTTCTACTAGTGGGGCGAGGCGAAGAAGAGGAAGAAAGTTTGTGGAGATCTCTTTTCACCACCCTATGGGATATTTGGTCAGAAAGGAATTCGCGTATTTTTGAAGTTAGACAAAATGATGTTAATTTTTTGCGGGATTATGTTAAGTTTGTTGCTTCAAAGTGGGCTTATAGTTTCCAATCTTCTTAAGGATTTCCCTATCTTTTTTGTTCTCTCAAATTGGAGAGACGTATATTGTGTGCGCGCGCATGCGGCTCGTGTTCGTGTATGTTATTTGCTTTCTTACCAATCCGGCAATTATTTTTCAGCACAAGTCATGTGATGTCACAATATTGTGGTCCTGCAATATTAGATGTTAAAATTTACTTTCCTTTGGCTAATACCTCAACTTTCACAATGCCAGATAATTATTTTTCTTCAGCAAAATGCACATCCTCGTGTTGCAGAGAGAGTGCCTTCCGTACCTGAAAATGTTACTGATCAGGTTCAAGTTCTCCACTACAACTCTACACCTTACCTACCTGCTTTCACTTTTCATTTGCTTTATATAAACAAAACGCTTTGCAAGCATCTTTATCATAACCAATTCTTCTAATCCCACACTTGTCTTCTGATCTATTCAATGCAATTTTCTGATAGATAAGGTTATGGGAATCGGATCTGAACAGAGTCGAGATGACTCCAGCTTATTTTTATGACGAATTTCCTTCTAGGGTAACAAATTTGAGTCATTGAGTGATGAATATTTTTTTTATATCAATTCTTTTTAATTATGTCTAAGAGTATATCCTTATTTTGCTGCGGCAGGAGGTGTTTGAGGCTGCTTGTGACTATGCAAGAGAATGGAGTGGTTTGCTTTGGGAGGATTCAAAGAAGATGCACCTATTAGTTAAGGGAGACATACACATGCATATGAGAGAGCATCTTCGCCGTCAAAAATAACAACACAAGAAGTATCAAACATCTTGAATGACAGGAGTTCCGGGATGCAATTTGGCTGTCTGATCTGATCTGGATGGTCCAGGTCTCACTGCATTGCAAAATGGATCATTTTTTTATTTTTTTTCCTACTTTTTCAGTTGACATGATCTAAGTCATCAAAATATGATCAGATGGTCTAGATGGCTAACTTCAATCTGAATCTAAAAATCTGAATCCTAGAATCCAATCGAACTTAGCTTATATCAGCTGAAGCTTGAAGATGATTGGATCTTTTATGGAGGGATGATAAAAGGAAACAAATCTTGGCAATTTGAATTCGACTTCGCTGGCGACCACCGTGAACACTTGAGTCCATCGATATTTTATTTAGAAAAATAAGGGTTATATATATTTATCACACCGAGCTGAAGAATGTAATACATGTGAAAGATGAGAGGAAGAAAATAGGAAGGCGTCTCATTTTGGTACTGTAATACTTAAAGAAATAAACTGGTATTGGAGATTCAAATTTTCATTGCTATAGAGATGGAAAGTTTTGTGAGACTTTTTTTGGTTCTTTTAAAAGTTTGGTCGAAAAAAGATGCAACATGAAAATGCCATTTTTATCTTTGATTTGTGTGAAATCCTAGCTCAAGCCAAGAACAGTTCACTCTGAAAAAACAACGTAAGCCGGAAATGAGGATGGTTCTTCACTAGATCATCCTTTAGGCTCTACTTATTTGAATCTGGGGGTGGCCGTGTGGACATATACACTAGGGTTAAGCCTTCATGTCATATAGGGTTTAAGCCTTCATGTCATATAAAGTTCTATAACGTTTTCAAATGCAATATCCGAAAAATTTTAGGACGTCGTTTTGTTTTCAAAGATAAAGAAAAGCCCTTGAAGTTCCCATCTCTAGGAAATCTAGTTGCCATATGGGAAACCAGAAAACAAATTTGTCAAAGAAAAGATTTTGTTTATTCTTTTTCACAAACGATGTGCAATAATATATTAAGAAGCACAAAATTACAGGCGGTTGGATGAATATGAAACTACACCTTCCAAGCTTAACAGCTGGAAAACTCGGCTAGAGAATGATGATTAAGTGAAAGTGAAAGTAAAAAAATTAACAATCATGTTGCTGCCCAGGATCGAACTGGGGACCTTTAGTGTGTAAGACTAACGTGATAACCACTACACCACAGCAACCCTTGTGACAAATTTGTTATGTTTAATATATTGTTTTGGAAAAAGGGATATCTCAATAACCCTCTATTTAAGCTAGAGAGCTAAAATCAACATTTGTATTTTATTCATGACTGAAATGTCACTGAAGGGGATTTGACATGCTTCAAATGTTTAAATAATACATGATTTTTTTTCAAAAAATTAAATAGTGCACAATTTATAAAAAAATACCATAAGATGAGATGATAATAAACTGAAAAAAACTCTTTTAGAAGAAAAAAATTGAATCTTATGGCTAATACACAGTGGAAATTATTACAAATAAGTAGAAATTCAAAAATAAAAAATTAATAAAAAAATATTAAAGTGAATATCATATTTCAACAAAATGAATTTGTGCTGATGAACGAAAACTCATCATAACAGTTTCTTTGTGGTGTATCGTGTGATTTGTTTATATGCTATTTGTATCTTTATAATACAAATGAAATTGTATAGTATCTTATGTAATCGACATCAATGGTAGAGCTTAGCATATAGAGAGTAAGATGTGTTAAATTAAAATTAGATTATTGAAATTGTAGTATATGACCTATAAATATTATAGAAATAATTTTATTTCATTCATACATTTTTGAGAAGTAATTTTTTGTGGGTTAAACCTAAGAAATATTTATACTAATTAAGAGATAAATTTACTTAAAAAATTAAGAGATATTTAAAAAAAAAATGTATTAACACATGTAACACATGGGTTCGAATTCTCTTTAGTTGGGTTTTTAATGACAGAGATAAAGTTAGATCTGGTCCATTAAGCTAGACCTAAATGGATCAGGCCCGTTAATGAAAAAGTAAAAATAAAAAATTAAATGAAAATATTAATATTTTAATATAAAAGTAGTTGAATCAGATCTAATCTGTTCAGATTTAAATGAAGAGTCACACATCTAGACTATTAGAAATAAAGTTGAAGGAGAGATTTGTAATATTTGAGAATGACTGGTGGAATTGATATTCAACGTCTCCTTCCATTTTGATCCCATTAATTTGTTGTCTTTATTGTTTCTTTTCCTTTCTAGTATTTCAATACATTGTCTATATATTATTATAATTTGTACATAAATCATATATGGAATAAACTCAGTTATTTTTTATTATTGATTTCTTGACGTGATATTAGAGCAGATGCTCTAATTTATTATTTTTCTATGATTGAGGTTGTTGAAAACCCACCAAAGGAGAACGTGGTTGTCCAAAGTACATACCCTTTCTTAACCCAACAGCCATATGCTCGTGTCATTTTTAGAGGTGTAAGTAAAATCGAGAAATTGATCAAACCGAATAAAATCGTATCAATTCGGTTGGTTTGTCATATCATGTAGATTTACCATCAGTTTAGTAAATGGAAAACCATAATTTTTGGTTCGATTTGCGGTTTAGTAAATGGAAAAACAATTGATAAAATAAACACTAAGAAAAATTATCAAATTAAATAAAAATAATTTTTAGGGACTAGATTTGACAAAACCCTAAGATTTCAAAACTCAAAAGTTTCCAAAACCTCAAGTTTTCCTAAACAGTAAAGTTTCCAAAAACTCAAAGTTTCCCGCACCTTAAAATTTTCAAAACCTCAAGATTTCCTAAACTCTAAAGTTACCAAAACCCAATGGTTTCTTAAATTCATAGGATTCTAAAACCCAATGATTTCCTAAGTCCATAGGTTTCCAAAACCCTTAGGTTTCAAAAACCTAAAATGCCTAGAGCCAACAAATCGTGATCCATTCATAAAACACATTCAAAACTATTTTGAATCTACCATAAAAAATTATATGCCAATATCATAACATCCAACGATACACATGTTTAAACACAGAATATGTATAATAAAGAACTCAAGACTCTTATACCAATTGTTGGAACAAATTCTGAAAAATTATTGAACCACGAATGGTTCGTGGGCGGAATATCAATTTTTTTTCTAAAACCAATTTAATTATATTAAATATTAAAATCATACTTATGAATATGCATACTTAGTTTGACGTATTCAATAGAGGTAGGAATGATTTATACCTTATGTTGTTCATCTATCTATGTTGTCTCTTCCAATAATTCAACATCATATTGTTGAACAATTTGAGAAATCATGAAATTCATATGGTTATCATCAGTATCATCCAACTTTTCCAATGGAGAACCATGAAATTCATTTTTCCCCTCAATACCATCAAAAATTTCCCCCTCAATACCATCCAACTTTTCTTGTTCTACATCACCTTCACCAACATCCATCTTCTAAAAAATTTTGTGACCACCATCCTTAACAACTTCGCCAAAAGAATGTACATAAAACTTACCAAAATCTTACCCACCTGGGGATCTCACGGACTGATCGATAAGGACTTGTAGCTGACCTACAATACTCTTTAATTCCTGCTTAATAATTGATAGCAATGAACAATATTATAAAACAAGAAAATCTAGAGTTCTTATAATTTTTGAGAGAAAATATCCTTGTGCACGGTCTCATGCGAAACAATGGTGCTAGTCGTCCAGTTAAGTAATCGTGAAAATCTTTAGTAACCTTTATGGCATACAACCTCCTAGTAGTGGGGATGGCCCCATATGTCTAAAACCTATATAAATCAATACTAACTATTCTCCATTAATTGGAAGCATAAAAAAGAAGAGGGGAATGAAGTATCTAAAAAGCATATGGGAAACCCCCCTAAGGCGTACATATAGTCAGAATTTTTTTTCAACATTATTCTTTTCTTTTTCTTTTGGCTACCAGTTATTTCCTCATCATTGACGTCTTTTAGAAGGGCGTTCTTCAATGCCTTATGGCCTTCCCACAACATACCTCACCCAATCGATAACTATTGAAATCATCAAGATTATCAACTAGCATCACCCACCTTTGATCAATCTTATTTCGTTTGTCTTTCCCTAACAAAACATGCTCCAATAAATACAACATACCCAACTTCACAACATCCACATCCTCAACACCTTTGCTGTCCATAAACATTTCCTCCAACCACTTGTTGTTCATGTTGTCACCGCGGTTGAAGTATTGATCCCTAATTCTATTAGGGGTAGTCTTGCCATAACTCCCAATGATAGGAGGAGTGCCATAGAGAAGACTAGTTATCAGTGAAAATTCTCTCTTGGAGAATCTGATTGCTTTCCTAGCTATGAGAAAATAGATCTCATCATCAGAAGTAGTGTCGTCCATCGGCTTAGCTTCTCTGAGAAGCATATGATGACATGTAGTTTTAAAAAACTAGATACTCTGTATGTCCAGCATATGACAAAAACATGTCTGCTGCAAGAGAATCTTCTAAGATGCAATCAACTTCTCATTCAAGTTCTTAATTGCATGTAGGTTGAAGAGGCAATTCATTCTTTCAGAGATATATTCATCATCATTTAGGAATGGAGTCAGTTGAATTTTTGGAGCCATTATATGTTGAAAGATGCATATATAAAGTAAGTTTCATGATTTATTTAAACACATAAAAAACACTTGATTGCTTACTGAAGGGTTATAATAGTTAGATAAAATTACTTGAACTCTTCAAGTAGTGAACAAGTGACTACTTAGAGGGTTCAAGTAGTCAGATACAATTACTTGAGCTTTTTAAGTAATCACTTGTTCTTATTTTTAGAAGAAAAAAAATACTACTTGAAGGGTTCAAGTAATTAGATACAGCTACTTGAACCTTTCAAGTAGTGAACAAATGACTACTTGAAGGGTTCAAGTAGTCAGATACAACTACTTGAACCCTTCAAGTAGTGAACAAGCGACAACTTGAAGGGTCCAAGTAGTCAAATATAATTACTTGAGCTCTTCAAGTATTCACTTGTTCTAATTTTCACAAAAAATCACTACTTGAAGTATTCAAGTAAACATCTACATCCATTTGAACCCTTCAAATAGTGAATAAATGACTACTTGAAAGATTCAAGTAGTGAGATACAACTACTTGAACCCTTCAAATTGTTATTTATTTTAACTTTCAAAATCAAAATCATTACTTGAAGGGTTCAAGTAGTCAAATACACCTACTTGAATCCTTCAAGTAGTTACTTGTTTTGATTTTCAGAATCAAAATCACTACTTGAAGGGTTCAAGTAGTCAGATACAAATACTTCATCCCTTCAAGTAGTGAATAAGTGTCTACTTAAAGGGTTCAAGTAGTTAGATACATCTACTTGAACCTTTCAAATAGTCACTGTTGGATCGAGTTTTAAATTTTAAAAATCATTGAATCACCAAGGGTTCGTGGACGGAATGTCAATTTTTTTTTCTAAAACTAATTCAATCATATTAAATATTAAAATCATATTTACGATTATTCATATTTAGTTAAACGTATTCAATAAAGGTAGAAACAATTTTATACATTTCTTGTATTAGAGAAATTCTGATTTGGTGAATTCTATTAATCATCTCACTCTTCGTTCTTCGCATGAATTCAAATAATCTTCAAACCAACAACCACTCATAGAATTCAGAAGTATATCTCAATCGGATGTCGTCAGGACTTGAGTGTGGGCTCTCACAACAGAAGAGAAAAAAATAAAATTTTCTCTTCTTCCTTTAGATTTCAGCGGCAATAGAGAGGGGAGAGAGAAACTATTTTTTTGCTCTATGTAATCACACATTGTGATCAAGGTTATGGATGCAACCTTATTTCTATCCCTTATATAATAATTACAGAATTTACATATGTACCTCTATATGCCAAATTACCAAAAATTCACCCCATAATATTTGTTATTACCGAAAATTACATATCTTCCTAGAGTCAATGTTGTGTTCAAACTTATCAATCCAAATTGATAAATTAACTTTATCTTCTTAAATAATTTTATAATTTCTTTTATTTACTAATTATCCAATAAGTAGAAAATAACCAATTAATTAGTTTAAACATTAGTTACTTGCTCTTCACTAATTAAGTAACAACACCCATCACGTATGGGTCTGGAAAATACACCTTAGTCCAAAACGTATTTTTGTTTCAACTGATATTATTTTTCATTCATGTCATTATGAGCTACACCTGAGATTGAATGGACCCACATCAATAAAACTATACGATTCAAATACTTGGCAAATTTAACTTCATTAATCCCTTAGCTATTTAATCCTGACATCGTACGACTCAACTATAGGTCTGATGCCGAATGAACTCTCGATTCATGCGCCCTACATTTTCTGTTACTGCAAATAAACACTTTTATTTCATGGTCCATAAAATATTTTAACATATTACCCTCCGTGAATATAAGTAACAAAAGCAGGATGTAAAATTATCATTTTATCCCTCTAGTTATTATTTTCTTAACTCCTTTATTGACTATAAATAAGAAAGACAGCCATCAATAAAGCATAAGGTGATAATATTACATTTGCAATCTCGTAATAAATTTTCATATCTGTGAATCACGTAACTCCAACATAGTTGAATCACGATCCTAATAGTCGAGGTATTATCCGGCAATTCGAGCTCACTCCTTCAACATATCAAAGATGGTAACTAACTAAGTCAAGTTTGGTATTTACCTCAGGATTAAGGTAATTATAAAAATACTTTTATAGGTGTAACAATTAGATTTAGAGCTAGATAAACGGCTTTGCTCTAAATTAATTGGTTAATGGCCTATTCAACACGTTCCACATCATGTCAAGGTCAACCATTAGAGTCTCCACTCCTATGCCATAAGACCGGCATCATTTGGTTCAACCTAATAGTCGTAATCGAACTCGATTGCCCAGTCGATTCTAAGACTGTGAATAACATTCTGAACTATATCAGAAGAGTTTGTTTAGAAGACCCCGCAGTCTTTACTCTTCTTACGCTGACAATAGTTCCATGACTTAAGTAATTTATAGACACGCTTTAATTAATAGAAAAACTTTCATTCATTCATTAGATTCAATAATTCAAAATGTCTAAAAAATAACTAAATACTCATAAATATTTATTACACCATACTTTATGGACATAATTCCAACAATCTCTCACTTGGACTAAAATAGTCATGTACAATCTCATATCTCCATGCCCTCCAGATGACCATCAAAGATTTTACTGCTTAAAGTCTCCGTGAAAGGATCTGTTAGGTTGTTGACTGCCGATATGTGTGTTACTACAACATCTCCAAGCTGATACAATCTCTCTAGTCAGGTGATACTTACGCTATATATGTTTGGATCTTTTGTGGTTTCTTGGTTTATTCGAATTTGCTACAGCCCCACTGTTTTCGCAATAAAGTATCATGAGCTTGTTAGCTTCTGGAACAACTTCCAGAGTCTTCAAGAACTTTCTAAGCCATATAACCTCTTTTGTAGCTTCATAAGGTGCCACATACTCAGCTTCCATCGTAGAATCATTAATGCAAGATTGCTTGATACTTTTTCATACAACTGCTCCACCGTTCAGGATGAACACCGATCCTGAAGTGGACCTCCTAGAAACCTTGTCTGCCTGAAAATCAAAATCAGTATACCCCATCATATTTAGGTCAGTACCTGAATACACAAGCATGTAGTTCCTTGTTCTCCTAAGATACTTAAAGATATTCTTGATGAAATTCCAATGCTCGAGTCTAGGTTTAGATTAGGAATGACTCACCACGCCCACCGCGTAACAAATGTCTAGCCTAGAGGAAAGCATCGCATACATAAGACTTCATATGGCTGAGGCATAGGGAATCTTTCTCACGACTTCCCCTTTTTAAGAGTTTTGGGAGACTGCCCTTAGAGAGGTTGGCTCCATGCCTGAAAGGAAGATATCATTTCTTAGAGTCTTGCATATTGAAGCGATCCATCACTTTATCAATATAAAATACTTGAGACAGTGCTAATTGTCTATTCTTTCAATCTCGAAAGATATGAATACCTAGGACAAAGACAGCTTCTTCAAGATCCTTCATATCAAATTGCTTTACAAGCCAAATCTTGATATCAGACAAATTTCCTACATCATTCCCAATAAGTAGAATACCATCCACGCACAAAATCTGAAAAACCACATTCTCTTCGTGTATTAACTTATACACACATGGTTCATCCACTAACTACTCAAAACCAAAGTTCTTGACAGTTTCATCGAATCTGATATTTCACGATCGGGACGCTTGCTTAAGTCCATAAATATACTTCATGTTCACAAACCATACCCTCTTGACATTTCTCCATGAACCCATCTGATTGAGCTATATAAATGCGCTCTTCAAAATTTTCATTCAGAAAAGAAGTCTGGACATCCATCTATTAGATTTCATAATCGAGGGCAGCAACAATGGACAAGAGGATTCAGATGGATTTGAGCATGGCCATCTAGGAGAAAGTATCATCATAATCAATACCTTCCTTTTGGGTATAGCCCTTTGCTACTAACCTAACTTCATTGTCTCCACATTCCCATCTGGACCTCTCTTTTTCTTATAAATCCATTTACACTCTACGGATTTTACCCCTTCAGGAGGATATACAAGTTTCCAGACATCGTTCGACTATATCGATTGTATCTCAACGTTCATGGTTTCTTACCATAGATTTGCTTCAAGACCAGCCATGGCCTGTGAGTAGGAGACAGGTTCATCATGATCCTTATTTGAGATTACTGTTAAATCATCTTCATAAAACATGTACCTATCAGGCTATCTCACAACCCTCCCACTACATCGAGGCTTCATAGGCTTTGGCTCCTGTTGTGGTTCTTCCATTGTTGAATCAGAAACAATTCCTGATTGGGGTATCGGTGTCCTCCCACTCAATAATTCCTTTAGCACAAGAGTTCTTCTCGGCTTCACACTTCTTATATAGTCCTCTTCAAGAAAATGCACATTCATGCTCACGATTATTTTCTTGTCAGTTGGACTATAAAAGATGTATCCCTTCGTTCCCTTGGGATAACCTACAAACAGACATAATTTTGATCGATTGACCAACTTGCATGTCTTCAGTTTTAGAACATGTGCTGGGCATCCTCATATTCTAATGGGTTTATAGGTGATTTTCGTCCATTCCATCTTTCATATGGTATACCAGACACCATCTTTGAGGGAACTTGGTTCAGAATGTATGCTGTTGTTTCCAAGGCATATCCTAGAACGAATCTAGGAGAGATGAGTAACTCATCATGAATCTAACCATATCCAACATGGCTCAATTCATTTTCTCAGACACAATATGCTGTTATGGAGTGTGAGGTGTTGTAAGTTGAGAAAGAATACCTTATTCTTTAAGAAAGTATTTAAACTCCCCTAGCAAATACTCTTCACCATGATCAAATCATAGCATTTTGATTTGTTTCTCTAATTGTTTTCGACCATAGCCTTGTACTTTTTGAACTTTTCAAAGGTTTCAGACTTTTGGTGCATCAGATAAACATGTCCAAATCCTTTGTAGTCATTAGTGAATGTTACAAAGTATTCATCACTATGTACGAGTTTGAGGTATTGAGTCGCTATTTCACCCTTTGCTGAAAAAGGTCTCTTAGTCATTTTACCTTCTATACATGATTCACATGTGGGGAGTGATCCCACACTTAAATTTTGCAATGGACCATCCTTTGCAAGTCTTTTAATCATGTCCAGACTAATGTGGCCAAGACGCAAGTGCCACAAGTAGGTTGGATCGATTGAATCAGATTTCAACCTTTTACTATCCCTTTGCAAATCAGTATTTACTTTAGTGTCACATATCATTGGAACTTTTTGGTTTTACATATAATAAGTTATTTATCAACAGTGTAGTAGTAGTTAAGCAATCATTTCTAAACATACCAATATCTTTATCAATGAAATTCATAGTGAATCCTTTCTCAATTAAACTAGCAACTAAAATAAGGTTTTTCCCAAAAACTGGGATATAATAAATATCTCGTAAAATCAAAAAATTGTTATCAAATGACAATATAATAGTTCTAATTGATACAGTCGATACTAGTGCTCCATTCCACAGTGAAAGCTAAACTCACCCTCATCAAGCCTTCTACTTCCAAGTTCTGCTTCTTAGCTTTCTTCGGACCTCTCTTGTGTTTCTTTTTGGCGCCAGAGGTGAAAGGCTTGCTTTTAGTAAAGTTTTTCTCTCCAGTCTTCCTTTTGAAGTTCTCAAAAGTGTCAAGCAAGGTCGCAAGGATCATATCAACTTGAGTCTCGTCGTCTACCTCAGCACCCATGATCTTCATCTCATTCAGATAACTAATTATTAACATCATATGTTCTCTGACATGAGTTCTAGGTTTCATCCTGCAGTTCATAAAGTTTCACACATCTACCTATTTGGCTTGACGACCCTGATCTCTGAACATTTCGATGATGTTCAAAATCATATCATCGATGATTTCCATGTTCTGATGTTGTTGTTGCAATACATTTCTAATAGAAGCCAAGATATAACACCTGACGATCTAATCAGAATGCAGGCAAGAAGCATAAGCATCATTTTTCTCTTGAGTCGATTCAACAATAGGCTCAAGGGAACAAGGGGTGGTGGTCACGAAATTATGCTTTTCTACTGTCAACACAATATCAAGATTACGTTTCAATCCACATAATTTTCACCAGTAAGTTTGCTCGCGTTTAAGATAGTTAAGAGTAGGGATAGCCACATGATTACTTAAAAGAATAAATAAAGCTGTGTAAATAAATACTCAATAATTTAGGAAAGTATTATGCATGATGCAATTACTTAAATATTTAAAAATCTAATAAAAATATTTCTTCCATGATGTTAAGATCAACAACGATAGCTTGTCTCATCTAAGGATAACGCCCAAGCTACCTCCTGTCGCATCGAGACTCCTCTCTTTTGGTCAATGCTTCTTAAGGAGTCACTACATCTAACTTAACCAATCACCAATTATTTTGATCATTATCCCCATTGACCAGCCACTATGAGGGATTTTAAAGTGTTTTGGTCTAAGTTTCTAACCAACGCATCGGCTTTAAAGGTTTCCATGAACTAACAGTCCGTCTAGGAACGGTCCTGCCTCACCACTTCCTTTACAAGTTTTAGCTCCTTAAGCAACTCGATGACTCAAAGTAACACGATTCTTAAGTTTCTCCCAATGAAGAGAAGACCGCTAGGGTAGCTCTAAACCATTCCCCGTGTCACGATCAACTTTGCATTGGGGACCATGGGAGCATTTCAACATAAATGACCCTCCCAATTTGTTTTTGAAAAAAATGAAATTTTCGTTGTTTTTTCAAAAGTTATAACTCTTTATTAATTTGAAAAAAAAAATTGAAAATTATAAAATTTTATAAAATTTAAATCCTAATTTAAAATTTATAACTTTTATAAATTCACATTGTATTTAAATTATAACCCATTATAAATTTAAACTACAATGATGCATATACATGCTACATTGCATTTTGATATTGGTATATCCCTATTTTTATATGGCATGTTATATGATTATACGAGATCAATAATAAATCGTCCATTCAAAATTAACATCTCTATGGCTCATTTCTAACTATAACCCATAAAATAATAATAAATAAATTATAATAATTTATATACTAATCTTCATGGCGTATGTATTCTTCTCCTTCTCCTTCAGAAAATCTCACCAACTTGTAACTCTTTACAAAAGTCCTGTCCCATTTTCAAAATTCAAATTTCAACTTAAAATTTAATTTACCAACAATTTTTACTTTGATAAATAAATTACCTAGTAAATTAATCAATTGATTTATTTTTAAAAATAATTTATAAAATAAATTCTAATAAATCAGTGTTGAAAAAATTACTGAATTAAATAAAAATATGAGGGACTGGATTGGGCAAAAGCATAAGGTTTCCTAAATTCTAAAGTTTCTAAGACCTTAAGGTTTCCTAAACCATAAAGTTTTCAAAAACTCAATATTTCCTAAACCCTAAAGTTTCAAAAAACATAAGGTTTCCTAAACCCTGAAATTTTTAAAACTCAAGGTTTCCTAAACCCTAAAGTTTCTAAAACTCAAGTTTTCTAAATCCTGAAGTTTCCAAAACCTCAAGATTCCTAAACCATAATTAGGAAACCTACAACGGCGAGCATGAATGGCAAGCAGCGACGCTATGGAAAGCGACATCGGTGAACAGTTGCGATGAACGATGACTTTTCTCGCGATGATAGATTTACATGGAATTTAAAGATACAACTTTTACAAAAATTAAATTACTTCATCAAATCATATACATCAATTCAAAATTGAAAATAAACACCTATATCCAATCGATCGGGATCGATTCATAAAACACATTCAAACATGCTTTAAATCTACCATACAAAAATATATGTCAATATCAAAAATTGATACATACATCTAATTACTAAATATGCACAATCAAGAACCCAAGGCTCTGATACCAATTGTTGGATCGAGTTTTAAAATTTAAAGAAAAAATATTGAACCACGAACGGTTGGGAGGAATATCAAAATTTTTTCTAAAACCAATTTAGTCATATTAAATTAAATATTAAAACCATACTTATGATTATGCATACTTAGTTAAACGTATTCAATAGAGGTAAAAACAATTTTATACTTTTCTTGTATCGGAGAAATTTTGATTTAGTGGAATCCTATTAGTCGTCTCGCGCTCTTCATTCTTCTAGGACTTCAAATAATTTTCACACCAATAACCACTCGTAGGATTCAGAAGTATGTCTCAATCGGATATCGTCAGGAATTGAGTGTGGGCTCTCCAAACAACATAAGGGAAAAAAATTATCTTCATCCTCTAGATTTCAGCGGTAACAGGGGGGGACCACTTTCTTTGCTCTGTTTAATCACACAGTGCGATCAATGTTAGGGATGCAACCTTATTGTCATCCTTTATATAATAATTATGAAATTCACACATATACTCCTATATGTCAAATTACTAAAAATTCACCCCCTAATATTTGCTATTGTCGAAAATTACATATCTCCCTAGAGTCAATATCGTTTGTTTAATGTATTATTTACTGCTGCAATAAAAGGGCTACTTAAGGGGTTTAAGTGGTTATAAACAACTACTTGAACCCTTCAACTATTTATTGATGTAGTCAAAATGACTACTTGAATGGTTCAAGTAGTCCTAAACGGTTATTTGAACCTTTCACGTAGCCAATAGACTCATATTGTTATGTCAAGCATCTATCGGAAACATCAAGCAATCTAGAAATACAGAAGGTTATAATCATCAAGAGGGACAATCTAACCCTAGAAAATTTTCTCCTAACCTAGAACAGAAAAAGTCCCAATTTTTAAACCCTAGACAATCCCCCCAACTTCCAGTAAGAAGAACAAAAGAAAGAGTAACAAAACTCTGGTAAATCAAGTCATTTTCTACGTCCCAAAAATAAGAGAAGAATGAGTACCCGATTTTGTCGGTCAGTGGGTATCGTGCCGAAGATGAACGGTTTTCTTGAGTGCTCTGAAAACGGAAGAAGAATACGACTAGCAGGGACTGTCTCGCCGAAGAAGAAGCCTCAATTTTTCACCGAGAAGTGAGCATACAGATGAGAATGGTGAGGAAGAGACGCAAATCCAAGGAGAAGAGAGACAAGGATGAGACACGAAGGAAGGAGAAGAGAGCAAGTAACCGTCTATCACTACTTGATATGTAAACTGTCCTAGGAAGAGTGTGAACAGTTGCTTTTGTTTTATTTAGTGAACCAGTGGTATAAAATTCTTGATTTTTAAAAAATGTGTATATATTTCTTAATCCAAATTAGAAATGGTACATGATTCTAAATAACCTATCATTAAACTACTTTGACTTGACCATGATTTGAATTTTTTGAAATAATCTGCTTGAGCAGAAGATTTATCAAATATTGTTTGCCAATTAAGAAATGATCTGAGATCCGGGACCACAAGGATCCTTGATATTTTATTTGGTACCATAAATAATACAAATGCTATGTGAAAAAGCAGGAAATTTTGTTTTTACATGCATGTGCATGTCTGTCTTCATGAATGTGAGTATGAGAGAGAGAGTATGAGGAGAGAGAGAGTATGAGGAGAGAGAGAGTATGAGGAGAGAGAGAGTATGAGGAGAGAGAGAGTATGAGGAGAGAGAGAGAGGTAGAGCGAGAGTATGAGAGAGAGATGTATCAACATAATTTCATTCATTAATTCTTCTCTCTGAATCAATAGACAACATCATATCCTACTTTCCAATCTTACAAACTACACCACAAAATTCTGATTCCTCAAATTCCGAAAAAAAAAGTTCTGGGGAAATTGATAGTGTAACCCATTAGAAGATCAATAACAGTACACAGAAAAGAATAAAACAATAAATTTAAAAATAATTTTAAAAAAAACTATTCAGCTTTCATTGGCTTTCTTTTCATCCTACTGAAAGGCCCAACTGTAGTATCCATAATATACATATAAATAACTTGGCTCCATGATTTATAACAATCTAAGCCATTATAGTACTCCGGAGCTATCTCCTTCACCTTATGAAGCTTATTCCCAGGAATCCTTGGAAAATCATGGTGTTCATTGTGATATCCAACACTCCATGTCAGAAGATTCAAAGGTCCATAGTAAGAATATGTCTCTTGTTTCGGATTGAAAACATAATGTTCCGAAATAAAATGACCAGCCATTGGATGCATACCTCCTCCAACAAAAGTGGATAAGATCAAGTAGCCAAATGATTTCCATCCCCAGAAGTAAACCATGGCTGCATCAAGAGCTATCTGGATTGTGAAGTTGATGAATTCCCAATAGCCCGGGGGCTTCGGTTTGAGAAAAAGAGGCCGGAGTGCGTAAAAGAAGAGTTGGAGGATGACCCATATGGATTTTGAGACCACGTTTTTGACAAGTTTGGCTTCGGTGTGGCTTGGGATATCCATGTCGATGCCGTCTACTCCTTGGAAGCGATGGTGTTCGAGGTGATACTTTTGGAATGTTACAGACATGGGTACGCCTATAGGAAGGTTAGCAAAAATCCCGAGCCAACGATTATAGACGGGAGTTGAGAAGGCGAGATTGTGACTGAGCTCGTGGATGGCTAAAAAGAGGTTGTGGTTGAGAAAAGAGCCAAAGAAGTAAGCTATAGCCAGTATCTTCAGCCAGCCTGAATTGTGAAGAGAAGTAGCAGTCCATAGCTGAAGCAGAACCACCCCGGCGATCTGCAAAACAAACAATGTCAGGGCTATACTTAAAGGAAAAAAAGATGCACCCCCATCCCATGAAATTCCCACTAAACTCTATATGAACCCATAATGAACACACAGAAGAACTTTCATTCAATTTCCACAGTTATACAGTTTGAATAACTTCTTAGAGGGTCATGTGCAGTGAGTATCAAACAACTGAACAAACCATCAGGTCAAAAACGGACAGAATGAAATAGAAGCAATTGTTCTTCTCCTTCCATTAATCACATCATACCACTGGTCCATTTCACCTTCTTCCATGGCATATTTTTGAAGGCTATGTTTAGATCTTGAAAATTAGTGGGTACTGGAAAGAAAAAAATGGAGGATTACATTTCCGTTGTTTTAACTCTTTTAATAATTTTCTCCAGTTTTCCTCTTATTATTTCACTTGCTCATTTTTCTTCTTATTTTTCAAGATCTAAACATAGCCTAAGTTTCTTTTTGTCGAAGAATTATAATTACCAGAACCATTAATAGGAAGAAGCGTCCTTATTCTTCCCAAATTATAAACTTTCAGTGCATTCAACGAAAGAAGAGAATTCAGATAGAGTAGGCAGAAAAATCTCAACAGAGAAAGACACTTCCATTGATTAGTAATCATGAAACGAAAATAGCTCTTAAGTTTATAGGCTCACAAACCAAAATCGAAAGGGAACTTCAACAAAAGAAGGGACCAGATCACACTCCAAAAAGTAATTAAGGACATCAGAAAGCTCAACTATCAAATTACTAAAGCAAGAACTTGGTGCATTACTTAGTACTTCGGCATTTCACTTGTTAACTAATGAACATTCTTTGCTCATCGATGACTTGCTTATTAAACATTGGCGTTTGATATAAGTTATTAAAGAAAGAACAAGTTATCAAAAAACATCACTGTTTGCTTGATGAAGATATTGAAGAAAATGAGCAGAACTTGTTATTGAACAAAAGAAGTAGCATTGACTCTCCCCAGTTTAGTATTCAAGAGATCAGTTGAATAAAAAGAGAGAGAAAATTGACCAAGGATGCTCAACAGGTATATTCCTCACTCAAATTAATGGCCCTCGCCCTCCGCAAATCTATGAAACTAATTACAGAAGATCTCGAATCGGATTCCAGCAATCGTTAGAGTGACTAAAAAACGTAGAACCAAAAGAACAAATTCGAGAAAAGAAAAAATAAAATAGAAGGGACGTTGACAATGCAGCTAAATTATGAGCACGGAGGCATCCCATCCAAGCCCGAAAACAAGAGAGATCGAAAATTCGAACCCCATCACAATCGAGACTGACCCACATTTTCCGAGATCTAAACCAAATCGAAAACCACATTACCACAATGACAGCTGCGAGCATAACAATGTAGAACTAGATAAAGATAGAGAGTAAAAAAACCTTGAGGAAAGCCAATGGATCAGGGCCAAAGAGCTCCTTAATCTGAGGGTACTGAGAGAGAATCTGACGCCTCCTTGAAGCATGAGGCTCATCTGTGTATGACCAGAAGAAATCTGTAGACTTTACACCCTCTTCTGCTTCTTGTCTCTCCTCCCCACTTCCCATATTTTCTCTGTCCAGAAAATAGCTGTTCTTCTCTGGGTTTCCTGGGAGAAGAAAAAGATTCAGGGTCGGTTAAAGTGATGGAGGAGGCAAAATTTAAGATGAGACTCAAATGGCTTTGGTTTGAAAGAGGCCAAATTTGGACGTTATTTTATATTTAGGATATCTCATGTTTGTGCGAGTGGACTCTGTTTGCTTCATTGTCATCCTCGTCATCCTCTGTTTTTACAGGCTGTAATTTGTTTTTTTTTACAATAATAATAATAATTATTATTTTATTGTCTGTGAAAAGTAATCGTGCTTCATTAAGGTTGAAAACATGATCACGTTAGAGTTGTCCAAAACGCCGCTATATACCCATTTAGATATCATTACTTTTGTCAACTCTTTCATGTATTTTCGACAATCTTTGATCTCAATCTTAAATTATCGTTGTTCATTATAATGTAAACGTGATAAAAATAATGTCATATGGAGTGGATTACACAACGCATTTTAGATAGTTTTTAAATGACAACGTTATATCGTATGGACAAAAATAAATAGTTCTAATCTGGTTTAAAATAAAACTTTTAAAAATAGTTTAGGAAGTTAATTTCAATTTTTAAAAAGTTTAGAGTCTAAAAGGTAAGTTGATGATGTTTGAGTGTGAAAAATATATTTAATTTTGTCTTTGTTATATATAAAAACTTTCAATTTTTGTGTTTTACAAAAGCATCTCTTGTTCAATTATATTTTAGATAATTTAGTCTCTGCATTTTTCTAAATTCTCCCAATATCTACTAGTTTTATAGTTTTTCAACCTGAAAAGACAATATTTGATTCCATTCTATTAATTATTTAATAAAAATAATTCAAAACAACAATTGAACTAGTAATTTTAATCGATCTCAGATGTTACGTCAATTTTAATATAAGAAGTTGATTAGATGATGAAAGACAAGTTGGATAAAAAAACATCTATGAATGGAATTGTAAGGACGTAAAAACTAGCAAATGGAGTTAGAAAAAATGAATTAGCAAATTATTGGTCTTGTTTTCATCTTATATCTCATTATTAATTCTAAATTGACTAAGTTTTAGACTCAATTTATTTAATCGAAATAACACCACTTATAAGCTATTATTTTATCTTTTTATTATTTCTAATTTTGAAATGAAAGGCAATTCACTTATTATATGAACTTATTCTAGAATTGATCAACCTAAAATTTTTAATTTTTTTCAAAAAGAGTTGAAATAAATCTTTATGATTTGAGTAATGAAAGATGAATTTGTGGTTGAGTTCTTAGGTCCATATTTCATCTTGAGTACTCTTGATTATAACTTATATCTTAGATACTTTGGGTTTTAGAGAAATATGTCATTTGAAAATGCACTGTCTCAATAAGCTCTCAACTTTCAACCCAATATATCCAAAATCAGCTTCTCAAACTTCAATTCCAAGATTTTTTTCAACAGTTTTTTTTCTACTCAGTGTTGTTTAGTGATTCGGTCTCTTTCCATCAGTGTCTTGGTGATCTTCTTGGTTACCTTCCTTCATTTGATATGGAAACTTTGTGTGAGGGATTTGATAATCTGATTGATCTTGATGATCTGATTTAAGAAGAGCTACAAATTAAAGAAACATGGTTCGTTGAAAAACTAATTACTGATAAGAGTTTCAATACTACTGCTATGACAAATGTATTGAGAAAAAGCTAGATTTAATTTTGATAAATGTCCTGTTTGGTTGTAAATTCAAGATCTATCTTCACATTGGGTGACATAATCAATTACGAGAAGACCCACATCTAAGGTAGGCAATGTTATGGAAATAGATGAGTATACACTAAATTGAACACTTGCAAGACGGGTTAGGACGCGGATCTATTTTTATATTGGAGGTAGGGGTATGTTGAAAAGTGTCATGAACCCACTGAACCGAACTTAAAATGCTCGGTTCAGTAGATTCTTTAGGTCTCCGCAGTTCGGTACTATTCAGTTTTTTAACCGAAACAAACAAAACTTTGATTTTATATTATTTTTTCAATAATATCATTTAAAAAATATTTTTTTAATTAATAATATCAAACCGAAACTCACTGTTCGGTTCAGGTAGGTTATTTTGACATGAATGGTTTGTTCGGTTCGGTTTTACTTCCGAACAGAACCGTGAACAGTCCTAATTGAAGGTTTTTTGATATCGGGTGTATGAGTTAAAGATAAACCCCTATTTGAGAAGAAAACAAATATATAGAGGATCCCTCAGTTTTGTTTCATATGTGGAATGATCAGTCATGACATTAGAAGTTGTCCTTTGAAGAAGGACATGAAAAAGGTAGAGGAATACCTATTAGGAGAATGGTTGAGAACTAAAGAAAATCTTAAAACACCCACACGATTAAGTTGTTATATGCAAAAAAAAGGATGGCAGAGGTAGTGCATTAGAATCAGGTGGCAGGCCGCAACAGAACCAAGATCAAGATTGCCAAGAGATTGGTGTTAAGAGACAGAAAATTCAGATTATAGGAACTGAAGAGGACGTAGCATCTAAGGTTAATCTGGGACAATCATCTGATAAGATCTTTATTATTCCTAATGAGATAGGACTTAAGGTATTAGTTTATGTTTACCTAATCATGAAAATTTTATTTTTTCTTCTTCTAAGGATAAAAGACTTAAGAGACTTGAAAATTAATACTGGCAAGAATAAACATCGGTCTAAGGGTACCTTCTGATAGTGGAAAATCAAATAGGAATAAAAGACCTAGGATTGAGATTGAGGTTTCTACTAAAGAATTAGAATTACATGAAATCTTGATTAATACAAATTTGGATTCTAAAACTTTTCCTAATGGTGGGCTATGATGGCTTGTCCTAATAAGCCATCAAATAATCAATGAGTGTTTTAGTATGAAACTATCAGGGTTTGAGCAATAACCTGACATTTATAGCCCTAATGGACGCTGGCTTCCAGTTTAAGCCCAATTTAAGCTAGCAGTGCATTGGACCAATTCCAAACGTAGCATATGGTATCAACAAAAAAACTTAATCAAGTTTTAGGTTTTATTGTTTGGATTAGTAGAGATTGTCATTTGTAACTCTATGACTGATGCTATAGTCAATATAGTTTTGATAAGGATAGAGTTAGTTTAAATAGTTTTTTATTACCTATTAGCTTTGATTAAACTGAAAAATTATTGTAAGGGGAAAGTATAAACCAGCCTGTACTTTTTGTTGCAAAATAAAGTAATGATATTTTTTTATATTAAAATACCAGTATATTTCAACAAACTAAACAATATACAAGGGTATAGTCTCTCGGATTGGGTTTTAAAAATTTGAGAAAAAAATCATTGAATCACAAAGCGGTTCGTAGACGGAATATCAAAAAAAAAATTTTACATCCACCAATTTAATCATATTAAATATTGAACCATACATCCGATTATGCATACTAAGTTAAACGTATTCAAAAGAGGTAGAAACAATTTTATACTTTTTCTGTATCGGAGAAATTCTCATTTGATGGAATCCTATTAGTCGTCTCGCATTCTTCGTTCTTCGTAGAACTCGAATCAGTCTTCACATCAACAACCACTCGTAATATTCAAAAGTATATCTCAATAGGAAGTTGATCAGGAATTGAGTGTGGACTCTCAAAACAACTAAGAAAGAAAAATTAATTTTTTCTCTTCATCTGGTGTATTTCGGAGGCAACTAAGGGGGAGAGAAATAAACTTTTTCTATTCTGTGTAATCACACACTGTGTTAGGGTTAGAGATGCAACCCTATTACCATCAATTATATAATAATTACGAAATTTGCATATATACACAGATATGTTAAATTACTAAGAATTCACCCCCAATCTTTACTATTGTCAAAAATTACATATATCCCTAGAGTCAATGTTGTGTTCAAATTGATAAATTAAATTAATCTCCATCAATTAATTAATTAATTTTTTTATATATTAATTATCCAATAATTAAAAAATAACTAATTAATTAATTTAAAATTAATTACTTGGTTGTCACTAATTACGTGACAACTCCCATCACATATGGGTTCGGGAAATATACATTAGTCTAAAATACGTTTTTGGTCCAACTGGTGTTATTTTTTATTCATGTCCATATGAGCTACTTCTGAGACCGAATGGATCTACATGAATAAAGCTATAGAACTCAAATACTCAGTGAATTTATCTCCATAAATTTATGACATATTTAATCTTGACATCGTACGACTCCATTGTAGGTTCGATGTTGAATCAACTCTCGATTCATGTGCAATTCATTTTCTGTTAGTGTAAATAAACACTTTTATTACGGTCCACAGAATATTTTAACATATAAAATTATCGTTTTAACCCTCTTGTTATTATTTCTTTAACTCATTTATTGATTATGAATAAAAAAGACATAATAGTGAATTGTCTAGTACAATTCCCCATGTCCTATTCAATGATTCATTTCATCGAGTACCTGACCATTTTAATTTATTCACACACTCATCGATAAAGCATAAAGTGATATTATTCCATTTTACAATCTAACCATGAATTTTCATATCTGTGAATGACGCAACTCCAACATAGTTGAATCACGATCCCAACAGGCGAGGTATTGTCCGGCAATTCGAACTCACTCATTTGGCGTATCAAAGATCATAACTAATTATGTCAAGTTTCGTATTCACCTCAAGATTAAAGTAATTATAAAATATCATTATAGGTGAAGCAATTAGATTTAGAGCTAGATAAACGGATTTACTCCAAACTAATTTGTTACTGATATATTCAACATGTTCCATAATATGTTTAGGTCATCCGTTAGAGTCTCCACTCTCATACCCGAAACCGGCATCCTTTGGTTCAACCTAATAGTCATAATCAGACTCGATTGTCCAATCGATCGTAAGACTGCGAATAACGTTATGAACTATTTCAGAAAAGTTTGTCTGGGAGACCCCTCAATCTTTACTCTTCTTACGTTGACAATAGTTCAAGAACTTGAGTAACTTATAAACACACTTTAATTAGTAGAAAAATTTTCATTCATTTATTAAATTTAGTAATACAAAAAATAGACAATGCCATAACCGAACAAACTCTTTTTTTGTTTAATTTTATTTTGCAATAATCACATATTATTTTATTTTTGTGTTCTTTTTTTGTTTCTTCCTAATCTAATAATATTTTAGGCAATTTTTTGATATTATGAAAGGAGTATAATTTAAATAATAAATGGATAATAAATAGTAACGAACAATTGGTTTTGAACAATAGATGTCTTTCACATCCGACTGTAGCAATGAATAATCTATTCTAATTTTTAATGGCAGTTCCAAAAAAACATACTGCTATATCAAAAAAACGAATTCATAAAAATCTTTGAAAAAGTAAAGGGTGTCGGTCAAATGTCTATGAAATAATTAAATACTAATAAATAGTTATTATACCATATTTTATAGATATGATTACAACATAACCAACGTATGCAATAAAACACAAATCAAAAAAGTCAATTTTAAAAAAATACGATCAGGAAAACCCCCATCTAGTTAAGTCCTAGTATTCACGTCTGATCTAACAACTTTCCTACAACACCACACCAGACATTTATGTAACAGTTCTAACTATAAAGAAAATAATCTTCTAATAACTCTTATAGTTTCTTCAAAACAGCTAAAGTTCTCCAATCAGACAAAGTAATAGGGTAACATTACTACCTTTTAAAATGATAGTAATGTCTCATACTACATTATAGGAAGGTTATACTAAATTTTATATTTAAATTTTTATTCCAAAAATCACTATATACTATTTTAAATTATAATAAATATTACAACCTGCAAAATAATATTACTATATATTATAAATACAAGAAATACAATAATAATATAACACAATATATTGTATATATATTATATTATATTATTTCATTATTATATAAATTATATTGATTAAAAAATATTAGTATGATATTATATATAAAAGTAGTATTTTAGTTTCGTAAAATCATATATTATATGAAATATTAATAATCAAATATTCGTAATACATAATTTTATATTTTTAAAGTATTTTAAAGAACAAAATTATTGAGATTAAAAATTATATTCATATATGAGTAATAAAAATATTATATTTTCATTTCATACATCTTACTAAATTTTTTTACAAACGAACATAATATTATATTCTTGGAGTAATGTTGCACTTTAACAGTTTCTCAATAAGTCTACTTTCCAAGCATTTCATTAATGTTTACATTCTACAGTAATGTTTCATTTCATGAAACAAACAATATCTCAAATTTGTTTTATATATAAGATTTTGGCAACTTTTACAGCATTTTTGTGTCTTATATAATGGAATTATGTCCCTTGCTTTTGTGTAGCTGTTCAGTTTGCAATACATTTGTTCTCAGTTTAGGTAGTTCATCTACAATGTGTAATCTCCTACCATCATTCTCTGAGAATACGTGTAAATTTCTACTATATTAGAGTAAGTTAATTGAGTAAACAATTAGAAAATTGTGTAAACTGAGACATTGATATCTGAATGATATATTGTCTTATTTTCCTAAGAGAGCTTGCCGGCTTGTTTGAAATTAAGTCAGTTCAGACAATAATAGTACTATGAGTTGTGATTTATCATGAGGTGACATCCTAGTTTGAGCAATGATTCGAACATCATAAGTACAATAGAATAACTTAATCGAACTTAAAATAATTGATTATGTCGATTCTTTAAATGTCTTTGGTTTGATCAGTTCAATTTGAAAGAATTAAATAATTGAAGTTTTGATTTAACCAAATTGAAGTTTTGATTTAACCAAATTAAATCAAACCGAAAGGAAGTTACTAATAAAACTCAGTCGTTTTATAATCCATGCTTTATACAAATGACAACTTTTCCCTACACAATCCTCGTAGCTGCTTCAATCCATAAGGGCTAATAAGGTAAGCCCAAAAGTCATCTGCATAGTCATCTAAATCACCATTGCTGCATCTATTCTTTTTATCTTCCATTTTTGCATCTTGAAAAGAAAATTCCTTCATTTTCACTACAGCTCTTTTGTAGCAAAATTATGATTCTGTTTGTCATTTTCTCAACGATTTTATTACTAATTGCTTAAAATTCCCAAGTTTATTTTCCAACACAGGTCAAATCTATTTACTTCTGCCTAACACCAAGAATTTGTCTGTATCGTCTTCTACGTTGAGTCGAATACTGCCGAATCAAACCAGACCAGACCAAAATTCAAAAATTTTAGTTCAGTTCGGATCATATGACATTTACACTTCGGTTCATTATATGGCCAAAGCGAAAGTTCTGGTTTTGTTCAATTTTTCACTACTAAACGAACCGATCAGTCAACACCCCCTAATTAGAGTCCAGCAAGTTAAACTATTCTGCAAAAGATGGTGTTAAAATAGGAAAAGGAAGTCCACATCTCTTTTTATAAATATAAGAAATAAAACATCAAAGCCTGTACAAAGGATATACAAATTTGATCAATACAATTCACTATGGACTCCTTTCCTTCAGTTAATTAGAACTTCACCCTCCCCAGTCATACAATTAACTCAAAAAGACTGGTTTCTTCTCTTATCAGAAGCGGGAAGAAAAGCACTTAGCACCTCTAACTCATCTAAATTTCCCCTGAAAGAAAGGATTACTTACTAAAGATGGCGGCAGCTTCAGTAGATCTATACTGATCACCTTAGGTGAGAATCGTAAGTGTCGAAAAGAGAATCAGGGACAATCACAGGCAGTTTATCTATGTACAAGAACAGCCTTCTTAGATTCTCTCTTGTAACTGTTGCCATGTCTACTATGTCTCTGCTGTCTGTGAATACCCAGAGATCGCCTGAGTTCACTCTCTTTAGACTGTCACGACAGAACGGGCATGACTGTGACCTTGTTCGCCTGCATTTCGTGCAACCGATCATTTCCATTTTAACATAAGATGGACTGACTTGGGGGGAAAAGCATCATTTAAACAATTATATAGTAAAAAACCCTCAGGCAGTATCCGTTTATTAATAAATAAAAAATCACTACAATCCAGGAGAGGGGGTAGGGGAGAGAGAAATGGAAATACCAGTCACGGTAACATTTCAAGCACATAACGTGGTTGCAATTGGGCAAAACGATTTTGCTATTAGTCTCCATGCAAATCCCACATTCTTCTTCTCGCTCAATTTCCACATCCGAAATCTGAGAATGTTCCTCGAAATCTCTTCGCCTGTATCTTTCCATACAGACTACCTTCTGTTTTTTATCCTCAGAGTCAGTAACACCATTTTGAAGTTGTAACAGAGAGGGATAAATAACCCCTGGGAATGGCAGGAATTTACATCTTAGTAACACACACAATAGCAAACTATATGTGCAGATACGACCAACTAAAAACGTTACCATAGAATTCTCTTATACTAGCTTTCCTTTCATGGGTGGACATAGTAGTTGTACCATCAACATAGACCTGTAGGATTAAGCTAATGGTCAGATAAGCAATTCCAATGATTTTTTTTACAAGGGGAAGGGAAATTACATTATTTGTGGATTGAACCTCAGTGGAGGATGAAATCAACGAGTATGACCATTTGGGCCAGAAGCCTTGGTCAACAAATTTCAATGATTGAAGAAAAGAAATTCAAAAGGGGGAGGGGGGGGGGGGGGGGG